>PVLA01001528.1:0-346695 GCA_004027455.1 Hydrochoerus hydrochaeris | reverse complement strand
TGGCCCTAAGCCTGGGGCGCTTCCTGCTTGGGGCTGGGGGTGGCTGCCAAAGGTTAGCAAATATATATTCCAGCTTCTAAAAAATAAAGCGGATTCAGATTCACTCACAGACTGGTGTGCAGTGTTTTCTGTCTCTCAATCGCCGACTCCCTGACCACCTTTGGGAAACCCTAGCCCTGCCGCAGCTGGACTCCGGCAGCTAATGTAGCTGGATTTCTATCTCCACATGACGCTCTCTCTCTTTTCGTTTTGTTTGTTTAAATCATGGCTGCAATTGTGCGGAGAGGAAGGCTGAGGTTAGAAGGTGGAAGCAGTTGGCACCTGATGAGAATAGGCATGGAAGACCATTGTGCTTTAACACAGCATGAGCTCCTGCCGGCCCCTGCCCATGGTGATTCAGGGGGCCAGATCCTTGGCCTTGTTCAGTTGCCTTTCAGGAAATCATCTCTTCCCTGTTTTTGGTGCAGAGATACCCCCATGCCGCCCTCCCAGTGGCAGTCTACCAGTTGTATTGCCAAAAAGAGATAAACAATTCCTCTCTGTCACCAGATTAATGACTTCACAAATGACTGGCGTGTTTGGGTGCTGTCTACTGGTGTGTCCATTAGAGAGATAACCTCCAAATTTTGTAACATGCTATTAGCAGCCACTCATGGTCATAATTTGCATAACTTATTTTATTAGCGTCTTCAAAATCACAACCTTCCCTTTCAACAATCCCTTCTGTGCCTATTTACCTCTCTTTTTTAAGTGTTACCCATAAACTCCTTTGTGAAGCTCAGCTTATTCCAATTGATGCTGACTTGACTTTTTCTGGGCTCAACTTGTGACTCTGATCTCAGTCAACTGGCATAAATATCTGGGTTCTGCTCAATCTAAACTGCTGGAAAAGTGACAAAATCTGGGCTGAGTGACATGCACTAAATCTCCTTTTTCCCCCAGAATTACAAACAAAGTGGAATGTAGACATTTCAGTCTAAAGGATAAATCACTTTTAGTGATGCTTAATTTTATTTGAAAACTAAAAGAAATATAGAATTCCTTGATTTTATTAGCAATTTGTGGATGGAAGAGCATGGTGATCTGGGACCACTGGGACAATAAATAAATGGGTTTAATTAGGCACAATAATCTTAAAAACCAGTGAGCACAGAACGACAAACATTTGTGAAGTTTCAGTCTCTTTACTGCTTTTGGTTCTCAGTAGAACTGGATGAAAACTCCAGAGTAATATAAACAGCTTAAACAGGAGGGAGGGCTGATTCCAAACACCTTGATGTTATAAATTAAAAGAAAAGATAGAGGTTACTGAAAACATGAAGTAAATGTAATGGAACTTTTGTCCTCTTGGCTTTTGTTGCTTTTGTATTGATGCCATTTTTGGTGTATTCAGTGAAATGCTCTTTTGAGGTGATTTGGTTATCAAAAGTTTCTAGAACTAATTGCCTTGTCTCTAAATACTGTCTTTTTAAAGTTATCAAAGCTCTGTGTATAAGTCATTTTGCCTTCTTTATTAGTATTATTAAATACAAAATGAACTATAATGTCATAACTAAGTTTATGTTAGAGAATTTTCAATACAATACTGAGATGAATGCATATTTAACAAGGTCACATAGCACATGATTCGATTTTCATTGAAACTACTTTACAAACCCCATGGTATGAACTAGTCTTCTAATGAGACATTTGTTTTCCTAATTATAGTCTGAATGTCTTCTTGGTAAGTTGTGGGTATAACCAGATAGTCTTCACTATCAAAATTCTTTAGAATTTTAGTACTAGACGGGCATGGTGGCACAGCCTCCTAAACCTAGTACCTAGGAGACTGAGGCAGGAGACTACCAGATGCAGAACACTCCGAGCAAGTTCAAATCCAGCCTGGACTGGAGTGAGAACTTGTGTCAAAAAAAACTGGAAGCTTATTTATGCCTTTATAATGATGCAATTTAGTGTGGGTAAAAAAATCATCAACTAATAATATTACTTTTAATTACTTATTTAGGTATAATTTAAATATCATAAAATTCACTCAGCCTAAATACATACTGACTTTACAAGTTCAGCAAATCATGTGACCTGTCTAGGTTTTATGTTTCTCACCACTTCACTAAGATCCCTCATGTCTACTTAAATTAATCTGCCTTTTCATCTTCAGTCAAGAAATTGCTAGTCTACTCTTAGTCCTTATCCTATTTATCCTTTCTGGACATTCTGTACAAATAGAATAATACAATAGATTGCCTTTTTGTCTAGCTTCATTCCCTTCATATTATATTTTGGAAGGTTCCTCCGTATTGTAAAAGTTATGAGGTGTCATCAAAATGTACAGGGAATGCTTACATTTAAAGGAATTACTAAAGTGAAAGACACATTGCGATTGGTCTCCCTCAAAATGTTCCACTTCACTTCCAATACACTTATCCAATCATTCTTGCCATTCTCTGAAGCAGTTGTAGAAGTCCTCCTTTGTGTCTTTATGAGTCATGATCAAAAACTTGGTGCACACTGCTGCTGAGTGACAACCAGCAGAAATTCAGGCTTGTAGAGCATTGCAGTGTGTCTGTCTCCCCCTTATCACTGCGTCTGGCACTGGTTGACTTCTGGTTCTTCCCCAAACTCAAAAGGAGCATAGAAGCTAAATGTTCTGTGGCAGCCAGGACAGTGTAACTAAAGACACTCAGGAAAGAGAACTTCAGAGAGTGGCAGGAATGACAGAATAAGTGTGTTTACGGTGAAGGGTAAATGACAGGGATCAGTGCCAATATGTCTTTTACTGTAATGAAAATTTTAAATTCAAATATGCCCCATGTGTTTTCAAGAACATTTGGCATTATCACTTTATTTGTGATTTTCCCCAAGTGGTAACCTAACCTATCCCATTGGTAGACCATGGACAACTTATAGACATTTGGGTTGCTTCCACTTTTGGGTTATTAATGAGAATATGATTTTTTAAAACAAAAACACAGCACAACAATTCATGACTGACACTGGTACTATTCTTCCTTGCAGACAGTGCATCACGTGGCTAGGTGTACAATGGATTGTGGTTGTCTACGATGGCCACACATTGGTTGGCCAGATATCTTGGTGCACTTGAGGCAGATACAATGTGTGATTGTTGTTGGAATTAATTACTAACAGCATTGGATGTACTCAGTAAGGGTTTGTGGCTTGAAAAGTACATTATAAAATAAGAATATTTCTTAGTCAAACTGCAAATTCTATATACATACACAGTTCGAAATAGATATTTAGATCTGGAACAGGAGAAGGCCAAGGCCACCAGCTATGGGAGCCACATACAAGGAGGAGGGTCACAAGCGCCATTTTTATTTGACTAAATGGTGATTAGCCCCTGTGTAAAGGGCCTCTAAACAAGTAGGTGAGATCTGGGAAATCCCAAGTTCTAGGAGGTGAGTCAATCGAATCCTATTTCTTCTTTTTTCTCTTTATTTGCTATTGGGGATCAGACTCACGACCTGGTGTTTGCCAGGCAGGTGCTTGTGCCGCTGAGCTGAATCCCAGACTGAATCCCATTTCTTGATAATACGGCCTAGCAGCGGCTCTGCTATTGTACTCCTTGGCTTCAAACAACAGCTTCCCAGGTGCTTCCAGTGTGTGACCTAGAGCAAGTTAACTTATCTGCTCTCATTTCTTTCCATTTTCATCAAACACAGCAGAGCCTGAATATACCATACACTCATTTCCTCAGAATCCCTTGTATTTACAGCACAGCCGTGCTGCCAGTTTATCATAAAAATGTGAGATGCCTTGTTAAACTGGAATTTCAGATAAACAGCAATGAATTTTACATAGGGCAGAATGATAACAAGCACACACTGTTTACCTGAAATTCTAGTTGAATTGGACCCCTTGCA
The DNA here is from genome assembly GCA_004027455.1 of Hydrochoerus hydrochaeris. Classification (NCBI taxonomy): domain Eukaryota; kingdom Metazoa; phylum Chordata; class Mammalia; order Rodentia; family Hydrochaeridae; genus Hydrochoerus; species Hydrochoerus hydrochaeris. The sequence continues at coordinate 342,811 of PVLA01001528.1, read as the reverse complement.
GTATATCTCATAATCCTGATATAGGTGCATGATGGATCGCAGGAATAATTCAATCTTGAGTGGGAGGTCAGAGGGAAAATTTACTGGGGCATTTAGAAAAGGCTTTCCTTGGTGATTATGATGGAAATTTCTAGTAATCCTAATACCCATCCTTCCCTCTATATATAGTAACAGAATTTTTAGCTTGGCTCATAGCCCTGTTCTGTGGACAATATTTCTCAGCTAATCTCTCAGGTAGGTAGGATGATGCCACCAAGATTTGAATGGTGGCAAGCAGGTAAACAGGCAGTATTGGCTCCTTGGGAATCTTCCCCCAAGCACATGAAAGACTAAGCACAGACCTATTTGTCTTGCTATTTTTTTTATTTTGTATGGAAGTAAATGTAATTTCTGGGCCTCAGTGACTACTGTGAACTATGTGATGCAGGCCAAATCCTAGGAATAGCAAAGCATGACAATAGAAGGAAGCTGCAACCATGACTGATTGATTTGTAAATGTGTCAGAACACTTCTTCCATCCACCTAGTGTGTCTATAATTGTGTACTGAATCAACTATGAAATTTAGGTATTAGATGCAGATAATTGAATCTTAATCTTCACGTGACGACAAAGAGAAATCAGTAAGTAAAGTCTCTTTGCTTCTTGACTTTTCATGGAGCTTCAGGAAGACATGGTACCAAGAGGTGTGGCAGGCATCTTGCAACCATAGGAACCAAACCCGAGATGAGTGAATGCACCCTAACTGACATTAGTCAGCAGGACATAGGGCACGGAAGCATTGAATAGCAGCAAATGGCCAGACACTCGCTGTGAGAGCTGGTCCTCAGGAACATTAAGGCATATGTCAGAGTCTCAGAAAGTGTCCCCGTCTTATGCGTTCACACAGTAGTGTCTCCAACACCGTGATTCTTCTGGTGCCACTGGGATGAGAACTCACAGCCATGAGCCCACTTCACACTGGGCAGGAGTGTGGGGTGCTGAGTGATCAACTTGAGCAGAAGCTGCAGGCCTCCTTACTGCCTCCTGGATACAGCAGTGGAAGCTCAGTCAGGCTCTCCTGTGTCCGAGGTGCTGCCCCTGGCGTGAGAGGTCCATGTGGTCCATCATAGAACCTCCATCTCGGTGGCAGAACTTCTTGAAGAAACAAATCTACATCATTTGCAGGAAGATGAATGGATCCTGAGCTCATGATGGTTTATAAAATAAATCAGACACAGAAAGGTAAATATTTCATGGGTTCTCTTACATGAGAAAATTCAAAATATGAAATAAAGAGTAAAATAAATAAGAGATGGTAGCAATCATGGAGATGGACTTTTGGCAATGGAGAAGGGAATCGGAACAGAGGAAGTAGGAGGTTATGGAGCCAGGAAAAGAGACTGAAGATGATCAAGACATGATGTGCAGAGGTACCAATGTCCCAAAGTGAGCAAAAACAGTATGTATTACTATGAATACGTACAAAGTAAACAGAAACGCCCTGGAGATGAGGGATGAGGCCTTCTGCCCACATGCATGGAGCCAAAAATTAACATACCCTGGAGATAGGGGCAATTTCAACCTCACAAAACCTGGATGGACATATCGGATAACCTGTACTGCTACTGAAAAAAAATGCCTGCTTGTTAATGATGAGTTCAAAAGGGTCCTATAATTACCAATACAAATGGCAGCTCTTCTTTATAAAATTGACCACTATCTACTTCTACAAAAAATACTTAATGCAAATACAAATCTCCACATTTTTAAAAAAAAATCTTTACATTTGGTTCTTATTTTTGGCTCTATTGATATGGTAGAGTTGCTGATTTGTGTATGTTGAACCATCCCTGCATTCCTGGGATGAATCCCACTTGGTCACATTGTATAATCTGCTTGATGATTTGCTGTATTCTATTTGCCAGTATTTTATTGAGAATTTTTGCATCTATGTTCATTAGGGAGATTGGCCTGTAGTTCTCTTTTTTAGTTGGGTCTTTCTCATGTTTTGGTATTAGAGTAATATTTGCTTCCAGGAATGAGTTAGGGAGAATTTCTTCCCTTTCAATTTCATTGAAGAGATTGAGGAGTATTGGCATTAAATTTTCTTTGAGTTTCTTATAGAATTCTTCAGTGAATCTGTCTGGATCTGGGCTTTTCTTTGTTGGTAAGGATTTAATTACAGTTTCAACTTCATTAATTGAAATTGGGTTATTCAGAAGTTTTACTTCTTCTTGACCCAGCTTTGGTAATTCCTATGTTTCTAGGAATCTGTCCATTTCTTCTGTGTTATTAAGCCGGAGAGTAGAGGTTTTCGAAATAGGTATTGATGATAATATTCTGTATTTCCACAGCGCCTGTAGTGATTTCACCCTTTTCAACATGATCATTTCTATAGGTGCAGAAAAAGCTTTTGATAATGTCCAACACTTATTCATGATAAGAACCTTATAGAAAATTGGAATAGTCTTTACTTCAATATGATAAAAGCCATCTATGACAAAACAAAGCCAGCATCATATTAATGCTCAAAAACTGAAAGCTTTTAATCTAAAGTCAGGAATAAGACAAGGCTGTCTATTATCATCACTCCTATTCAATATAGTGCTCAAAATACTATCCAGAGCAATTAGAAAAGAGAGAGAAATAAAAGGAGTAAAGATAGGAAAAAAAGAAGTTAAATTATCATTATTTGCTGATGACATGATACTCTATATAGAAGACCCCCAAACCTCCATTGAAAGACACCAGGAATAATAAACAAATTCAGTAATGTAGCTGGATACAAAGTCAACAATCAAGAATCAATAGCATTCCTACACACTAAGAGAAGCCACACCCTTCACAATAGCATCCAAAAAAATGAAATACCTAGGAATCACTCTAACAAAAGAAGTAAAAGATCTATCAGGGAAAATTATAATACCCTGAAAAAAGAAATTAAAAAGGACCTCAGAAAATGGAAAGACATCCCTTGTTCATGGATAAGAAGAACAAACATTGTGAAAATGGCCATTCTCCCAAAATTTTTATACAGACTTAATGCAATCCCAATCAAATACCACTAGCATATCTCACAGATCTAGAGAAATCACTCCCAAAATTCATCTGGAACCAGAAGAGACCTAGAATAGCAAAGGCAATTCTAAGCAACAAAGCCAAGGCAGGAGGCATCACAATCCCTGACTTGAATTTATACTACAAAGCTACTGTAATAAAGTCAACATGGTACTGGAATAAAAACAGACCTGAAGATCAATGGAATAGACTAGAAGATGCAACTAAAACTACAAATACACTCAACTACCTTATCTTTGATAAAGGGGCCAAACATATTCACTGGAATAAAGATAGTCTCTTTAATAAATGGTGCTGGAAAAATTGGCTATCCATATGCCAAAAACTAAAACTAGACCCATGCCTATCACCATGTATTAAACTAAAGTCTAAATGGATCAAAGATGTAAATATTAAAACAGAAACACTAAATCTGTTGGAAGACAAACTAGGTAAAAATCTTGAAGACATAAGGGTAGGTAGAGAATCCATGAACAAGAATCAAACCACACATTTGTGGCTTGATTCAATAACTGGGATCACATCCTATTAAAGAGTTTTTGCATGTTGAAAGAAATTTCCAGCTTAGTCAAAAGAAAACCCACAAACTGGGAAAAAAATCTTAGTGAACCATCCCTCAGACAAAGGAGTTCTGTCTAGAACATATAAAGAATTAAAAAAAAAATCAGATCCCTGAAATTCAAAGATCCAGTCCAAAAACAGGCATCTGAGATGAACACACAGTTCTCAGATGAAGAAATACAAATGGCAAATAAATACATGAAAAAATGTTCAGCATCATTGGTCATTAGAGGAATGCAAATTATACCTCACTCCAGAAAGAATGGCCAGGATAAAGAAAACTATCAACAACATGCTGGAGAGGTTGTGGGGGAAAAGGAATTCTTCTGCACTGTTGGTAGGAGTGTAGACTGGTGCAACCACTGTGGAGGTCAGTCTGGAGATTCCTCAAAAAGTTGAGTTCCATTTGTCCAGCTATTCCACTTCTAGGCATATTCCCAGAAGAATTGAAAACATCATACCACAGTGAGATATGTGCACCCATGTTTATAGCAACAAAATTTGTAATAGCCAGATCTTGGAAACAACCTAAGTGCCCATCAACTGAGGAATGGATTAAAATGTTACAGTATTTTTATACAATGGAGTACTACTCTGCTATAAAGAAGGATCACATTGAGATATTTATAAGTAAATGGATGCAACTTGAGACCATACTCATAAGTGAAATAAACCAAACTCACATGTGTAAATACCATATAGTCTCCCTAGTGTAAGAAATGGTAAGAGTACATAAGATACAAAATAATAAATACAGTGAAAGGATAAGAATCTGCTTAAAGGGAAAAATAATATCCCAGGGAAAATGAGGAAAAAGAAAAAGGAAGGGAAAAGAAGAAATATCTAAAATTATATAAACATACAGGATAGCTAACATGATTGTGCTACAAATTCTATCAGTTCTTGGAACAAAATAGTTAACATTCATAGGATTGGAACAACTGTGCATATTATTGTACGGTGATCTGAGGAACTCTTGAAGATCATTATGTAAAATAACAATCCCAGTTATGCTCCTACCACCTTGTTTTGAAGGCCTATGTTGTCAGTGTTTTGGGCTCTTTGCTATTGCTATTTGTCTTTTTTTGTTTCTTTTTTTTCTACAAATTTGTTTTGTTTTGTTTTTCACTCTAATACAGAAAGGATAGGTGTACATGTAGAGACTCATTCATGTGTAGAACTTCTCCTAAACAGTTTATGAGAATCGATTATATAATGCATGATGAAAATGAACAGCTACTTTGAAGAAAAAGAGGCACTATGATATCCAATGCTGATTCTGTAGCATCATGCTGTGAAATCCAGCAATACTATTATTCTTTGTTCAGAGTGATTTTAGTCTGTTTTGTTTTGTTTAATTTCAACATACATGAAGGACAAACAGCTATTTTGAAGAGAACGAGAGATATTATGGCAGCCATTGTTGACTTCTCTATCGCCTGGTTTTGAAGGCCTGTAACGCACATCATCATCCTGTTCTGATCAGTTTAATACTATTTTGTTTTGTATGAATTCATTGTGTGTGAAGATATGGACAACTATTTAGAAGAAAACAAGAGGCATTATGATAGCCAGTGATAATCTGTTGTCTTGCTTTGAAAACTGCATTATTTACATTGTTTTCTTCTGATCTGCTTTGTTCTGTTTTGTTATGTTTAGTTGTACTCTCTTTAAAATAAAATAAAAAGTCTTTACAGAGATAATCAAACACTAAATCCCCACCTGCTTCAACATCTTGTATTATAAGGTCACCACGTATCTTGGTGCTAGAGTTATGTCTTGCCATTAAAGAAGATGCCTGGTGTGGGAATTTCAGGACAGAATGGCAACCGTCATCAGAAAGCCCAGTGAGAGGCAGTAAGTCTTTGGGTACAGCTTTCTCTGCTCTTTAAACATACCTCACTGAGATGATTCACCAGATACACAGCTTTAGAGAAGTGGGTTCTGTCAGGGAGCCTGGCCCTGAGAGGAACATTATGACAAGATTTTGAATAAATTATATTAAATTATTTACCTTAGCTCTGAGCAAGTATTTAAACAGGTTCTTATACTAACCTCTCACATTAAAAGTTAATCAGGGTAAATGAAGGACTCACTGCTAGACATGCAGAGGACTATTTTATTAGAAAGCTGGCAACTGGAGACCATTTTGCAGAACCTCAGACACAGAGGCCTTTCTGCAGAGTCCTAAACAGAACAGAGTCCATTCTGGAGGGGCTGATTCTCACTTTATATTTAAATCTGAGAGCGCAGAGACAGCGTGTTTCAACTGTCAAGATAACAATGTGAAAAAATACATATCACATGGCTCCAAAATCTTTTGATGAACCACTGACATAATTGAGATCAGGGATACTCCCACCAGAGTTCAAAGGAAAGAGGTGTAACTATGGAAACCAGTAAGGTATGTCATGCTGCCCAGCCCTGGCTGACCGGGGACACATCCTGGCCATGGTGCACCAGCCGGGTAGACATCCTGTCAGATTCAGGGGAAAGTGTCATCCTGAAGGCTGCTCCAAAGAAAAGGTGTCCTCAGGGGACCAATTGCTCCTTGGCAGGGACAGTATACAGAAGCCCAGTGCTCTTAACCAAACATCTCTCAGTGAGATGCCCAAAGCTTTTGGAAGTAGACAGCGCTGGAGAGCAGGAACTTCCTCCTTCCAGGAACATCTGACAGGGATGGATTTCTCCTGAAAGCAGCTCCACAGGAGGGATCCTGGAGAGAGGCTCACGGAAGGGATGAGGACTGAGTGCAGAAAGAGAAACGAGAGAAGAGACAAAGGTGGGGTGCTTCTCAATGGGAAGAAGAATCCTTATCAACACTGTTAGGAAGCTGAGCTGCTGCTCTACTTTCTCACTAAAATCTGTGCAGCTAAGAGTCAGACCTACTTTTCCCTGCAGAAGAGTCTGCACGTCTCACATCTTATTGCTTTCTTTCTAAAACTCCCTGAATGCTCACTGTGCATGGAGGTGAGGCCAACAAGAAGAGAACTGCAAGAGATTGAGTATGGGGGAAAAATATTTACCAAATGGGAGTCCTTGCAGATAGATGCCTTTGGCAGCCACTGCTGCTGACTCTGCACTATTCCTGTAGGTCACAGGACACACTCATTCAGGGGGACACCTCAAATTCCAGAACTAGTTCCCAGTATTTACTGATCTTTCATAACAATGTACAAAATGGGAATAAGAGCTACAGGGAATAGTTTAATTAAAATACTTATTCCAATGAAAGGCACATTGGCATTTAGCCACCCTTATCTAACTGCTTCCCCTCACTTCAAATGCACTAATCCCATCATTCTTGTCGCTTTCTGAAGCAGCTCTCGAAGCAGTCTCTCTTGAGGGTGTCTTCATAGCTGCCTCCATATCCTGAACCCACTCAAACGTGTATGGCAGCTTCTGTCAAGTAAAATCATTAAGGTGTGTTCCCACCCACATGATTCGCCAGATCAGGTACAAGATGACAGTGACAGGTAAAGGCTTTGAATGGATTGAGGATATCAAGGCAACCACAACATAGCCAATGATCTTCAAGAAAGGGAATTTCCAGAACTGCTTTAGAAAGTGGCAAGAGACATGGAACAAATGCATTTTCAGCAATGAGGAGGAGTTTGAGGAGATCCATGGTAATGTTTCTTTTACTGCAAAAAATTTTTGAAAATGTAAATATTCACTTTTTTCTACATGTGCTTCAGAAGATTACCATGCTCCCTACTCCAGACAGAAGCACTGCAGATCTGGTGGAGACCAGGGCAAAACAAAAATGTACAAGCTCTTCTTCAAAATTTAGGACCTAAAATGGCAGTGGAAGTCCTGCATCACCAAGCCTGGAGTACTAGGGGTGTGGCATTGGGCAAATGTCATGTCACAGGTTTTCAGCCTCCTGGACTCCAGGACCTTCCTGCATATATTTAAAGAAAGCCCTGGGAGGTGTGCTCAGAAACACAGGTGACAGACAAGCTTTGACACAATGCAGAGGCAACACCAAGCAAAAGCCCCACTAATTACTCCAGCGTTGCATGCAGATTGAGAGGCCCTGGGAGAGACCACCGGCCTTTTCTACCTTGATATGAAAGATGACATGGAGATCTGGTCTTTCCAGCAAGTTGCCTCAGAAGGCAGAGCATGATGTTTACCCAACAGTTTAGGAGAAGCAGGAAGTCTGGGGGTGGTGACCAGGCATTAGGGCTGTCATCCCAGCACTCTGGGAGGCAGAGGGGTGCTGGGTCCAAACTAAGCGAGTTAGCAAATTGGGGGGGGGGTCCCAAGAGGAAACAAAAGAGACAGACAGATGGATGAAGAGAGAGGGAGAGAAGGAAAAGAGAGAAAGAGGAAGAGAAAGGAAGGGAAAAAAGAAGAGAAAGAAAGAAAGAAAGAAAGAAAGAAAGAAAGAAAAGAAAAGAAAAGAAAAGAAAAGAAAAGAAAAGAAAAGAAAAGAAAAGAAAAGAAAAGAAGAAAGAAACACTAAAGGTGGCTGGGGATGGAGCTCAGTGTGACCTGGGCAGCACCTGGTCATAGTAAGTCACGAGGGACACAGGATCCTGCTGTAGGACATGTGTGTGAGAGGAAGGGAGTCCATAAATGGAATAGTTCAACAAATGGATTGAATACCCTAGACACTACTTGAAGGAAAAGATACAGAATTCTAATGCAGAACTTGTATATACAACAGAAGAGTCAACTGCAGTTGCTGTAAATGTTGTAGTCGTATAGCCCAGTGGTGTCTCTGGGGCCCTAACTAGCACCCTCTCCCGCTGTTCTAATGCCAATGTTCCCCAGACTGATGGCTTAGGGAATGAAAGGGTGGAAATTCACTTGCTCCTGATCCAAAATTAGAAATGTGGTCAATTTTATTGTCTTTTGATTATAAAATGAAAGTACTCGTGACATCTTGGCATTATTTTTCTTACCCTTAAAAATTACAATTTTCCAGTGACACTGACAAAGGTGACTGGCAGAACAGTTTCCCCATTAGAAAAAGTTGATAAATAATGATAAGCAAGCCTGAACCTGAATGCTCAATTAACACCACTCAGTTTACATCCTTTGGGAGTGGGGGTGTAGTGGAAATTAAATCCAGGGCTTTCACCCTGAGTTACATCTCCATCCCTTTTTATCTTTCAGTTTTTGATACAGGTTTTACCTAAACTGCGCAGGTGGAATATTAATTGGCAATCCTCCTGTCTCAGCTTCCCAAGTGTTGGTCAATTTTGCATTCTTAATTTGCCATTGCTTGTGGTCAGAGGCAGGCACACGCCACTACCAGTTTTCAGGGAAGAGCCCTGTTGCTCTTCCCCAGGAAATTCCATGAGACGTGATCTGGAAGTGAATGGGATGGATGAATTGTCTGCTGCGGGGTCCTCGCCTTGGGGGGTGGGGTGGCTTTCGTCCATCTTGGACCCAGAGGGACATGGCCCCCTCTCTCTCATGGTCAGCTTCTCACTGTATCCAAGTCTGCGCACAGATAACATGTGTGTTTTACCTGTCAGTCATACTCCGGACACCGAGCCAAAGGGACCACTCCCTTTGGCCAGAGGAGCTTGTGTCTGCTTTCAAGTGTACAGCAGCACAGGGAGGACCTGGTCTCAAGATGCTCAATGCTCTCCACAGTCGACCACATGGAATCTGGTGGCTGCCGGTGTTTACAGAAGTACTGAGTGTAATCTGCGTCATGGAACCCACACCCAGAAGACTGTGGACCGGACTATGAGGTGGATGCAAATACTTTGCCCAACACAGGCTTAGGCTGAGATCAGGCTGCGGAACAGAGACAGAGCAGCCCACCGAGACACTGACTTGGGAAATAAGAGGACAGTAAACCAAGCAGAAGGGTAGCACATCTTCCATGACAGACATTTCCCTGGAAGAGATTCCTCTCATAGAGACGAGCAAGAAAGGCAAAGGCAACATATTCATTGATCCCAAAGCATGGAATGAGCCTCCGTTAAGTCCCAGAACTCTGCCATAGGTTGGGACTGCACTGGCGAATGGAGGGTCACAATCCCATTTCAAGGCGCCTCCCGACTGGGAAGGTGATTGACTTAACCCACACGTGCACACAATCGGGATTCAGATATGAAGTGAGTCCTTCATATCCACTACCTACATCACTCCTCAGCACTTCATCCTCCCTCTCCAGGACCAGGAGGGGATTAGACTCCAGTACAGGACAGAGCACGCTAAATCCTAACTGGTTTCAGCTTCTCTTTTCTCTCCTGTAACACGAATCTATTCATAACCGCAAGACTCCTACGAAAACAGAGAATACAGAAAGTGTCCATAGAGACCTCTGATCCATGGCTGTTATTCAGTAAATCATAGCTGTTACCATCCAGAGAGTTTTTCTCTGTTCCATTGTTGTATCCAGCAATGTCTGGCAAGTTTACCAGATCTGTCTCCACCAACAGCTAAGAGATCAGGGAATGAAAAAAAAAAGGTGGGGGTCAGTTATGGGTCATATTTTTATAAATCATTTAACATCAAGACACCTACTAGCCTGGTCTAGAGAAGTGGAATCTTGCTTCAGGAAGTTTGTGAGCCATGGAGTGACAACAAACAGGCTGATTAGTTTCTAGGTGGCAATATCATTGAGCGAATGGGTGTGTATTTGTACTGGACAGTGTTATACACGAACTTCAGGGAATCGGGCCTGATGAGTCCTGAAAGCAGTTTCCAGTATCTAGACACAAAGTGTAGCCCATGACACTCGGCGTCTCCTGTTGTGACATCAGGGCTGCGACTGAGAAGCATAGATCCAGGGAGGCTGCCACACCACATTCCACTCATGGCCTGAACGAATGCTTTCCTCCAATCGTACATGCCTCTGGGCTGAAGAAATTGTGTGTGAGGAACCATGGCTGCACACTTTTAATAATAAACTCACAAAAGGAACAGAGGGGGCCATACAGTGCACAACTCCACAACTCTAAAGTTAATTTAAAAAATGCAAAAAGCTCTCCTGACCATGCACAGAGGTAAAGAGGCAACACTCAGCATGTAACAGATGCTGCTCTATTTTCTAGCCATGTGAGCTCTGTTCTTTCCTGATCTTCTTAACATTCACCTAGTTATCTATACTAGATTTTTTAAAAATTATGAATTTAAATTTAAATTCATAAGTTGAACTTTGAGTATTTTTGTAAACTGCATACTCTTCTAGAAGTGTTGGCAAAAGCATAACAAATCCCCCCAGAAGAAATTGCAGAGGTCTTAAAATGCTGTCTTATACAGTTAAAATGCATTTTATAGATTATGTAATTTTGAGCAATGGCTTTTGTACTTAGAGCTTTACAAGAACTGCCACTTGTTATTAAATATCTTCTTGATATACCAATGCAAAAGCAGTATTTTTTATTTGCTACTAAGAAACCTTTACAGTTTCACAAGCTACAGGGATTTTATCTGCAGACTAAGCCACAAACCCAGGATGAGTTAACACTGACCGAGGTTTGGGAACCCTTGGATGGAGGACCCCAGCCTTTGGGGTGACCCGGGGGGTCCTGGACCTCAGCTGAGCTTTCTCCAGGCAACATTGTGTCCCTGGGTTAATTTGCATAAGTGGCCATAACAAACTAAGCAGGCTGGGCAACTTGACGATAGAAAATCATTGTCGCAAAATTCTGGAGACTGTAAATCCAACATCAAAGGTTGGCAGGTTTGGTTTCTTCTCAGTGTTTGTGCCTTGGCTTGCAGATGGTGTGTTCTTCCTGTGTCTTTCCTTCTCTGTCTGTCTTTCAAATTTCCTGTTATAAGACCTCTCCCCTCCAGGTAGGTTGGACTGCACCTGCCCTGGCAAATCGATTCTACATTCACCACATCTGCAAAGGCTTTGTCTCCAAATGCAGTCACATTCTGAGGTTTTGGGAGTTAGGATGCCACCATGTGAATCTGGAAAGAAGACACTATTCGTCCCCTCATTGCTCCATAGTGAATAAAGGGGCCTCCCAAGACCACTCCTTCCTTTCCATGCAGGGAACTTCTAGCCAGGCCTTTCTTGGTGACTGCAGTGCAAACATCAATATTATAGCTGATTTCCTCTTCTTTTCTTTTATGCTTTACAGTAATAGCTTCTCCATCCCAGGATTTTACATCAGAATGTACTTGAACTTCACATACACTTTCTCTTCTCGTGAATTTTAGACTCACCTCCCTCTCTGCCTCAGTCTGTTGTTACATAAAACCACACCAGTGGCTGTCTCTTTTCTAGAATGTCCTAAAGTTATATTCCCTCAAAATCTAGTCATTCAGGCTAATCCTAAATCCATCATGAAAATATTTGTTGGCAATGAGGTAAAATTAATACTCTTCCAAATGACCAAAACAATATCTTTGTAACTTGGCTTATAGTTTTGTTCATGACATAGTCTATTCTCCTACCCTGTTCACCATCATAGTTAAGATTAGGTTCCTCTGCCAGGAATAGAGTATGAGTTAAACAATGCTAGTAAGACAGCTATTTCTCTCACACTTAAGTGGCTCAAAGCAGGCAATACCAGGCTATTAGAACATCCCTGCTCTATGAAATTGACTGGTGTATTCTTTGCCTTTTTCCATTGCCTCAGTAACTATGCTATCAGGTTCCTTCACTCAGGGATCTGCTTCTGAAGAATTTCGATCCAAGATTTGAGGCCCAAGACAAGTGCAGTTGCCTCAGCCTAAACCTCTGCCTTGAATGCAGTGCGAAGGCTGGGAGGCCACGGTTGTGGAGTGTAAGAGCTACTCTCCTGACGGCGGCCTCGGAAAGCCCATTTCTTAGGGTACAAATACCTACTGGGGCTGGGCAAGAAGATTGCTAAGGTTACTAGTTACTGAAGTTCAGGGGTCCTAGCCCTTTGCTTTTTATCTTGTCTCCTGGATTGTGAGGAGAGTGAATTGGCACCTACTCTTGCCATGAAGATTTCCATTCCCACAAGTTCAAAGCAATGAGGGCAAACAGTCATAGACTAGATTGTCCATAGCTGCGAGCCAAAATAAATAAGCTGATTATCGTGGGATTTTTAATGGCGATGGAGGACTAGCATACAAAAGCAGGATACCGCATCTTGATCAATCATTAGCACTATACATAGCTGGAGCTGAGTATTTCCAGACCTAAATTGGACGTTTTCTTTTGAAAAGTAAAAACAGCATCCTAGATGTGGAAAAATAACTGCTGGTGGTGGGCTGAGAATGAAACCTCATGGCAGTGCCTGGGTAGTGCTGGTTCAGGAAGCAGACACAGAATGTGCAGGAGAACCGATGGGCAATGCCAGGGGACAAGGGCTGGTGAGAAGGTGAGGTCCGCTGGGATGTGATGGGTGGTGGGCTGAAGTCACTGTCTCCAGCCAAAGGGTAAGGAAAGAACATCAGTGTCTGAAGAGAGGATACAACTTTGTCTTAAAGAAAATGCTAGCCTGTCCTAGTTTCTCTCCCACCATGGAGACACACACCCAACACTCACAAATTAAAGGAGAAGAGTTTAACTTGGCCCGTGGCTTCAGTCCCTGGTTCTGGCTCCAAGGCAGAAATGATAAAGTGAAGGGCTTGGGTGGAGAATAGCTACTCATCCACAGCAGCCGGAAAGCCTGGAGAGAAGGGAGCAGCCAGGACGGGGAGATGTGTCCTTCCAAGTCGTTTCCATGGGGACCTGCCTCTTCTGATCTCTTCAGACTTCTCATGGCACATGCAACTGTGACTTCTCCATTGAATTAATCCGTCAGTGGTTATAGTGCCGCCATGATCCACTCATCTCAAAACTACATGCAGGTTTGTGGGCATTCTAGATCTAAACCTTAACACCTCACCCCTGGCCTGCAAAACACTCACATCCATCTCTATGCAAAACACATTTGGTCTATCTTCTAAGAGTTGCCAAGATATCAAGTGTCAGCATTGCCAAAAGTTCAATTCTTCTGTCTTTTCTGAGACTCAAGGCAAATTCTTAGCCATGAGTCCCTGAAAAATAAAGAAGAAAGGTTAATGCCACCAACATATGATGGCACAGGGTGAGCTTTCCCATCCAGAAAGGAAGTAGGGGCACTGAAGGGAGCAGCACCAACAGGACCGAACCCAGCAGGAGAAGCACTGAATCCCGGATCCCACGCCCAGCACAGCAGCCAAGGGCTTTCTAGCCTCTCCTTTGTTTCAGATCTGATTTCTTTTAATTTCCTTTTTTTCTGCTAAATGTAGCCTTAGTTTGTTTTTTCTTATCTAAGAGGAAGATTGCTTTCAAGTACTTCATTTTCTCTTAACATAGTCATTTACTGGTATCTGTTTCCCTCTTAGGAATGCTTTTGATGCATCCCATAAGTACTGGTATCTATATTCGTTTGTCTCAAAGTTGTTATTGATGTGGTGGTGGTATTCTGGGATTGAACCCAGGGCCTTTGGATTAAGCTACACTTCCAGTCCCTTGTATTTGTCATTTTCAGGCAGGTTCTCCCTGAGTCTTTAAATTGTCCAGGTTGGGTGTGAATTTGCAATTGTCCTGTCTCAGCTTCCCTGAGTGCTGGAATTGTAAACATCATCATCATGCCTGGCTTTAAGGTACAGTATTTGAAAATTTATTTCAAGATTAACAAAGAATATGGTATATATGTATAGGACACATGAGATGTTTAGATACATGTGTGCATTGCCAAACAGGGTAACATATCCATCACCCAAGAAAACAAACAACCTCTGAAAAATGGATAAAAGAGAACAGGCATTTATCAAAAGAAAAAGACAAATGACTAATGTACATATGAGAAAATATTCAACATGGCTAGCCACTGATTAAGTGTAAATTAGAGCTATAAATAGACATCACTTCTATCTATTAGACTAGCAGTTGTCAGAAAGCTGATACACAAGTGTTGGCGTGAATGCAAAGAAAGACAATCCTTGCACATTCCTGGTAATGCAGAGTGGTGCAGCCATTTTGGAAAACAGTATGGAATTTCCTCAAGGAATAAAAACCAAAAAATAGGCGGATCCAGCACTGCCACTACTGTGTATATGTGCAAAAATTAATACATTTGTCTTTGTCTTCTGTGTACTTACAGCACGCTTTTCTTGGTAGTGTTCATGCAGTGTAAATATGGTATACTCCAGGCATGCCAGTATGGTTTATCTACATGCTACAGTTAAATTCAGCTAAAATTCTGCACATGAATTTTTCTCCCTTTCCCACATTATGCCATTGATGTCACAATTAACTTTTTAAAAATATTGATTGTCCATCATCAAATCATTATAGCTACAAATATTTTAATATATTTTTATTTTTATGCTGGTTAAGCCAATTTATGTCCCATGCTTAAATATTCTGCATTCAACAGCACCCTTATCTTTTTGGTGAGTTGCATATCTCCACATATTTTCATGCTGCCAATTACTGTTATGGCTTGTAATTGGATGTTCCTCCAAAGGCTCATGCAATCAGAAGTGGGGCTTTTTGGTGGTATATGTATCTAGAAAGTATGATGCTGGGATTAAAGGTATGATGCTAGGATTGAGGGCATCCCACCCTAGATGTAAGCGCTAGCCTGAATGGAACATGAGGGACAGAGGAGGGCTGCTGTGGTCATCCACTGTTGTTCACTGTTTCTTTGCTACTCCACTGCCTTCTGCCCACCATGAACTGTTTCTCATGTGATGCCTTCTGCTGTGCCACCCTGCCTTGGAGCCAACCAACTATGGACTGAAACCTCTAGAAATTGTGAGCCAAAATAAACCTTTCCTCCTTTAGCTTTGAGTGTTGGTTGGATATTTTGTCTCAGCAAGGAGAAAAGTAATGACTATTACAATGATTTTCTTTCAACCTACAGGGTTCTATTTGCCACTCCTTTTAAAGCAGGTGTAGTGCTGATAAGCTCTCTTATCTTTGGTTGTCTGAACAAGCATTTTTCTGCTCTTCTTTTCTGAAGAGCAGCTTTGTGGATGGTGCTCTTGACTGGCAATGTTTCTATTCAGCATTTTAACTATCCTCCCGTTCACTACTCTCCGTACAACTCTCCTGATAGATTTTGAAGGTTCTCTTGTCTGTGACCAGTTATATCTTTTTTGCTGTTTTTAAAATTATCTGTCTGAGAACTCAGTGGCAATGTGACTTGGAGATTATGCTTTGTTTAATCCACTAGATGCTATTGTGGGATTCAGGTATCTGGGTAATTTCTACTCAAGATCTGAGACATTTCCAGTGAATATATTCTGATTAAGGTTTCATCCCAAATGTCTTTCCCTGAGTTCTCTGCCACACTCACCATACACATGCCTACTGGCTCACTTAATTACGTCCCATAAATCCCATGGCTTTATTCACCCTTTTTCATTCCTACCCTCTGTTTCCTTCAAATGACCTGCATTTACCGTGATTCTTTCTTGCGTGTAATACTCTGTCCTTCTGATTACCTGATTTTCCACCCTTGATTCTCTGTCGCCCTTCTACATAGCCTTTCTCTGGGTTCCCACAGCACTCTGCTTTGCAGGTCTTCGCTGTTTTCTCCAGGTCTAGGACTGCTATGACATCTCTGTGTGATCAGCCTCTGCACTAGAGCAAGACACAAGATACGACTGTTTCTTTATGTGTGGAATGAACCAATGGATACACAGCAGCTGTTTGTGAGGGGACACGTTGGTTTTCATATGCAAATGATACCTACCACAGTGATGCTAGGGAAAGGAATAGAAATACAAGTATCAGGACCTTGTTCCCTAACTTTTCATTACAAAACAATAGTTAAAACTCTGACAACAAAATTAATCCTGAATTTATAATTGCGAGGTTTAAATTAAACCTCATCATTTTATCTGAGTATCTCATTAGTTTATTACTAAGTAAAACAATAATTCTAAATCAGGATTTAAGTTAAGGATTGAAATTTGTGTGAAATGTTGCTGAGAAAATTTTTTGAGATGGAAATATTATGTAACTATTTTAAAATTATTTTAAGGAACAAACTTGTTAGCAAACATCAAACATTTGAGAAAATATCATTGTTCATATTTGATATAATGTTCAGATTTCTTTATTTCACTTCAAATTCTATGGGAAAATGAGATTCAGATGACTTGGTTAAAGTAGGAAAGTTCAACACCCTCATTCTTCTAGGAGCACATACGCTACAATTTATTTTAAAAGCCAAATGATTGCTAATTTGCTTCTCTTGGATAAAGTACTTCATATTAAATGTTTTTACCTGATCACTTTTTTCAGAATAACCCTCATATGTGAACTGTTAATAATTGAAAGTTAAACATAAAGACATACAAGTTTATTTAGTCCTTTAACAGTGCACATTAGCAGCTAGTGAGAGACATTATCCCAGAAGTTTTCATCCTGGATTGGAGCTCACCATGGGTGCATGTTTTTCTTTAGGTAAATTCCATTTCGCCATCTCATAGAACACTCAGTATCTTTAATAATTAAGCTTTCTCTCAAATGCTTACAACAGTACACAATTCTTTGAAACTGAATGGGAAAAATTAACTGTCAAGATTATTGACTTCTGTGAAAAGAAACAAAGAAAACAAATATATTCCATACATAATAGAGGAAAACTGCTAATCACCATGCTTAATGACTAGGTTTGCTTTTCCAACACTTCCTACACTGACAGCTTGGTGTAAGATGCACCCCCCCCAACCTCTATTCTTCTATTGAAACAAAGTTTGTTCAAATATGAGGACATTTATGGTATTGGCCAGAAGTGCTATCATTTCAACTTAAAAATCATGAAGTTGCAGACAATACTTTTGTTAGGGTTCCACAAGAAATGCATTCCAAAGAAGACTTGCTTCCTAACATAACTCTTACAGACAGAATCAGTTTAGTTCTTTCTCTCTCTCTCTCTCTCTCCCTCCCTTCCTGCCTCCCTCCCTCATGTACATGCATGCAGAGAAATAGGTACATCATGTTACATAAATGAAGAAGGTCAGCAAGTTTAAGAAAAGGTGGTTACATAAGAGCACATGCATTTAGTTTATTTACTGTGCTATTGAGAGATCCTGTTCCCATTTACTGTTTTAGAAATGAGAAAGAGAAACAAATCTCAGCACCAATTTCCCATAAATCTTCAGGACATATTATTTCAATTTATCCTCATAAAATGAACACTTAATTCCTGAGAGGTGTGAAGGGAACCAAGTGGACATTTTCTCCTCCATGGATAATGTTGGGTCTCACTGGAGATGCCTAAGTAACTGTGCAAGTGATTAGCACTTCTTCTGTGATGGGTGTGTTTCCAATGGATGGTTCCCTGGTTCTGGACAGAGACACAGCTGGGCACAGAGGTGCCATAAATGATTATTTCTCTTCTAGAAAGATACACACACATTTCAAAGAGACTAGAAAGAGCTCGCACTACAAGAGGTTTTTATTTTTATTTTTATTTTGGTACCAGGGATCAAACTCATGACCTTATGCTTGTTAGGCAGGTGCTGATCCAGAGCTATATCCCTGACACAGCTACAAGATTTTAAAAAATATTCTGAGAAATGGAAGTAGGACATGCTTCTTTCCTACACGTTCAATAGGGAGAAGTAAGCCTCTTATTTTAAACTTACATTTGCATTTACATTAAGAACCTGGTAGACACAAAAAAGTGTAACTTACAGTAGTGAATCAAATTTTATTTCAACTTAACAAGGATATTTTAGAGATGCTTTTAATTTAAATTGAAATTAAATTTTTTATGTATGTAACATTTTATATCAAACATTTGCTCTTGGAAGTACTTCAAAAATACTCAGAAATATCCCATAATTTTTTTGGTAACTAGAGTTCAAAAGTCATGAAGAAGCCAGAGGCGCCCGGACCGACTTTGAGGCACGGGTCTCCCTTGTGTCCCACCTTTCCCAAGAGACCACCTGGCAGGACAAGTAACTCCAGCCAGAAGGGCCAGGCTGGTTTAGACTCGGGCCTCCCTGCGACCCCACCTTCTCCGCAGATGACCTTCTGGGACCAGGGAACTCCAGCCAGAGCTCCCACCCTTTCTGCCAAAACCTTGGACTATAGCAGATTAACTGTGCTAGCTTGAGGGGAGATTCAGTGACTGCCTCACCCATATGGAAGATCTCAGCAGGCTCCAGTCAGTCTGGTGGGTACGCCCCTAAAATAGAAGTGTACAGAGGGTAAATGGGGCCAGTAGTAAAGCTCCCTCCACTTAACTGTAAGCCCTTAGTGAGTCTAACAAGAGTGGGGGTGACTCCTCCCTACACACAGAAAACATCAGGCAGAGTGAGGAGCGTCCCAAGAAGGACTCGCCCAACTTGGAGAAAATCAAAAGGGCTTATGAGACACAGAGGCACACAATAGGGATACAGCAGGGCCTCAGCTAACACAAATACTATAAACAGGGAGATCTGGTTACTTGGAAAACCTGAAGATAAAGTAACAGCAGAAACTAAAAGTTGACCTACATCAATACTACTAGACTTGACAGCCAAGGAAGAATATAGAACTCACCCAACAGGCCCGGAAGTGGGAAGTCAGGTGACTGGCCCACCTCTTCATTGTGGGACCCAGCTACTGGACAAATATCAACCTTACATTAGGACCCCAAGATACATAGTACCAACTGTTGACACTAGTGGGACTGAAGGACCAAATACTAACTCAAAAGGGGAAAAATGGCAAAACAAAAAACCAAAATGCAATCTCAAACATCTTGTACTCCAGGAGCAAATACAGGAGACATTGAAATAGAAGACTTTATAAATATATATACACCAAATACAGGAACACCCAACTATATAAGACAGGAATTAAAGGACATGAAAATCCAAATACACAAGAACACAATTATAACAGGGAACCTTAACAGCCCATTGTCACAAAGAGATAGATCAACTAGACAAAAAGTCGGCAAAGAAATAACAGAACTGAATCATAACTGTGAGCAAATGGACTTAGTAGATGTTTACAGAGTGTTCCACCCAACCACATCAGAATACACATTCTTCTCAGCTGCTCATGTGACATCCTCCAAAATGGACCATATATTATCCCATAAAACATTCTTAAGTAACTGCAAAGGTATTGAAATTATCACATGCATACTATCTGAACATAGCACACTGAAATTGGAAATTGATGGCAAAAAATTGTAAAACCTGTGTAAATACATGGAAATTAAATAACAACCTTTAGAACAACCAGTGGGCTACAGTTAAATCAAAGAAGAAATAAAGCAATACCTACAATTCAATGAAAATGCAGAAACAACATACTGTAACCTGTGGGATGCAATGAAAGCAGTCCTAAGAGGGAAATATAGAGCAATAAATAGCCATATCAAGAAAACAGAGCACAAACAATCTAATGCTTCATCTCAAGCTTCTAGAAAAAGAAGAGCAAGTTAAACCCTAAGCTCATAGAAGAGAGGAAATCATAAAGATTAGAGCAGAAATCAATGCAATTGAAACTAAAAAAACAATATAAAGAATTAATGAATCAAAAAGCTGGTTTTTTGAGAGAATAAACAAAATTGACACACCTCTGGATAATCTCATAAGAAAAAGAAAGAATGAAAGAAAAAAACCCAAATTCATGCAATAAGGACAGATCCCATGGAAATTCAAAAGATCATGAATACCTACTTTGAAAATCTCTACTCACATAGAGTGGAAAACACAGAGGAAATGGACAGATTTCTAGAAATATATGAACTATCAAAGCTCAACCAAGAAGATATAGCAATTTTGAGTAACCCAATATCAGCTATTGAAATTGAAAACATAATTAAAAACTTACCAACAAAGAAAAGCCCAGGTCCCGATGGATTCATGGCTGAATTCTACAAGAAATTTAGAGAAGATGTGATGCCAATACTCCTTAAACTCTTCAACAAAATTGAAAAGGAAGCAGTCCTCCCTAAATCATTCCTGGAAGGAAGTATAATTCTCATTCCAAAACAAGAGAAAGACCCAACCAAAAAGGAGAACTATAGGCCAGTCTCACTAATGAACATTGATGCAAAGATTCTCAACAAAATACAGGCAAATAGAATGCAGCAAATCATCAAGAAGATTATACATCATGGACCAAGTGGGATTCATTCCACAAATGCAGGGATGGTTTAACATATGCAAATCAATAAATGTAATATACGACATCAACAGAGCCAAAAACAAAAAACACATGATCATCTCAATAGATGCAGAAAAAGCTTTTGATAAAGTCCAACATATGTTCATGATAAAAACCCTTCAGAAACTCGGAATACATGGTGTCTACCTCAATCTCATAGGCCATCTATGACAAACCAAGAGCAAACATTATACTAAATGGACAAAAACTGAAAGCTTTCACTTTAAAATCAGGAACAAGACAAGGATGTCCACTATCACCACTCCTATACAATATAGTGCTGAAAACACTAGCCAGGGCAATCAGACAAGAGAGAGAAATAAAAGGAATAAAGATAGGAAAGGAAGAATTAAATTATCACTATTTGCAGATGACATAATACTCTATATAGAAGACCCAAAAAACTCCATTCAAAGACTATTAGAAGTAATAAACAAATTCAGCAGTGTAGCTGAATACAAAGTCAATGCTCAAAAATCAATAACATTCCTGTACACACAAAAAAAAAAAACTCACTGAGAGAGAAATTATGGAAATATCACCCTTCACAATAGCATCTAAAAAAGTGAAATACTTAGGAATCAACCTAAGAATGTGAAACACCTATGTGATGAAAATTACACTATGTGAAAAAAGGAGATTGAAGAAGTTATTAGAAAATGGAAGGATATTCCTTGCTCTTGGCTAGGAAGAACCAACATTGTGAAAATGGCCATACTCACAAAACTGTTGTACAGATTTAATGCAATCCCAATCAAAATACCATTGACATACCTCACAGATTTAGAGAAAACACTCCTAAAATACAATTGGAAACAGAAGAACCCTAGAAAAGCAAAGGCAATTCTGGGCAACAAAGGCAAAACAGGAGGCATCTCAATTCTTGACTTGAAACTATGCTACAAACTACAGTGATAAAATCAGCCTGGTACTGGCAAAGAAGTAGACCTGAGGATCAATGGAACAGATTAGAAGATGCAAGCACAACTACAAAGACACTCAGTCACCTGATATTTGACAAAGGGGCTAAACATGTTCGCTGGAAGGATAGCCTCTTTAAGAAATGGTGCTGGAAATATTGGCTCTCCACATGCCAAAGACTGAAACTAGACCCATGCCTATCACCATGCAAAAAACTAAACTCTAAATGGATCAAAGATCTAAATATTAAAACTGAAACACTAAATCTACTGGAAGACAAGGTAGGTAGAAGTCTTGGAAACATAGGGGTAGGCAGAGAATTCATGAACAAAACACAAACTGCATGGGAAACACTCCAAAGAATCAACAACTGGGATTTCATATTATTGAAAAGTTTCTGCACTTCAAAAGAAATCAACAGAGTAAAAAGAAAATCCATAGAATGGGAAAGAATTTTAGCCAGCAACCCCTCAGACAAAGGACTTATATCCAGAACATATGAAGAATTTAAAAACATCAAGCCCCCCCAAAATTCAAAGACCCTCTCCAAAAATGGGCATCTGAGATGAACACACAGTTCTCAGAAGATGATATACAAATGGTAAATAAATACATGAAGAAATGTTCACCATCATTGGTCATTTGAGAAATGAAAATTAAGACAGCATTGAGATTTCATCTCACTCTGGAAAGAATAACTGCCATCAAGAAAACAACTGATAACAAATATTGGTAAGGCTGTGGGGAAAAAGGAACACTGCTCCACTGTTGGGAGTGTAGACTGGTGCAGCCACTATGGAAATCAGTGTGGAGATTTCTCAGAAGACTAGGAGTGGAAGTTCCACTCAACCCAGCTATTCCCCTCCTGGGTATTTTCCCAGAAAACCTGAAAAGGTCATATCACAGTGATATATGTGCCCCTATGTCATAGCAGCACAATTTTTAATAGCTAAATCTTGGAAACAACCAAAATGCCCATCAACTGCAGAGTAGATGAAAAAGATGTGGTATTTTTATACAATGGAATAATACTCAGCTATAAAAAAGGATGATCTTGAGGCCTTCATAGGCAAATGGAGGCAACTTGAGCCTATTCTCATAAGTGAAATAAATAAGAATCATATTTATAAGTATCACATTGTGTCTCTAGTGTAAAAAGTAATAAGAAATGTAGGAGTAATAAAACCCAAAATGTGTAATTGCTATTATAAAAAAGAGAGGAAAAGAAAGTGCTCTAAAGGATATAACTGCATGTATGTTTAAGTGTGTAGGATTGATGAACACATTTTTAAGTTTTTGTTGGATCATTGAACAGAACTGTTTGCAGTCTCACTGTTTGAATGTCCACTTTGTATGATTTAATTTTGTAAATTGAACAACTATTTCTAAGAGGACAATACGTAATTTATTAACTAAAAAAAAGTAATCAGAAATGTATGAGTAATAAAACCCAAAATATGTAATTGTTATCATAAAAAAGAGAGTAAAAGAAAGTGCTCTGAAGGATGTAACTGCATGTATGTTTTAGGGTGTAGGATTGGTAACCATATTACTAAGTTTATGTTGGATTGCCGAGCAGGGCTGTTTTCAGTCTCACGGTTTGAATGTCCACTTTGTGTGCTTTAATTCTGTAACTTAAACAACTATTTCTAAGATGACAGTATGTAATTTGTCACCTAGTGATTTCTCAGTGTTTATTTTAGTTTATCTCATTTTTTTGGAATCTTGTATTATTGCTTCCATTGTTTTCTGTTTTTTTTTTTCTCTTTAAATAAAAAAAAGTAATGGAGAGACTGACGTGGAGTAGAAAGTAAATGGACTTGGGCACTGGTTGGGGCCATCCTTGGGATGAGCCAATGTTCATATTTGGCCAATAAAATTTATACTATAAAAACGCATTTTAAAACAAGCTAAACCATTCCTCTGTAGAGCAGATACAAAAGACAGATAGTCAAGCTCATAATCAGGAAATCAAATTCTGTGGGTAAACTTCAAGCTCAGGCAATGTGTGACCGTGTTTGAATAACAGATAATTCAGAGTCAAATCCCTGTTGCTCAGCTTTGATGGCAAGTACCGTTCCCTCCTCGTATTTTAAAATGCACCACCAGAAAGTTATGATTAATTATTCAGATGGTCCAAAGTGTCCTTTGCCTGTTATCACTACAAGATGTAAATTACGGGTTCAGAAAACTGTGATGGTGATTAACAGTAAGGCAGAGAACAATGGCTGGGGTTACTGGAATGAGTTTACCAGGCAGCAAATTCAGGGTGAGATTTTTCTCTTTTGAAATCAAACTTTCTCAACACTGAGCTCTCTTTTTTCATTTTCTTTTCTTTTTTCTCTTTCTATATTTGAAGGAATAATTTCTCAATCAATAGTACTCAGATAAAGGCAGCTCTGAGCTTTGAAAAGAGAACTGGAAGAATTTCAAAGCAGGGTCTGCTGCTCAGAACACAGTGCTGCTTCATTAGCATGAGAGTCCCCAGCTAAGCCCAGCACCAGCAAGGGCCAGCAAAGAAAGGTCACCACTCGGTATGATTCATTAACTAATTTTTTAATCATTCTCATACAAATGTTATCTAAAATATAAGCCTGTAAATATCTATTCTTCATAGTGGATTACGATCCAGTTCACGCTGACTCCTCCAAGCTGAACAGTGGTTGACGCTGGTATTTTCACAGGGTGGGGAACGTTTTCAGGAATCCACCACAGCTCCTGAGCTTACAGACCATGAAATGGAATTCATCTGCCCTAATGAGATAGGGTGGTTGTTAAAGTTTGGCTTTGTAATATTTTTGGTTGCTTTCGTTGATTTAAAACCAAGTATAAGAATATGTCATTGAATGTAATGTGATGTTCATTGTGTAGTATTTCTGATTATGTAAACATATAGTTAACATTGTAGAGCAAAAGATGTATTTTTTTCAGGAACAAAGGTACACCTTTTAATAGTTTTTTTTTTTTTAATATTTGTTGCTTTGTAAAGAAAGAGTGCACATTAATTAGCATTAGCTGAACAAAATGCTCCCAAGGCTATGCCAGAATAAGTCTATCATTACATAAAATATTCATGCTATACTACAATCTGTCAACTCATACTAATACTCCTTCTCTCTGATATACTTAAAAAGATCATGATTATTTGATAGAAATATATAGAATGCTTAAGTGTTTACTTAAGTCAATAAAAAATATGGGTGTTTGATTCCTTTCCAGAACTGAACATACCTTCTCTCATTTCCTGCCTTAAAATCTTGTGAAAATGTTTAAATGCATGAATCAGTATCACAGGGGCTCAATGTTTGGAACTGTGACAAACTGATAACAGAGCGAAGTTCTACAAAACATACTCCATAGGCCTATGAATGTAAAGAATTTTCACTTCTCATGAATTAGTTCCAAATTTATCTGGATTCTCACTGAAATACATACTGTCTTAGTTACTTTTCTCATGGCTGTGACACGATATCCAGTGCTCACTCAAGGAGATCTGTGAACAGTAACCGGTTGTTATCAAAAACAGTAAAGAATCAGCACACACAGTGGTAGTCTGCATGGTAAATATCCCGAAATCACTGCGATCATGACTAACATAATTAGACACAGATATAAGAGCATTGTGTAAGACACTACTTCCATTTCAGTGTCTTAACACAATTACTTCCTGTCACACTCATGGAAAAGAGTTGACTTCAAATTGTCCAAGCAAGACTGGATTTCAGCTTCCAGGATTGGGGCTACAGGCTGGAGGAGAGGGCCAGCCTTTGTTCTCACAGCTCTCAACCTCCCGGAAGCAGCCTTTGTTGGCAGCATGCAGTCTGTGGCATGTGTCCCACCCTGGGGTGGACACGGGGTCTGTTTTCCTTACAGCAGATCACTGGGCTTACTGGGGGAAGCCTAACCACACAAGTGCCTTGCAAAGCTTCATGTGCATCACATCCATGACTGGTCTACAGTTCAAGCAAGTCCCATGGCCAAACTCACACTCAAGGAGTGTGGAAGTGAACATTGCCTATTGTGGGGACACTGTTCAGAGTGAGGGAACAATAATTCCCCATGCTACACTGAACTTGACATAAACAAGACAAAGAGCCCAACTATGGCTCTCTTGCTTTCAGAAAAGAAGGAACAAAGGAATGTGAGATTAAACATGAAACTAATAGATGGGCGTGAATAAGGAAAATGCCTTCCTTCCCTGAGAGTGAGTCTAGTGTCAGTGATCCATGGGGCTGAGCATGACGGTTTGCACTAAAGCAGCGACGGTCTAAATGGGGTTACACTGGCTCTGCTTCAGTGGCAAACCATAGCTTCTAGAAGCAAACCCATCCCCTCCATAGAAAAGCATTGTTTGTTCTGAAGCATGGGAATGTGTGTGTGTGTGTGTGTGTGTGTGTGTGTGTGTATCAATGACTCAAGATGGATGTAACTATTATGTTTCACAACATATACTAATAAAAAATCAAAAAAGTCAAATAAATGTGAATTCACAAAAAAAGTTAACAAAAGAAAGCAAGACACCTTATGGGTTAAACTCAGTAGAAATAAACAGACTCAAACTCAACTGTTTCAAAACTTGAAACTGTGAAATACAAAATGTAAACTATATCTGTCTAAAATATTTAAAGAAATAAAAATTAGAACTCCAAAATGTGCAGCATGAAAATATCAAAATGAAAAGGTTAAGTGTTAAAGATCAGCAAATAGAAATGGTTGTACAAGCATATACGCAAAGTTATGCTTTCACTGGATGTGATAAATAACTAGATACAGCCAAGAGAAAATGACCAAATCAAAACATAATCAACCAAATAGAAGATGAAGAAAGTGAAAGTACAAAATATGAAAAGGTGCCAGATGTGTGAAAGATAAAATGAAAACATACCGTATGTTTAACCTAGGCTCAGATAAAAATATGTCATGGAGGAAGGTGATTTCCAAACCTAATGAAATTTGCAAAATTAATAAATTCAAGAACATATTTATTGTGAATAGATATAAAAGTAAAATATACATCAAGGAGGAGTTATAAAAACCTAAGTAATATAGTAAAACTACAGAACAGTCTAGTGGAGACATTCTGAACATGTAACAAGACAAACTGTTGGCCACCGATGAAGGAACTCTCAGGAGACCGCTGCTGACCCCATCCGTGGGGCAGGAAGAACACAGAGCTGCAGCGTGGGCACAGACCTAGAAGCATCCAGAAACAGTGTTTCTCAAATTAAAGAACAAATGCCTGCAAGGAGCCAAGGCCTTCTGCAACAGTGGAAATTCCAAATAGTGTTGGTTAGAAGAAGGAACATGTTCCAAAGACAGCCTTGGTCAGATACAGCAGTTCTGCTAAGTGTGTTACACATGTCACTGTCAATACAGTAAATGTGTTAGTATGTCTGTAACACTGCATTATACATTGGTAATTATTTTAATCCCATATGCTGCAATTTTGGTTGGGTGAAGTTAAAAAGGAACTAAAATGATGGAAAACAATGTCACATAATCTAAGAAGAGAGAAACTAACTCACCGGATCTAAGATTCTTGGCTCTGGGAAGATAGCTAAAACATTACATTTTTAAAATTATTAATGTATAGAGTATTTTTTTCCCAAACTAGATGTGTGGGAGACATGATACATGCAGGCATATAATTTTTTTTTAAATGTCAATTACGAAAATAATGAATTGGGTGAAGGATTGGAAAAATAATGGAGCAAATAGAAAATACAAAGAAAAATTATTGAAACAGAATATATTGGACTTCATAATTAATATAAATCCTATAAAATTTTACATAAAAGGCAAGTATGTCCGATTAAATCAGCAGTCACCAATGGATAGACCAAGGACTGACTCCTGGAATCCTGATGTAGGATGCCACTGGATAAAAAGGTCATTGAGTTGATTCACAATCATTCCAAAATGTAATTCACCTCTTTCTCTCTCATTTCTAATGAGAATATAATCAAGTTTTTCAGAAGATAAGACACATGTGATATTGCCCAAATGAAATATAAGAGAAAATACTGTAATTCACTGAGCTGTAGTTTTACTACATGACTTATTTTTCTAGATCCTCCTTGATATATATTTTACATTTTATATATATTTGCAATTAATCAGTTCTTGAATCTCATTAATTTTGAGCATTTCATTAAGTTTGGAAATTACCATCCTCTACTATGTATTTTTTTTCTCTCTGAGACCAGGTTAAATACATGGTACATGTTTTCATTCTATCTTTCATCACATCTACATCTTTTCATATTTTCTATTTTCATTTATTTTTATAGTAAGCCAACATTAAAGAGATTTACAAAAATGGAATCAAAGTGATGTTTAATAAAAATTGCAGTTTGACTGTTACATGTCCCTCAAAAGCTCATCGGTTGATGGATAGTGTACAGTTGATCACTGGAGGCATTTTTTCCAAGATATTTTCATAAATACCTTGTCTTCAGCCCTTTATCCTTCTCTGCTTCTGGGCTGAAATAAGGTGAGCAGCTCTGCTCCAGTACAACCCCTTCCATGATGCTCTGTGTCACTTAAATCCCAGAAACAATGGAATATGTAACCATGCACTGAATTCTCTGAACTGCGAGCCAAAATAAATCTTTCTTCCTGTAAGCTGATGGACAGTTCTGAGCCATTTGGTCATATTGACAGAAAGCTAACACATTTATTGCTTAGATTAACATGCAATTTATTTCATGTTAACATAAGTTAAAATTTAAAGGAATTTAAAAATTTATAAAATACATTTCTCAGTTTCAATTTCTAGATATAATCCAGAGAAACAAAACTTCTGTAGGGTCAGAGGTCCCAAAAAGCTATTAGATTTTTTTAAAAATCCAGCTAAATCATTCCAGAAGAAAAATTAGAAGTTATACTAGGTAAGTATAAAAAAATCAAAATGAAATAGTTATTTAATTACTAACAAGACAGGTTTTTAGACACCACATTTTGTGAATAGGAAACATACTAAATAAACATTCCAATTCATTACAAAGACAAAACTTTTTGATGTGCTAGCACTTATTTAGGTGGTTTTAAATTCCATAAAGAAAAAAAAATCACCAAACTACAAAAATACATTCACCATTACAGTGAGGAATATAACACATACATTTTAATGATTGGCAAGGTAATACTCTCCAAATTAGACAAAGTACTTTTTTCAAAAACATAATTCTGTCTTAATAGGCATATACAAAACTGTTCGTCTTACAAACAGTGAAAAAATATTTTTCACAAATACACATAGACTTAAAACAGACTGACCATAAACTAGGCCTAAATGCAATTGTGATGAACATTAATGACTATGAAAAATAAAAGAAATTAAAATCAGAAATTATTAACAAAATAAGCAAAAATAAACAACATGTGTGGAACTTCTTAATATTTAATGGGTCCAGGAGGAATTAATAAATAAAAATTTAACTATAGCTAGAACTCAAGAGCAATAAAAACACCACAAACAAAGTTTTATTGAGGATCTTAAGAGAAGCATGAAGAAATCAGGCATGGGGCTGAGGATTTAGTTCAGCGGCACAAGAGCCTGCTTGGCAAATACGAGATCATGAGTTTGATCCCTGGTACCAAAAAAAAAAAAAAAAAAAGAAAAAAGAAAAGAAAAGAAATCAGGTGCAGGGGTGCATGTGTGCAATATCAGCACTCTGGAGGCTGAGGCAGGAGGATTGCTGTGAGTTCGAGGCCAGCCTGGGCTACATCTGTGTTCAAGCCCAGTCTGAACCACACAGCAAGACCCTATCTAAAGACACATAACAAAAGCATGAAGAAGTATAGAAAAATGTAAATTTTGAAATTTATGTTACAAAAGAAAGGAATGATAATTAAAAAGTTTAGATTTTCAGTCAAAAACCAAGTTAATAAAGTTAAAGAGAACAGAAGATAATAAGAAAAGGGTAAATATTGATGAACAGGGAAAGAAAGATATAATAGGAGCAACAGATCCAAAGAAGTTTCTTTAGGGATACTAAAGAAACAGTCTAAATATCAGTGACTAATCAAGAAAAAGAACAGCAACTGCTCACAGCAGAGATTTTAAAGGTAATGCAAGCAGTATGAACACATGGATGATGGCACATTACAAACTGGAGACTAACAGAAATTTTCTAGGAGAATCTCAGGGCTCAGAGTTCCCCACGACAACCTCCGGGTTTCAGGATCTCCTGCAGCATGACAGGACTCTGCACAGGGTCAGCTCCTGCCCACCGCTTACCACAGCAAGAGGCCACCGCACTCAATCACCAGAGGCCACAGCTGCAAGAAGCAGAGTCCAGAGGAAGCCAGGCACGAGCTCCCGAGGGCCCTTTCCCAAGCCCACAGGACAGGTCCAGAGCGATGGGATGAACTGTGACAGGACGTGTGAAGTAGGAGGCACCAGAGAAGCACTGCCCATCAGGTTTCAGGAACAGAACCCGAGTCAAGGTGGCTTCCCCCGAGTTCTCCCATCCCTTCGAATAATAGATCAGTCAAACCCACAACCTCCCGCCACTTCAGTGGTCCCTGAATCAGCACACGAAGCACAAGTCCCTTTGAAAAGGCAGGGACCAAGTGGCAAATAGTAGCTTCATTTCTTTTTAATGACTGTATCAACATTCAAAATGAAATGACCAACCATGAATCCTACAGTGTGTTTTTTTAAACCCATAACAAATAAGTGGAGTCTTTTTCTTACTTGGAATTCAAATACATATATATATCACAAATTAAGAAAGAAAAACATTGTTACAACAGATGCAAAATAGAATTTTCTTTGCAATACTATGTATATTTATTTAAATAAATAATTTTAGCATTTAAGGAAAAGGATTTTATTTGTCAAAGAAAATCTATCAGAAATATATTAAAAGCATTCTATTTAGTAAGTACGTATTAAAAATGTCCTGAAAAGGTGAGAGGTAAGATAGACATACTTACTATTACCTTTTACAGTCATCGTCACAGAAGAAGAATTACACAAAACTACAAGGTGAAAATCAAAATAACAAAACACAAAAAATAAAGAAATTCATATGAATATTGAAAATATAGAAATACAACTCATTTATGGACAATATAATTTTTGTGAGTTAAAACTAAATAGTTTCTAACTAAAGCATTAGAGTTTATGGGCAGGTGTAGAAAGATTATAAGGAACACAAGAGTAATGAAGAAAAACCAAGCATATTTATGCACACTAGTAACCATGGTTTAGAACTCACTTTTCAAGATAAAATTTTAAAACAATAACATTTTATCTCTAGTAATAAAGTTAACCAAAGATATTCAAAACCTATATAAAATATAAAGTTTTACTGAAGGCTATTTAAAATATCTATATGGAAAGAAAGCAATAACTTGCTCGAGGACAGAAAATCGTAACATGATAAAAATTTTAATTCTACAAAAATTGATTCAGTAGAATAACAGTCAAAATCCCAGAAGTGTTTTTCAAGAAACTTGAGGAAGAAATGTGAAATCATAAAAAACAAAAGAACAAGAATAGCCAAAAGATTTCTGAAAAATTAAAACTTTTCCCTGTCATAATTTAGAAAAGATGCTTAAAGATTAACAAGTAAAGAAAATGCTAATTAACTTAAAGAGTAGATAGTTTAGCACCTTCATAACCAAAACATAAATCATGTCACACAAAAACAAATCATCTCACAATGTCAAGATATTACTGACTGACAGAGTCAATAAGAATCTTCACAAAGAAATACTTGGAGTGTAAGCTGATGGAGGCATTAGAAACACAGCATCCTCTTATAAAGGCAAACTTTAGCCTAGTGGTTAGAAATTCTGCTCTGAACAAGAATCTAAAGAAATTAGACTTTATGATTTACATATACATGGTATAAATGTATAGATTTTTTATTTTAAAGAGAAAAAGTAAAATTAACAATAAAACAGTTTCAAGTGGGCTAGTAGGGCAGGAAAAATAATACATCACGTATTGTGATATAATAGTTATTCCGAGCACAAGATACAGGCATGAAATATTGTCCAAAGAGTATTAGCACAGACCTTTCTTTTCAATGAACTAAGACAAACTAGCTGTATTACTATGTTGTGTGTATATACATATTTTTCCCTTCTTTCCTTTCCTTTTTCCCCCATTACAATTTTTCTCTTTTTTTAAGAAAAGAAGAGGAAGAGGAAGAAGAAGAAGAAGAAGAGGAAGAAGAAGAAGAGGAAGAAGAAGAAGAAGAAGAAGAAGAAGAAGAAGAAGAAGAAGAAGAAGAAGAAGAAGAAGAAGAAGAAGAGAAGAAGAAGAAAAAGAAGAAGAGAAGATGAGGAAGAAGAGAAGAAGAAAAAGAAGAAGAGAAGACGAGGAAGAAGAAGAAGAGAAGAAGAAAAGAAGAAGATATATATATATATATAATAAAACAGAGTTTCAGATCAGGTTAATAGAAGAATAACAATAATTAATACATTGCATGTTTTTATCTTCATAGTAGTTACTCAGAGTACAAGATGCAGGCATGACATAATGTCCAGACAATATTAGCACAAACTTTTTTCTCAATGAACTAAGAGAAACTAACTGTATAACTATCTTAACTATTTTGCATTTATGTATTTTCCTTTTCTCTTCCTTCCTTTTTGCTTTCCCCATCATTTTCTCTTTTAGACAATTCCTTCCCAATTCACCACATGTACTGTACATTTTGGATCTCAGCTTCTTGCACTAGTGATACAGGGCATGGTTTACACGCTTGGGTATGACTGCTGGTGGGGCTGCAGGGAAAAAGGAACCCAGTGGAATTGTAGACCAGTGCAGCCACTGTGGGAATCAGTGTGGAGATTCCTTGAAAATCTAGGATTAGAGGACCCATGCAACCCAGCTATTCCCCTTCCGGGTAACTTCCCAAAGAACTGAAAAGGCCATGTCACAGTGTTAGATGAGCACCCATGTTTATAGCAGCACAATTTTTAACAGCTAAATCTTGGAAACAACTGAGGAATCAATAAAAAAGATGTGCTTTTTAATACATGAGAGTACTATTCAGCCATAAAGAAAGATAAACTCAAGACTTATAGATAAATAGATTCAATTTGAGACCACACTTACCAATGTATAGATTTGTATGGTTTTCAAAGTATAGCTGAATGTGGTGGCACAGGCCTGTAATCCCAGCACTTGGCAGGCTGAGGCAGAAGGATTGCCACAAGTTTGAGGCCATCCTGAACTACAAAGTGAGACCTGGTTTCAAAAAATTTATACATTTGTTTACATTTCTACTATTTGTACATAGTTTACAAATTTTCCTACATGGAGACAAATACACACATGAAAAGCAAAGGTGTGGAATAGTCCCAGTATGCACATAGAAAAGAACAGATATTCAAAGTTCCTGAGAAGCAGCTGCCTGGCCCGTGTGCCAAAGCCTTGGGCGGTGGGAAGACATCCACACACGGGAGGGTTCCGCTTTAGGGAGGTGCCTGAAACACTGAGTAAAGTCGGAAGACTGTCCGTGGGAGGCTGGGACACGGGCATGGATGTGGACACAGGATTGCTTTGTGCATCTGAGGACCTGAGCACCCCAAGATGTGCCTATCCACTCTTCCCAGCTCAGTTCACTGACCTTGGAACAGTGACCTTCCAAAAGCTGGGACCACATCGAGAGCCCAGCTCCCCACTTCTGATAATCTCTTTTCACTAGAAGATGACTTGTTTCCTTGGACACATGGCTAGTAATTGGGCGGGATTAGGGTATAAATTCAGTAGGATTTAGGAATATCTTGGGCCAAAACTCCAGGAAGGAAGGACTGAAAGATGGTAGAAATGTGTTAAAAAGTCCAGACAGCTGGTGTGATGCATCTCCCACTGGAAAAATCTAGAATAAGCACCAAATCAGCAACAGTAATGGATTATAATGCCAGGAATAAATACTCCATGCCCTATATAGATATAATTCATTAATATAAAGTCTCAGGAGCAACATGCTCCATAAGTAGATTCCAAAATCTGTACAGAATGCTCCTTAGGAAGGAAAACCAAGCACATGCGCAGTGGAGAAGGCTGCCCCCCCTACATCATGTGATCAAAACAAACATCACCAGCTCCAGAGCAAAGGGATGTGCTTTCCATCTGATAGAAACCACCAGATCCCAGCAGTCATTCTGTGGCAGTTCTGCCAGAGATCCACACCTTAACCCTAATCAGGAAGAAAAATAAATAGAAAAGCTTCTGCACAGCCTGGTCTGGGTTCCTTTGTAACCGAGCTGTCTAATTTTCTAATTAGTGCATACTTGCAATACACAATGCTGATGATGCTTGTTTAGGTTCGTGCATATGACTCGATCACTCTTGATCCCTTCATCTACTTTCCTCAGTTCCCTGTGCCATTTCTGAAAGACAGCATTTCTGTCTTGCTTACTGTTTTATTTATTTACATTTTAGGTTTGTCATACAAGAAAAACTGTGGATAGTTAACTTCCTGTTCCTGAGTTAGTTCCCTTAACATCCCAACTTCCATCCGTTTTCCTGAAAATGACAGGACCCGGGTTCTTCCTGAAGCTCCATCATGAGCATCGAGGGGAGGCTGTGGGACAGTTTCAGACTAATGGGGTACAGCTGGTGAGTGCATGCGTGACACTGACCACCTGGTTTTTTACTTCAAGGGCATTATTAGAACAATTCATAAAAACTAAATGGAAATTGCAGAGTAGATGTAATAACACATCAGAAATAACTTCATCATTTGATGGTCCCTCTGCAGTTACTCAGATTCAGCAGACGAGATACCACAGCAGTGCTTTTTATGCATAACCCACCAGCTATGAGAATGTTCCCTCTGCAGAAACACACTGAAGGATTCTGGGTGATCTGGCTTCAGGGTGGCAACTTACTCTCACACTGTTTGGAAGAAGCTCTTTGTGTTGTACCTGTATTTTTTCTAAAGCTGTAAGCCCACAACATTGAGAAAAAAGGAATGAAAGAAAAGGAAAACAAGGAGCAATAAAAAAGTGAGGCAGTGACAAGTGTAATAGGCATAGGCACTGATTTCCTCAGAGATAACAGAGGGAGGACAGGCCAAGAAGGAGGCTAGAGAGAGAATTCTACATCTATAACACGCCTACCTTTCCTTGGTTGAGTAGTTAAAATACAGATGTTTATACAAATGTGTCAAAACTTCATGCTTAAGTTACATGTATGATTCTGCTGGTATAAACAATCGATTTGAAGATCGTGCATCACGAACACAACAGGGCTATCCTTGAGGCTTTGCTCTGCCGTGTGTTACCCACATGAACTTGGGTAAGACACTCTCTCCTTTGAAACTTCAGCTTCCTCCTCAGGAGAATAAAAGTGAGGAAAATTGTGACTTGAGAGAAGTGCGGACTCAAAGACAATACACGCTGTCAAGGTCTTTTGTCCACAGCCCAGCTGGACATCGGAGATAAACAAGCTGGGTCTATTATTCCATGCGATGTGAGCAAACTCACACAGGAGGAGCCATGGGGCACCTCGGGGAGACAGTGCTCTAATGAAGCTGCTCCAGGGTCTGCAGTGTTGTTGTCTGGTTTGCAGGAGCAGCTAGGAAAGAAGAGGTCTGCTCCAGGCTGGCTGGTGTCAGCAAGCTAAGGGCGGTGCTGTCACTGGAAACTCAATAGATTCTGTCTGCAGGGCAGTTAGACTACAGGGGATAGAAAGGATAGCTGGTAAAGATGCAGGCTCTCCTTTAGTGATGAGTGCGTTCGCTACTCTATGCAGAATGACTCGTTTTATCTTTGTCTCAGACTGGGCTTCTTGAGTGTTGAGTCAGAGCTTTGGTATCCAAGGGTAAAACCTAAACGTGTTCTGTAAAATTCAGGCTGGTTTGTAGTAATATTGTGGTACTTAATGTCTGATCAGTTCTGCACATCAAGGGTTCTTTTGTTTGTTTTTAACAGAAATATTTCACACAGTGATTAGTACTGTCAGCCTCTATGATCAAGAACTGTAGCCGCTGTGGTGGTGGACACCTGTATTCCCAGCACTTGGGGGCTGAGGCAAGAGGATCGATCATAGGAGTTTGAAGCCTTCCAAACACGCCAAGCAAACATCAGTAGCTGTTCCCCAGCATCACACCTGAACTGGGTCTTTAGCTCTTTGGCTATGTGACTGATCACACACACACACACACACACACACACACACACACACACACCAGAAAGCAGTGCATGCTGAAGAGACTGGTCGATTTAATTAACTCATTTACATTAACATTTGGTTGAACTGTGTGAATAGCAAACCAGCTAAGGAATATCCATGGTAAACAGTAGTCCTGAAAAATCAAAGGATGTCAAAAATGGTATCTAGGTTTCCTTTAAGTATCAACTAATTAGTTTTAAAATAAAATTCTGTTTAATAAATAAATGTGGGAGAATATCTGTAAGAATTGACTTTTTCATTGATTCCATTCAATCCTACATCACTCTTGGCATCGTCTTGAAGCAGTTTTATTTTTTCTTGGTTCTTTGCTATTTCTAAAGAAATCTTTCTTTTCATGATTGTTAACTGCAATCATGTCTTCTAAGCTGATGTTCTATCCTCAGATACTGTGAAATAGAAAAACAATGTTCAAACCGGAAGAGGAACCAGGGAGGGGGAGGGGTAGGTAGGGGAGGGAAAAAAGAAAACAAGAAAAATACGGAAACAAGATTTGTGAATAAGGATAGAAAGAGGTTGATGGGAGGAAAGGGGAATGGGAAAAAAGAGAAGAAACAAGATTTATCAGATACAGGTACAAACTCCCTATGATGAATGTGGTCATTATATATATCTAAAACATACTGATCAACTTAATTAAAAAAAGAGAGTTGACTTAACAATAGTAACATGTCAAGACTTTTGTAGGGATTTGAGTTAATGCCCCTACGTAGGTGAGGAAAGTTTATTGCACTAATCCAAGTATTTTTGGCATATACAAATTATGTATTTATGGTTTTGAAGTCATTAGACTACTTGGTATATGCATTTATATATTATATTTTGCAAAAAATACACCAACTGAAATGGGACCTTGGGTTGCCTGCCCTGAACCACAGAATGCCAGGGCTTTCAGCAGGTAGCCTAGAGTGTTGACCTTTTTTACTCTTCAGCTCTGAAGGACAGCAGATGTAGCTGAAAAAAAAATGTATATTTATTGATGCTTCCTTAATTTAGTGCTTAAAGATAAAAAATAAAGGATCTTCTAATGTTGTCAGCATCAAAATAAGATCATGGTGTGACAACTATATCGATTTCATTTGTGTTGGGTTTTAAGCGGGGAGTGGGTGTGTGCCCAGACTTCAGTGTTCTGTGAGC
This sequence comes from Hydrochoerus hydrochaeris, assembly GCA_004027455.1. Lineage (NCBI taxonomy): Eukaryota > Metazoa > Chordata > Mammalia > Rodentia > Hydrochaeridae > Hydrochoerus > Hydrochoerus hydrochaeris. The sequence continues at coordinate 305,917 of PVLA01001528.1, read as the reverse complement.
TGCTGTTATTTCCCAAGAATGTCCATACAGGGCAGTGCCCACCGTGTGCCAGGAGCTACTGTGCTCCTTCATGAACTCGCTTATTCACACGACCGTTCAACATCTTCATTTAAAGTGGGGAACTGAGGCACTTGTCACCTCACGGCTCCTCAGTGTCAGGTCCCGTTTTGAACCCGTTTCATCTGGCTCTAGGCTATGCTTTCCACCACTAAGCTCTAGCACAATCCAGGGAGCTGCAGGTCCTGTAGCAGACTCCAGATCCTATCTTTCCTGCTACGTCAGAGGAGAAGAAGAAATGCAGACCAGAGCCAATACCACGTGATAGCTAGCTATTCTTTTAGGTTTAAAATAAACCCCTGTATCTAGGATAATGTCCTTTTTCTGATGACGATGCTTGCGTAGACTCTTTCTTCTTTGTTTTCATTAGCCGTCTCAAAGAACACACACTTCAGCCTATTCTGCTTTGAAATTTTTTTTCTGCTTTTAACTACAGTTTCTTTCCTCATTCATTCTTCCTTTTACTTATTTCATTGCTCTTTTTTCTACTTCTCCCAATTTAAGGAAACTGCTTCACATAACTCACTTTTGATGTATCCTAAGTTCCAGTTCATGCATGTGAGTCTATTGCAGTTTAGTAATTGCAGATGCCACAGTCTCTCCTCACATCCTTTATTTTACAACCTCTCCACCAAAAACGCTCTCATCAGCCACCAGATGAAACAACCTGGGACTTTTTCAGTTTTTATCTTAGTTTCTCAAGTTGGCTCCTGCATTTTCCTCGAAATATTATGTTGCTCTGGTTACTTGAGTTTCCCAACTAGCTAATCATCTCAGCCTCATTTGCTAAGTTTTCTCACCTCTCACTTCCCAACAGTAAATTTCTTACAGCAACGTTCACTTCAGCATCTCTAAAGCATGTGACAAAAGTATAGCCATGTGATAATTGACAGGTACTGTGTAGTAATTGTCAATAATCTTGATTTTCTTATTTCACTTATTACTGCTTTTTTTTTTAAACATTTATTTATTTATTTATTTATTTATTTATTTATTTTTGTCTTTTTGAGGCAGAGTCTCACTATGGAGTTCGGGCTTGGCCTTGGGCTTTGCAGCTCAGGCTGGTCTTGAACTTGTAATGATCCTCCTGCCTCAGCCTCTAGAAAGCTAGGATTAAAGGAGTGTACCACCATGCATAGCTTGTTACTGATTTAACCAGTTCAGTAAAGAGTAAGTTCCCATTTAAAATTTTATTCAGAGCATTCATATATGAACTAAATTGTTGTACTTTCCAAGCAAAAAATTATCACTTGCAGTTTATCCTTTTGTGTTGTTCAAAAATTTAAAAACAGATACAAATTTTAATCTGTCACCTATAAAGACCATCAGTGTAGCTTATATCTGGTTTCCATCCCCAGAACTCTGCTGTCACACACCCTTCTCCACAGCACTGAGAAGGAGACCAGGCTGTCTCATTCTCCTCCAGTATGACATTGCTGGGATGCCACAGGTCTGTGCTTCTGGCTGAATTACTGTTTACTTGCACATTTTCAACACAAAGTGACCACATCTTTGACTCGTCCTAGGACCCAGGTATTCATTTGTCTATTTGGAGGCCTTGTGGATGAGAAGAGAATGTAACTCTTAGGACTAAGGTCTAAGGGAAAAAGACAGGAACCAGTGCAGCCTAAAACCTAAAAAGACAGAGAGTGCCCCACTTTGCAAATCCTTCATGGATTTCCAACAGAATCCTAAGAGTTCAGTATAAAACAGATTATATCTGGCCACACAATGACTTTCCAGGACAGTGCGTCATGCAAAGTGCTAGATATATCCCATACACTGAATGATTTCAATAAAACATTTCTGCTAAGTTCTTCAGTGCTTAGAAAATGCAAAGCCATTTTTAAAAAGTTACCAAATCACCCCAAATGAGAATTGCCAAAACACAGATAAATGCAATACAGTGTTTCTGTGTTTCTGATAAATCACAGATAGAAGTGGAGGACTTTATTTATTTTGGCTGGGCACAGTGCTTACCTTTTAGCATGTCAGTGGGAGCAGGACAAGGTGACCGCAGGAGAAAGTGGACAGACACAGGAGCTACAAGGCCAAACGCTGCAGGGCAGAGAGACAGAGCCCAGCTGTTGTGAGCTAGGGTTCCTCACTTAGACACTGGCACGGGGTTAGGCTGCATGTGTCCTGCATCAGCCCCTGGCACTCAGCAGCTGTTGTAGTCAGGGTTTGCAAGGAAAACAATTATACACAGGACACATGATTTATGGTATTATTTTAGAATAGTCACCCAAAGAGTCAAACACAAAAAGTTCAAGAAATCTGTCCATACACTAAAGATCCCAAAAAATGCAGTTGAGGGCCCAGATCTTACAACAACACCCTGCATGAGTCCAGTTGAAGACCTGGAGACCATGACAATGTCTCATGCAAGTCTGTTTCACAAATTTGTGCTGGGAAGGCCAAAGGTCAGAGGTAGAAGCCAGAAAGTCTGTGCTAGTCTATGAAGGATCTGAGCCAGTAGGTTGAGGGTTCTATAACGGAGCCAGGAAGCGATGCCCAAAATAAGAACCAGAGCTCCCCCAAAAAGTACCACAGCCATCCTCAGTGACAACGAGGTCCCAAGGTCCTCTGATGACAGGAACAGCTTAGTTCAAATCAGGAAGCCAGCAGGAGAAGCTTCTCCTAGAGACTGAACACACAACATCCCCTCTGGAGCCAGCAAGCAGTAAAGCAAGGACTGGAGCTCCCCAAAGTGAGCCGCAGCCTTTCTCATCAATGTCAAGGTCCCAGGCTCCTCTGACAATGAGAACAGCTGAGTTCGTATCAGGAAAGAAGCTCAAGAAGGTCCTCCAGGAGGCCCCATGACAACAGGGGAACCAATACCGCCACTTCTTCGTCTCTGATTCTCTTTTTAATGTTGGTAACAGGCCTCAGGTGGCCCCCCAAACTCAGTACCACACCCCGTTCAGCTGGGTGCTACAAGTGGCCCACCAGGTGTCACTCCACCGCAGCAGCTGAGCATATGTCCACTCCCTTCCCACCCACCCCAGGCCAGCAGTGGCTATGCGCCTCATTCTAGGACACAGCTGGACGGAGGATGTGCCTGCTGTGAAACCACAAGAGCTCCTCGGTCCATGCTCAGCAGCTGCTTCAGAGAGCAGAAGCTGCAGGGCGATGCTTAGCCTGCGGGTACCCAGAACCAAGAGCCCGTCCCCACGTCCATGTCAGCCACACCAACTGCCAGGGGACTGAGACACGGGGCTGGCTTGTGGGTGGCCCGTTAGGAATCAAGGACTCTGTCACTGATGTTCAGGGAATCTTTGGTGACACAGTGACATCTTAGCAATGGACACAGTGAAGGAAGAAGCTATGCCAACACCTGAGACCATATTTGACATTTAATCTTCTGATAAGCATTTTGATTGCCTGCTATTTGTTTTTAGTAAATCATCACATCACATCTGAACTTAGATATTCTACATATTAAAATTCTACCCTTTTATCTATTTCTATAGCCACTACTTAGTTCAAGTGCAGTACTCACATTTTACCCCAATTGCTTGAACAGCCCTAGCCATCCTGTAAAACCACTGCCTTTATGTTCTGTGTCCCTCTGTGTTTCTCCTCACTTTTTCTGCATAAAAATCATCCATCTTTCAAGAGCTGACAAACTCACTCCTGATTGACAGTAATCTGAATGTCCAGACTCTTCATTCACTACTTCTCCAAATGTTAATGTTATACGTTATTAACCACTTAAAATTCAGCAATATAGATAAAGCAATACTAAATTCTAAATCACTTTCACAAGATTCTGGACATCAAATTAAGGACCGTGTGACCAATGGCACTCAGGAAAGAGAACTTCCATAACCGTAGCAAGAAGGGTGAGGAAAGTATGTTCAAATAAAACAGGAGCATTTTTAGGAAGATTAATGAGAATATGTCTTTGCTGTAATTTTTTAGAAAAGTAAACCTTCACGTATTTGTCCATGTCACCTCCCTGTAGCCTACAAGACACAGGGCCATTTGGGTTGGTTACTGGCAAAGAAAGGAGACAGGTAGAGATGCAGAAGAAATGATACCAAATAAGAAGTGGTCTTCAGAGCTTTTGCCTTTTTTTTTCTTTTTAGGGTTTACATATACCTGCCATACAAATATGCCCTCCACATTTTTCTTTTAAATCTGAACTTGAAAAATGATTTTTCAGAGTTTTCAGTCTGAGACCTTTTTTTCCTTGAATGTTTGGTTTCATGAAGGTACTGAAGATACTGTTGTTTTACTTTGTTTTGTTTTGGTACAGGGGATCAAACTCATGACCTCAAACTAGGCAGGCAGGTGCACTTTTAGCTATCTAACTCCAAACTATTTTTAGTGTTTCCACAAGAGCATTACTCACATTTTAGGTGTTTATCACCTCTATAAAAAAAAAAAGATTAATGTCTTGCCACAATTCTCTTACCAAGTCCTTCTTAATTCCATAGTCTCTGCTTGCTCTGGTTTTAACATTGCCGCTTTGGTTCTTGCTACACTTTTCTGAAAAAACTTGATTCTCCCAACTTCCAGAGCTCCAACTCTCTAAAGGGATTTTTTTTCTCCTTTTAGAATTGAAAGTCATTGCAATGCTTCCCACTCCCTCCAGGGGGCAGTCTGGGTTGTTTCACAGGAGTCTAAGGACCTTGGGAACCTGAGCCTGCTCAGTTCACTCCCCACTGTATCTTCTCAGGCAACTTGCCAGACTCAACCGTCCCTGAAGTGACTAAGCTTCCTGACAACTCTGCCCGTTCACTTCTGTCCCTACGCTAGCAATACTGTCCCAGCCTCGGCACTGGCATTTCACGTGCCTTCCACTTGGATAGATCTCAAAAAAAAAAAAAAAAAGGCCCTCCATTGTTGCACACACAATCACACAAACACACCACACACACACTCTCACCACACACGTGCACACACTCATTAGACAAACTGAAAGAGAAGGAAAGGGAAACATGAAGAGAGCCATTACACAGACCAAAACCAACACAAGTGCGGACACAGATACTGGCCTTGCCACTTGAGGCTATGAGTCTTTGTCACAGTTCTTTGCCTACTTGAGTTTTCCTTACACAAAGGTATCAAAGGTGTGAAATGACTTAATGCTTAACCTGCAAAGTGAGCTGTAAGTGCTGCTGTCATTTGTCATGTGCCACTTCATTTTTAAGTGGTTTAATCATCTTAGCTCATTTCATTCACACAGCAAGGTAAAGGGTCCCCACATGCCCATGCACCTGACACTGTCCTATGCTGTCACAGTTGCTTCCCCGCTAAGTGATGAATCCCTGAGGCACCGGGCCACATGCCATGTTGACCTCCCAACACCTAAACGGTGCCTGTATTTAGTAAACATTGAACAAATGAGCTTGACGTTATCCTGGCACCTCACAGCACAGTGCTTTGAAAAAGCTATTTTTCCTTCTCCTTAACCCTTCTAACCGTCCTCGCTAATGGGATGTTAGTGGCAGTGGTTTCCGTTGTCTTTGATCTGTCTTTTATCTATCCAATAAAGACACAAGGCCAGTGTCTCAGCAGAATTCAACCAGCTGAAACTTCACTGTCCTTTTTATTCTCTTCTCTTAGCTTTCATTTGTAAGAAAAGTAGGGGGAAAGTTCTAAAGTAGTGTGGTTACTTAGTGGTTCATAGAGCACCTTGGGGTAAAAAGGCTCTCCCAGGTATTACCCTGCAGGCTGACAGCTTCAAACAGTGAAACAGGAAGTCTAAATGCAAATTAGCTTATGTTAGAAGATATAATGCTCTGGGCCCCTGTATCTTAGGCAGTACCTTGTAGGAGCCACAATGGCCAACGCTAGATGCACCTTAACACCACAGATCATGTGTACCTCTCCTTTCAAACCCAAGTTCATTTTGCACACTCTCCCTCACGGCAATCCCCTCTCACACCCTTCTCATAAATCTGTGAAGTTATAAGCAGTTTAAGGCTCATGCCTATCTTCCTTAGTGAGCCAATATCTTATTCATGCTACTTCACAAAACTTGTAAAAGCAAACAGGTCATGCTGATTGGAGGAAAAGGAAACCAAAGAAAGAATGAAGTTCTTTACTGTGTCAACTGACAGCAATAGTTCTCAATCCCAAATGACTGCCGCACCCCACAGCAAAGTTACTGAGGGAGACTCTGTAGGAAGGTAGGGTTAAGCCTCACTGGGCATAAAAGCTGGGGAGTGGTGAGGGCTGAGCACACTGAGTGAAGATGTCATATGAAATCTGGCAATGTCAAAAGTCTGGAGAAACAACTTCGTGGCTGCAAAGGACCAGAACACTAGGCCTCAAATGTCCGTCCATTCCTTTAAGGAAGGGTTCAGAATTGTGACAGGTATAGGATGTAAGTGAAGAGAAGACTTTCATTGCTATAAGTTTACAGAGCCACCAAAAAGAGAGCCCCCCAAAACAGAGATTTTTACTTTACCACAGCAAGCCTGTAAGATAACAAGTTCTCCAATTCTTAAAGACTCTCATATCATTGGCAAAAAATGGCTTTAAAAATACATAAGGCTTACCTATCTTTCCATGAATGCTTCTGTCTCTTCAGTGTATTTTTTTAAGATTACACAGTGTTCCCGCATATTAAATAGGAAAGAGTCCCTTTGTTTAACAAAGAAGTCAGTTAAAACACATGAGAGCATTAAAAGCATGTGGTAGGATAAATTGTTTCCTGTTTTACTGAAGATATCAAACCTGCATATAGAGATCAAACCCGAATTTAGAAAGAGAGCAGTTCAAAGTCAGAATACAGAGTCAGACCACAAAGACGTGACCATGAGAACGTTCCACTTAACAGATGGACAATTTTGAGCAAACTAGCTAATCCCACTCTTAGATTCCTCAACTGGAGATACCAATATCTATCTGATAAACCTACTAAGACACTACCAGTCATATTGTAGTAGTCACTAAATGGGCTTTTGTTGCTGTAATATTAGATAAAGAATACTGAAATTAATTTGATTAAAAGCGCAAGTTTTGTTTTCATGGCTATTTCACGCTAATCCTTGAACTAGCTTATGCACTAAAAGTGCACATTAGTTGAGCACCGTGAGCATTCCCAGACTCCAGGCTGACGCAGGATGACTGCAAATTCAAACCCACACCGGGGAACTTGGCAACTTAACTAGACCCTGTCTCAAAATTTTAAAAAATAAATAAAATAGAATGATGGAAATATTGGTCAGTAAGAAGGCACTGTGTGCAATCCCTCGGATGGGGGAGGGGGAGTGTCTTATCACTAAAAAACAACAAACAGAAAACATGCCCAACACGCTGAGCCATTTCACTGGTTGAGTTCCGTATTTCCACAGCTCATTCAGTCTCCACGTTCCCCCTTCTATTTAAATTTATGTTGCGCCCAGGAAATGTTCCTTAGAAAAGACTGAAATTCAACAACGTCATGTACACTTTTGGATTGATACTGACTGGTAGTTACAAGTACGTTTATGCTTCTCTGTCCACTTCACTAAGGGGAAATTAAATCTTAAAGAAAATAAATGGTGAAATAATGACCTTAGGCAACCCAATAAAAATGAAATCTGGACGGATCAAAACTGTTCGTGCAAACAGCAGACACTGAACATACATGTATCTGCTAAACAAACTAGCAGCACACTGACCGTCAGAAAATCAGATGTCAAGGTCCACCGCTTGGCCAGTGCTGCCCACGCGGCGAGGGAGAGCTCTTCGTGTTACAGCTGATCTGTGTCCTGTTAGCCATGAAGAACTCTGCCGCCACCTGGGGTCTCGGAAGGAAACCCTGGGACCAGCTCCGAGCCATATAGCCGGTCCTGGAGGAGAAGGGACAGGGTCTTGCAAGCTGTGCGCCCTCACCCATCGCGCATGCTCCTCGCGGCCAGGTGCGACCGCGTGTCCCTAGCGGCTCATACCAACGCCACGGGGCCACACGGGCTCTGGGACCCAGCGGACTCCGCCCCCAGCTCCCGTGCTCGCGGCCTAACCCGTGCTCGACCTAAGACCAATAGGGAAGCGCAGGCCGAGAGCCGCGGCCAATCACAGCGCGTCCCGCATGGGAACGGCGCAGCCCCACCTCCCTCGCGCCTGGTCCGCGTTTTGCACCGAATCCTGGCACCAGGTGCGTTCCCCGCGGTCCGGCAGCTCCCTGGGCCTCCCCGCCTGCAGCTGGGAGCCAGCTGCGCTCGTCCCCACCCCAGCAGAGGCCTGGGCACGCCGACGCGCCCTCCTGGGCTTCCCGATCGTTCCCCAGGTCGGAGTTCTGTGGTGTGGACAGTATTTAAATAAGTTAAAACGTGCAGCGCTTTGCGCGTGGCCAGAAGTTGGTTTTTTGTTAGGCGAGGTGCACTTTTCTAGCGTTTAGAACACAGGCGTCCAAGACCTTCGTTTTCTGCTGCGAATAATTTAATGTGGATGCCTTTCTGCTTTTGCGGGGAGCGCAGACCTTTATTTTTGTAAGCGTTGGTAATTTCGATGGAGTAAGGCACGTTCTCAAATGAAGGTCTCCTCTAGTATTGGGGTTTAGCCATTGTACTTGTATCCCTTTCAGAATGTAGGTTCCATTGAGGAAAAATGAGAATGACATGATTTAGGTAGCATTGTACAGGATTTAAACAAAAAAAATCTAATTTTGCCATATGTAGAGTTCTGGGCTGCTAATATATACTGATAAGAAGAGACCTTTAAAAAAATCCTTTGCTAAGTCCAGCATCTTTCATGGTTAGATTTTTTAGGCCAGGTATAGTGCTTCATACCTGTAATCACAGCACTTGAGAGGCTGAAGCAAGGGGATCGCTATGAGCATGTAAGTTACTTTGGGCCACATAGCAAGACCACCCCTGCCCCAAAACCCTGCAAAGAACAGAAAAAAATTAGATTTTTTTTATAATTTACAGTTGCTATAAAATATTTCTGTGCAGAAAATGCCAATTGTCTTGTTATTTTTCTAAGTACCTAGATGGAATACAGTGAAGAAACAATGCAAAACAAATTAGGCAAATAGCTGAGGTAAACTGAAAGAATTCGCTTCCTCCGAGCAGCTGCCTGGTACCTGCAGCAAGCTTTGCAGTGCACTTTTGAAATGGAAGGAAGAGATGAGGGAAGATTACCGAGAATGTCAGTGGAGAATCACACCCAGTGTTTCTCATTTTGAATCCTGAAGCCTGTCAAATACTCCTGCCTGCTTTGTAGGCTCTCCCTCTGTTATGTGTGGATTCCCAAAGTAGCTAAGGGAGCCTGGTGGCAGGAGACCAGAACCAGCTCCAAAGAACTCATAGAAATTCAGACTTAGTGTTAAAGAAAGTGCCATTCACCACTCCAAGTCCAGCGGTACAGCACTGGGAAGCAACATGGAAAACCTCGAGAATTCGCCACAAAGGCTGTTGGGTCTTTTCATAGAGTGTGCTTCCCTAAAATGTGGACCAACCAACTCCTTTTACAAAAGAAGTTACTAAAAAATAAAAGTAAGGTAACCCACATTTCCCTGTTGATTTTCACCTGTGTACTGGATTGGTAACCCAGCATGCAGTGTCCTAGCAGAAACTACTCTGATTTTTACACATGTAACTACAGTAAGAGGCATGTCCTGCATTTTCTAATGAAGGATAGATAAAGTCTCAGAGGCTTTCATACATGGCAGTCACATCAGCTGTTTGTTTGTTTTTTTTAAGTCCCAGCACAGATTGCTGAAATTTGATACCAAAGCCATTAGAAACCACCATTGGAAACCGATTCTTTAAAAACCCACATGGAATGCAGTAGAAAAGTTGTTTTCCTCCTGTTAAATAAAATCTTTTACCTAGTTTGTTTTTCAGGTAATTAAATTTTATGAAAAAGTCCAGGCTGGCAAGGTGGCACATGCCTCTAATCCTAGCACTCTGGAGGCTGAGGCAGGAGGATTGTTATGAATTCAAGACCATGCTGGGCTCCATTGAATGTTCAAGTCAGCCTGACCAACAAAGGGAGACCCTGTCTCAGGAAAAAAGTCAGATTCTTGCCACCAATACCTATACTTTGTTTAGAAAACTAGAATATGTAATATTCCTTCCTTTTGTTTTTCACCCTCAATGTTGTTGAAGTTTGTTAACTGACAGTCACAGATCTAATGTCTTCTGTTTGACCTCATTGGGTGTACTTAGCAATTCATTTTGTCATTAATTTCAAGATGACCTTGTTATTGCTTCTGAGAGTACACTAAGTTAGTATTTGGGATCTTGATGTTTTAGAGTCTGTATCCCTGTCTTTTGGAGTCTTTTGTCTTTTTCCCATAATGAACTGATGTAAAAAGGAGGCCATGAAGGGATCAAGTGCTTGAGTTATAAGAAAATGGCTAAAGAAACTGAACCATTTCTTGGGAAGAGAAGCAAGGTTTGGGAAGCACCAGCTTTTTTATAACTTGCCTGTAGGTTTGAAATATTCCTTGAGAGAGAATTCTGATGACAATAACTATAGTTTAGGTTACAATCTCCTGAAAGAGGAAATGATACTATTTGTTTTAGAAGCTATGTTTATTCTTATCAATAGAAGTGTATGTAAATGTACCAGATATCTGGACCTCCCTTAAAGTATACACTGAAAATGATAGATAGAATGTAATACTTTGGAGATAAAAATAATTATTGGATTAACCAGAAAATTATATAATCTGGTAAGAAAAGAACCTTGTATATTACTGTAAAATCTGGAAGAGGCATGGTAAAGCTACAAGCAGATGACTTGATTCAGGGACTTAATTCAGAGATACTTTCCTCATGGGGATACATGTGGAAGAATCTTCTGATGGTAACTAAAGAAAAGTGAGATGCATTTAGTCAACTACGAATGCTTTGATGCCTAACTCTGGTCAGGTGAAGAATGGAAGGGGAAGCAGCAAAGAGCTCACTGGTAGAAGAGATTCTGGAGTTAGACAAGTTGAACTCTGTTCTGTTCATCAAGTGTTTCTGTAGAGAAAGAAGAAGAACAAGAAACCCACTGAATTATGCACTTAGCACCTACATATATCAGACCCTGTGCCTAACACTTCTGTCACTACCAGCCATGAGACTTGGGATGCTAACCAACTTCTCAAACCCTGGTTCTCTTAGAGATGCCACTAATGGGGTTGCATGAGAATTAAGTTATTTAATTCATATCAGGTAGCTAGAATAGTGTCTGGCATAATGGAAGAAAACACACTACAAAAATTAATTATTTTTACTTCTATGTCAGATATTCAGATGTCATCTTAATATTTCATTTTACATTTTGTATCTTTTACCTTATTCCAAGGAAGGTAGAGTCAGGTGAGTTGACCATGATCTCTGAGATCATTTATAAAATGAGTTGCCTCTTTAATTATGGGGCGTGGGCAGGCAACAACAGGAGGGAGACTGTTTCCCAAACTCTGGGCTCCTAACCTCCTTTCTCTTTTGCGTAGGGAAACTCCCAAGAGCTCAGTGAAAAGGCATTTTAAGTTTTCTGCCTGATTTTACTATAATGCCAGTTTTTAGTGTTGAGAGATATAATTTCAAATTTACAAAGAAAAAACCCTAAAAATTCTAAATTACCCCTGTTTAATTCTAAGAAAAAATATATGTGGTGGGGAATCATATGGATCTTTTGTGCAAGGAATACAGTAGTTTCAGTGTCATAGAACTGATGACTTTGAAAACTATAACAAGTTATATTAAGTGTTAATTTATCATAGATTTAAGATCCATTTTTCTCTCTTCAGGCTTCATTTTTCAAACTATTGTATGCTACATGTGTTTTTTGAAATGTATAAAAACCAAGATGTGCAGTGCAGTCTGTATCCTTTTTAGTTCCTTTTATATAAAAAACATTTTAATCAAATATCCAGATATCATCATATCACTTCATGTGCTTTTGGAAGTAGGTGACACAAAATATTTGAGATAGAATATAATTATTTACATTTCTGGAAGTTCAGTGTCTCTTAACTCACTGGTTCAAAGAAATCAGTAAGGATCCTAAATCCTTTTGATCTCTGCTCCGTAGTCTTCCCCTTGGTCTGTGAACTAGTTTTTTCCAGGAATGGAAAATGACTGCACTTTCAGGGAGCACAGACAACGAATCAACAGGACTTTTCTTCTGTGGTTCCCTTTTTATGTAAACAAACAAACAAACAAACCCTTTACCTCAGTGCCTCTGCAGGACATCCTTCACGTCTCCTTGGATAGACGCATCACATGCTATCCTTATATAAGACGTTGTCATAAAAAAGCCCTCTCAGATTGAATTAGAACTGAATTTAGCCCAGATCCATAGGAGAGGTAGACACATAAAAAATAAGAGACCGATCTGCCTGCAAAAAAGAAAAATCTATTTATAATTGCAACCAAGGATTATGGCTTCCAGACTCTGCATCCTAAAGACTGACTACCATCATGGAAAAGTATAGGCAAGAGCAAAAGGACAGGAAAAGGACTTATTTCCCTCCACTCTCCTGCCCCTTTGATTGTCAGCTGCTTTTCCTGCTTTGTAATTACAGAGACACGTGCAGCCTGGTACCCACCTGCAGCATCTCCACCTGCCTCGCCTGCAAGAACAGGTTCTGTATCTCTTGGTGCAGAAAAAAGGAGTGTCGACAGCCCATGATTGGTCCTTTTCTATGTGTGCTGTCATTTATTCAAGGATCTTGTTGCTTTGATTGTTTCTTCTTACAGCTGCACTTATGTTTACTTGCTTCTAATGAATATTTCCTATCAATTAATTTAAAAAATATGCTCAAGTTCTTTTATTCTTTCGCAACACAAGGAGCAAACAAGCTGCAAATGCTTCACTTGTTCCTTGATTTTGTGAACCTGGTAAATAAAGGTTATATTTTCTGTGAGTATTCAACCAAATCAGCAACAAGGCCCAAATATGACAGGCGGTGATCAAAGTAAGCTTATTGTTTACTGAGCTGCTAAAGAAAAGTGGGTTCATAAAGTACTTCATAGAGAAGCAGTAGGAACTTCCAGCCTTCCCCATTTCTTCCTGGGGAGTGGAGTAACTATTCTGTCTTTTCAACCCAAACCTCAGGAAAATGAGTAAGTAAGCACTCTCATCGCCTTCCACCTTCTTCTTTTCTTTCTCCTTCTTCTTTTTCTTTTGGGTCTGAGGATTGAGCCCAGGGCCTTCACACAGAGCTGTATCCTACACCTTTGTTATTTTAAGACAGGGTCTCCCTTGGAAAGACAAGATCTCTTCATGGAAAATATCCACTCTCTAGCAGTATAGAACACTACATAAAAAACAACCAGAAGCTCAGAGATATGCATCAACAAGTGCTGGTTTTGGTCATGGATTTGTGGGATTCATCTAATCTGCAGTGAGTCAGAAGATCCTGGCTCAGTTTACTCATGTACCTATAAGTCCCAGGTAGGCTGACCTGGACTGGCCTTATTTGGGTCAACTAAGGTGGCTCTAATTTGTGCCATGCAGATAATTTTGGCATGTCCCCCTGGCGAAGGAAGAGACATGAGACAGTGACCAAAACCAACACTTTTTCAAAATCTATGTAACTCTGCTGATGTCTTATTGACTAAGGAAAATCCCATCACTAAAGTCAGGGTGGAAGGGCTTTGGTGGGCAGCAATGTGGCAAAGAAGTCATTGTTCTAGAGACAAAGAATTAGGGCATAAGTGCAATCAGTGTATCACAGTAGCAGGAAGTGACTCCCTGCACCCAGTGTATTTCAGTTTCTGTTGGTTGCCCAGGAAACAGTTCTTGTTACAATTCCTGTTACTTCTGTGTCTTACAAATGATGGGTCACTGTGATGCATAACTGGTTCCTATGATGCGTATTGTAAGAATCACTCAAATACAGCCAAGTATGCTACCTCTATAATTCCCTTTGTGACCCCATAAAAACCTCCCTCCCTGAGCCTTCAGGGCCCATCAATGTAAATAAATCTGCCTCCACATCCTGGGTGTCCTTTTGGTGGTTCTGTTTGCTGTACCAACACAATCCAGTGAAAATCATCGCCTACATCCAGATGCATGGTCCTTTTGCCCACATGCATGTCCACATGCATGGTCTTAGGGGTATGGTGGCCCTATATGCTGCTTTCTTTTGAGTCTCTTTTGTTCCTTAATCAGAATACTGATTGGTTAGGATGGCATTCTGATTGAAATCTTCCAAAATATTACACTGAACAAATTATACTGAAAGAAGTGGGAACTCTGATGCCACAGGCTTGGAGGAGTTACAGTCACGGCTGTGGGCACAGAGACTGTCTTCATATGCTGACAGAACATTTTAGTCTGGGGGAGTCCTTGTGGGTTGCAGATCCTCTAGATGACCTTTTTCCTCACCGGATGGTCATGTGGCCCTCCAAATGGAAGAAATTATGGCTGTTTACTAAGCTTCTTAAAATTCCAGTTGTGTGATCTTGGAACTCCAGGACAGGTATGTTCTCCTGGGTGCAGAGCCATTTCCCTGGGAAGGCAGACCATCTTGGGCTAACAGCTGAGGTGTGGTTACAAAGTGAACCCTACGACACTGCTGTTTCACCAGCTGCTGAAGGTCCTTTGCTAACACATGGTGCCCCACACATGTACTGCTGCACCGAGTCTGGTTGGCTGGGACCCTAGACAGGCGTGAGCACGCAGCCCAGCAGTGCCAGCCTCACTTCTTCACCTGTGTTTTCTTCTTTCCTGCTCTTGCCTTGCATCCTAAGATCAGCCTGCTTTTCTGCAGGTTCAGCTCTCACAAGTCTCCCACATGAGTCCTTTGTTTTCCTTAAAGGAGCCAAGGTCTCCTGAAAGAATTGTGCACATCCTTGACTGTTTCCTTACCAATCATGTCACTTCTCACATTGGCTCCTTTTTGTTCCTCTTTTGTAATGCCAGCTCCTCTTTTAATGCTCCAATAAACTTTCATCCTTCTCTAGCATCTAGCATCTCCCTCTCACCTTTTTATCAGTACCCTAGATTGTGACATTTACCGCCATGGTCTTGGTCAGTCCTCTGCTCAAAACCAGAAACAATGTCCACTTAAGTTTGGCAAGAAGCCAAAATCCTGCTTCTGGCCTCTCATTTCCTCTCTGTCATCTCCTCTTAGTAATTCTGTCCTTGGCCACTCACTTGAAGCCACTCTGGCCTCCTGGCTTTTCCTCAAAGTGCCAGATACTAGTATTTGCTGTCCTCTCTGCCCATAAAGTGCTCCTTTCTGTCCCCAGCTGACCAATCCTTGCATCCCCCTTCCCCGCTTCCCCACCTACCCTGGAAACCTTATTTGCCAGCAAGCACCCTGAGGTTGCTATGTTTTCACATAGCTCCCACCACTCTCTGTCTTGCCAAGTAACTTATCAGCTCTCGTAGTGTTGCCATTGTGTGTTTCTCCCACATCTCTAATGCCAGTGCCACAAGATCAGCTCTTTGCCTCTTTTTTCTTCATTGAAATATCCTAAGTACTTAAAATAGTGCTGAGTGCTGCTGTTTTCTGAATGAATTGCTATAATTCGAATCTGAAATGTCACCCACTCCAAAAAGCCCATGTGTTCAAGTCTTGGACCTCAACTCAGTGCTTCTGGGAGGTGGCGGACCTTTATCAGGTGGGGCTCGATGGAAAGGAATTGTCATTGGGGGCATGGCTGTGGAGGGAATATTTAAACTCAAGACCCTCCTGTCTGTCTGTCTCTTCCCAGTTCCCGTGTGATGAGCACCTTGCATTACCGCACACACCCCACCCAGACTGCTGCCTCACCCCAAGCCTAAAAGAGTCAGGTTAAACATCCAGGAGTGGAAGCCTCCAAAACTCAAAGGCAAAATGCATCTTGCCTCTTTATAAGCTGATTATCTTCTGTGTTTTGTCAATGTGACAAAGGTTGACTAACAGGATGAATTGATAACTATTTTATGAACTCCTTGAGCATCTGATTAACATGTTACTCATTTGTATGTCTAGCACCTTACTTAAAGCTCCAAGTGTTGCCCAGACTCAGTCAATAATGTTAGAATAAATGAGCAACAAATTATCTTGAGAATCTGCAGAAATGTAAAAAATGTTGTTAAACAGTGAAAGGAGAACAGACCTCTATTATTAATAACCCAGATGGAAATGGCAGTTGAACCTATTTTAAATGAATCAGAGATGGAAAAAATTAATAAACTGTATTATATCATTATTTGAAAACCATATTTTCAGGTTCTTCTTACCAGTTATATATTAAGAATGGTGGAATTATCCAGGAATACTAGTAAAAAGGTAGGAAGTTTTGTGGATGGTAATTAACTGGAGTCTCAAAATCAAATCCTCTCTGTGACAAAATCACTCTTAAAAGCACATGCCTGCTTTAGGATGCTTAGGGATGCTCTTGTCCTGCCTTTCCATGTTAACCAGTTAATAGCTCCTGTCAATGCTTCTTTAAGCTGGGATTACTGAAGAGAAGTAAACATTTAATTGATAGCATTTGAAAGACTTGTAAAATTTGCCTTTCAAACAGATGGAAATTCAGCAAATAAGATGAGATTTCCAAATAAGAATGTGAAGTTTAGCTCCTGAGTTTTTAATGAATTACATGCTTGTAGACAGAGTGAAAATCTGAAGGAACTCAACAGTTACTTCACAAGTCTTTAATAATGAGGACGTTGGTTTTATCTACATTAAACAATCCTAAATTTGTTTCCCACTTGTAGAAGAACCATTATTAACCTGTCCACAGCTGTCATAATGTGCTGCTGTTTTTTCTCTTTTGAGAGTCCTGATCTCATCTTGAGATCTTCTGTGAAATCCATTTACCACCTAAGTATGCTTATTTCAACAAAATTGTGTTACGAGCCATTACTATTTTTAGTAAAGAAGATTCTTAAATCTCCTTAATATGTACACAATTGAAGTGTTTTTAAAATGTGAATTAAGCATAAAATAGAGTCCTTTACCATTTAAAAATAACAATAGTTAGCTTTCTAATGGTTACTCAGAGGGAAAAAATCTCTCTGCACTTACAATGAAACCATAAGTGGTGAGGATATGTTCTGTGGTGCTGGGGCTCCAGGAGAAGATCTCACTTTGAAGAACCAGCCTCAGCCAGGACGGTGACTGCAGTGATCCAGTGGAACCCAGGAAGCCCCACACAGACAAGTGCCCAGTGGTGGAAACTGTTCATGCTGGGTGTTCCCAGCCCAGGGACATCTGCTGATACCTAGATTTATAAGTAGAAGTGGGGATTACAGAACAAGCCAAAGAGAGACAAGTGGAGCTTGGGAATTACACTGATTTGTACAGGAAATCCTCAGAATTTAACGCAGATGTGAGGTGGACTACGACATCAAAACAAAGGCCAGGAGTGGGCTTGTTGTCCACTGTATCCATGGAAAACGCGCACAGAAGGAGGTGGGGTGAGTGTTCTGCTCGGCAGAGCCCGTGAGTACAGGGTTAGGGAATATTTCTGATCCACCATTTAATTTGGTGAGGAGAGAGAGAAATGAATTTAAAGTATATTCAGGCAGCAACGAGTTATCTGATGCTACTTATTCCTTCCAATATGTTAGACCTGGTTTGACCTCACCATAGGATACCTGGGAAACTCTCTATGTGAGTGAGACAGGTGTATTTAGAAGTTTTGTGTCACAGTGTTAGAAGTTGTTTTAGAACAAAAGCCTCCCTCCACCATTTGAGGTGCTCCAGATATACCAGACGCAGAATACACACATCATCCGCGGTCCTCTCCACAGTTCTCTCAGGCCACCGTGTCACCCTCATTGTATGGATAAGAAAGCTTAGGTTCCAAGAGTTCAGAATACCTGAGGGAACCCACTGTGAGCCAGGGTTTGGAAACAGTTGCTGATATTGCTTCCCCATCGCTCGCTCCTGACTAACTCTCATTTAGTGGGGACATTTTAAGGGACATCTGCACCACAGCCTACTACACTCTGTTCTGTGTCCACATTTTAAACTCATTGAGTTGGTATGATCAAGGTGACTCATCATGATGAACTGATCAGGAGTGAAAAGCAGGAAATAGAAGTTGTTGCAGACTTTAACTTGACAGCAGATTTTTAGAAAATCCTCAGTTTATCTGAGGTCCCTTGGGAGCTAGCAGTCCATGAAGAGAGACTTTGAAGACTTCTACAAGGAGAAACTTGTGTGAGTTTCATCTGGAAACCATATAATACTGCAGTATCATTCACACGGGTGATACAAAGAGTATACTCGCCCTATGATGTGATATAATTACTACAAGTTAAATAGATAATACACTTATTCAAAGAATAAACTTAGTGAAACGCTTAAAAAATTCTGCCAGATTTTGTATTTTGATAAGAATGAGGAAATAGAGGGGGTCAAAGGAGGAAGTAAAAATGAAATATAAAACAAAGGAGAGAGCAAAAGATCAAGGTTGATTTTCAAGGTGAGGGCAAGCATAAGCAGAAAACTGACATCTTTAAGATGCACTGTAAAATGAGGGGAGAATCTAGCGTGTTACAGGTAGGCTTATAAAATTATATTATTTAGTATAAAATTATAAAATTATGCTATTTAGTATGACCGACATTCAGTGATTTTATTTTCCATTAGAAATGATTTTTAAGTAAGTTAAACTGCAGGACCATAAACAGCACGTCAGTGTATAGAAAACATTTGAAATGACAGGGTCAAAGATAAACTTGAACACATTAATTAGAATTCAAAGATTCCAGACATGTTTTACATATGTTTATTCAGGTCAAAGCTTCAGTGCTTTTTAAACACCAAGCTTACTTGATATAGTAACACACTGGTCTACAGCATTCCTGGTTCCTTGTCAAATGCCTTCTTCAGCATTTAGCTAGAAAGCAGTCTTCTGTGTTGCTTAGGCTTTGAGTCCTTGCTCTCAAGGGTAACGGGTTCTCATCTATAGCCAGATGGAAAATAAGGATGGGGACTTTCGGAAAGATGGAAAGTGAACCTGTGTACACACTCAGTCACGCACTGTAGCTTATTTCCTTTCCAACCCAACCTCTGGCTTTGAGGTGGCAAAAGGTGTGAGTGGCAGTGGCCGCTTCCCATAATACACTTGCCTTCCCTTGTAGTGCAGCACCATGGACCAGGGCTTGGATGCAAACCTAGCAAAACAGAACCTGTAGGTGCTCAGAGGTTCATCCTGATGCACGAGGTGGTGCAGCCAGTGGTGACACAGCACCCTCCTTCCTGGAGGACAGCAGTCGTCTCTCCCATGTGGTGGTGGATGTGGTGCAGGGCAGAGACACATTTATCCATGGTGCGTTCCTGGCCACCAGTGA
The DNA here is from genome assembly GCA_004027455.1 of Hydrochoerus hydrochaeris. Taxonomy (NCBI): domain Eukaryota; kingdom Metazoa; phylum Chordata; class Mammalia; order Rodentia; family Hydrochaeridae; genus Hydrochoerus; species Hydrochoerus hydrochaeris. The sequence goes on along the minus strand of PVLA01001528.1, from coordinate 286,678 downwards.
CAACTCTGTCCTCGCTGAGCAGAGGAAAACCAATAGTGCTCTCTTCTCTCTTTATTACCCTCTGTGCATCTTGTTGGAAGCCTTGAAGAGAGCTGAAGTTTACAAATACTGCATCATTTTATTTTAAATGTTTATTGACTATATAAACTCCTATTGGGGAAAATAAAAGTTTTAAATTTTAAATTTTTGTTGTTGCAGGGATGAAGATTGAACCCTGGTTCTGTACACGGTGGACAAGTGCTCTACCGTGGAGCTGCCCATGTACCCAGCCCTACTTTTCTTTGTGAAATCCACTGTACCACATCAAAGACAATATGAGTTATGGGAGATTTTGCTTTGTGAGAAGAGAGGTAATAATAACACAGCTTTGTTTTACTTTGATACATGAAATTCTGAATCTTGACTATAACTGAATCAAGTTCCCCGATTAAATCACTGCACATTGTAGATGCTAGAGAAACCAGCAATATCTGCCCTGCATAGAGTTCAGCCTGAGAGGTAATTTCCTTAAACTCTAGACAGGGAGTTTAATTAATAAAGTAAAAAAAGGGTCACAGTTATGCTGTGACCTTAAATACAGATTTCTGTGTTATGGCAGTGTAATTTATATGTTCAATAAATATTTAATATAAAATTATGCTGTTTTGTAAGCACTGGTTCTTTAAGTTTAGAACCTTTGCATTGACTAGCAGGAGGCAGGCACCACTGTATGAATTAATAATGCATGATGCAGAATGCTAATGAAACCATATGGAAACCAAAGAAAATAAATAAACACCATGTGGAACAAAAGAAAACAAATAAAAATAAGAAAGCAAATAACAAGCAAGGGTGGGAGTCTAGCTGGCTCTCCGTGTCTGGGAGAAATTGTGTATTGATCAGTGTCCACAAAACCTGGACTCTTAGAAGTGCTTGGAAGAAGGACACAGTCTTTTCATTTCATTGCAGTCTCTGCTCCTTAGAAGTTTCCGGTGCTCGGATTAGAGAGGCCTTAGGAATTCTCAGAGGCCGAAGAACTCCGGAAAAACTGGGGGAAACAGAGTGTCTGTTAACTGAAAATAATGGGTTGCATTCTTCACATCAATAACAAATATAAATGTTGTTCTTTATATTTTGTTCTGCTCCGTTATTTGCTTCACCTACCAACCTCTCTCCTACCAATTTGTGCCGGGCTTATTACCACAGTGTAGAACAAAAGTGGATAGAGTGGTAAACATGTATCAAAATTAGTTTTTATAGAACCTGAAGTAGAAATGCCAACCATTTCTGTTTTCTAAATGCATACAAATGACTGAATCACCTTGGAATAGAAAATTACTTAAAATATGGGCAGAAATGTTGTAAATACTGAAGTACTAGTTTTGAGAAGCAAGATATAAAAATGGAAAATGTTTAAATAGTAATCAAAACCTTCCCAGCAAAGAAAAAGCCTGAGGACCAGATGGCTTCTTGGCTGTACTGTATCACAAATTTAAAGAACTAATATTAATCCTTCTCAAAATGTACCCAAAAATAGAAGTAAAGGAAATGCTTTATATCAGTTAGGGGCCAACACCACCCCGGTGTCAAAGCCAGAAAAGCACACTACCAAAAATAAATCCAAAGGCAAATGTGTCTCAGGAACACAGACGTGAATATCCTTCATAAAATATTATACTAGCAAATTCAACAGTTTACCCCAAAAATTTAATGCCATAGCATAATGTGACCTATTCATGGGATGCAAAGTTGATTTCACATATGCAAATCAATCAATGTGACACATCTTGTTAGCAGTGTGAAAGATGAAAGTCACACAATCATCTCCACAGAAGCAGGAATGACATTTGACAAAGTTCCACATCTTTTCATGATTAAAATTCTCCAAAAAGCAACAAAATTACACTTGACACATGACAAGTCTGCAACAAACATCAGGACTAGTCACATAAAGCTCTAATTTTCCCTCAAAGATCCAGCAAAATGTGAGGATGCATTTTCTTATACTTCTATTCAACAAACACTGCAAGCACCATCACAACAAAGCAATAAAAGGCAGCCTGAATTAAAAGACAAAAAATAAATTTATTTACACTTGCAGATGTCATTAAAACTGTGAAGAGTAAGAAATTTAGAACTAACAAATGAATTCGGTGTAGTTTCAAGATAGAAAAACCCACACACAGTAATTAGTTACATTCTTTACACTAATAACACTGTCAGAAAAAGGAATCAAAGAGACAGCCCCATTCACAATAGCAGTAAAAAAATATAAAACACTCAGAAATAAATCAAGACAAGGAAGTGACAAATTGGTAAATGAAAACTGTAAACCTTTGAAGAAAGAAATTAGAGAAATTATAATCAGACAAGCATCTCATATTTGTATACTGAAAAAAAATTGTTGAAATGTCCATGCTACCAAAAATAATCTACAGATTCAATTTAATGCCATCAAAATTCTGATGACATTTTTCATGAAATGAAAACCACATGATGAGAAGAGAAATGGATCCGCTAAATTTGGAAGTTGTGCTCACATTGGAAAGCTATGTTCTGTGGCATAAGAGGAGCAGAGACAGACCGAGGTAAGCTGAGGATGGGACAGTGGTTAGGACACTGAGATCTGCCTCCATAGGGGAGGCTGGTACCTGAGGCTGGGCAGGTACTGGAGCAGGAGGAAGGGGGAGGTAGGGCTGAGGTGCAAGATGTCATCAGATGTATTGCACCCGCTGCAGGAGCACATGCCTGAGAATACTTTATCTCATGCTCCCCTTACCCCTTATCTCTTCTGCACCTTCGCACATCCATCTCCAGGTCTGGAAGCAGAGCCTGTTACTCCAGGCCCAACCTTGGTCTTCCAAGAGGCAGACCTAGATCCAAGCAGAGTGGCCAAAGGAAAAGAGAAGACTCAGTAGAGTCCAGGCCAGTCCACAGCATGAAGACCCAGGAGAAGGCGGGAGAGGGTGAGATGTAGGAAACAGGGCTGTATATTCATGATGGAGTGCAGGGGCTTCCTCTGACAAAAGCCAACCACCCGATTGATAAGAAAAGCAATGACACAAGCATTTCTGAGGACAACTCCTGAGATCCATCATGCTTTGTGATTTTTGGGAGGTGCGTTAAACACTTCGACGTTGGGGGAATCATTTCCAGAGAGTTAATGGCCTGTGAGCACGGTTCTACGGTTCATAACTGCAGGCAGACGTCCTCTTACTGAGAAGAAAGAAGGAGTGAGAGAGAAGAGGTGGTAGGTGGCTGAGTTTCTCAGGACCGTGAATGGTGGGAGCCTTGCAATCTCCCGTGATTTGTATCTAGAGGTCCCCGAGAGCATCATGAACTGATACGGAAACACTCAAGCACGGGACTAGACCCTGGGGGCATCCTGTTGACAGGAGATGGAAACGGGCCAGAGCAGACAGCTCACTGGGCACAGACCTTCGTCTCCAGCTAGTCTCATCTCTCTCTGCTTCTTTATCCCATGATGTGAGCAGCCTTCCTCCAGCCAGGCTCTTAGCCTGCATTCCTGGGTTTGAGCCTGACAATCATGGGCTAACACTTCTGACCTGTGAGTCCAAAGAAACTTCTATTCCTGTAAGCTGCTGATGTCCGGGACCAGAAAGTGACCCCAATAAAACCTCAGGGGGAGGAAGAAGTTGACCCAACGTGGATAAGGACCAGTCTTGCTTTGTGTCTTTCTTGGTTTTTCCATGAGCACCATGAAAGAAAGAAAGTCAGTGACCATCCCTCCACCTTGCTCTTCTCCCTTCCACAGAAATTTTAAATGCAGCTGGCTTGGGTGCTTGTTGCTAATTATTACTAAAATCAGGAAATCAGTGTGACTTTGAGAGTGAAGTTGGAGAAAAAATAAGTAAGTGTACCCCAGACAGTTGGCTGTAAGATAGACAGTTGCTTGTATTTTAGTAGCTGGTTCAACAAATAATGAAGTTCTGTTTCTGATGCTGCCTACTTGTGAAACTGCTTCCACTGCCTGTCTTTCAAGTCATTTAGCTACATATCCAAAGACAGGGAGGATGAAGAGGTCCAGCAAGGGACTGGCTGGAAAATTCTCTTTGGCTTGGATGAATAAGAGTTGAGAAGAAATCATGATACTTTGAACCCAATGAGACCCTTTCCTGCAATAAAAAATATTAAGAAATAGATTTATGTCACTATGAACAGTTTTTTTTCTCATCATTCATAAAAAGCTACAGGATGTCAGGGAGAATCTATTTCATTATGGAAATACTTTACGGTTGTGTGGTTTTTGAATGATTTCTTTGTACTAGAATTTAAAAATTCAAGCTTACTTTAGAACTTGCTCTAAATGGCTTAATATATGTCAGAAGTTATACTTTAAAAAAAAGTGGAAATGGACAGCAAGTTTCATAAGTTTATTTTTTGCTTAAGAATTTGACATATGTTCTTAAATAATTCCAGTGAGTGATACCAATGATTTCAAATATAAGTTATCTGGCTACATATTATCTTATGGCAAATTTAAAATAAAATCTAATTTTCTTCTGTTTCCCCTGACATGCCTGATTAACCCAGAAGGTCTTGGTTTCACTTTTTTTGATAAATTCTGATGCAAATTTTGACATAAGTAATTAGGTTTGATGATATTTGCATACTTTTCTATCTCCAATCCTTCTAGTTTCCCCGAACAGGCCAGTGCATAACTGCCTCTGTCCTGGATGATAATGCCCATTACGGAGACGTCTTAGTACTGCCCTCTCACACACTGCACGTTACGAGTCTTACGGCTCCGTAAACCGCAATCTTCACATCTACAGAAGAACCCCTGAGTGTCTGTCCCTCTGAAACGTCTGCAAAACAGTCTAGAGCATGTACACGGAGCTGAAGTAGGTAATTTAGAAACAGGGTTAAGACTGTCGTGGTTAGCCAAGATAATTCACTCATGAGAAAACCCACTTATCTTCTAATTTGAAGATGAATTTGCAAATGTTATTCTACAAGGAGTTTTAATGGATCTGACGGTAATAAAGACTTCTAATTAAACTATTCTTCATCGCATAACATTGTGCTAGCTGTGGTTAAGCACACTTCACAGTGATTGCTAATAGTTGTCAATTATTTCTCCCCACAGAAGTGCTCATGGCACGTCTTCAGAAGGGCTTTATCCAGTTGTATTTTTATATCTGAAAAAGTCACTGTGGTAAGACACAGTGTGAGATGGAATATAACTGTACTTCTTATGTCTATTAAAAGATGAGACCATAGTTTTAAAGGTAACATCTAGGAGAGAAAGTACTATCAGCGATTGGATTTTGGTGCCAGGCTGATTTTCTGGGTAGTGGGAATGCATTCACCCATATATTAAAATAAAATAACATTTAAAAGAAACAAACTGTAGTTATGATGCTGTAAGACCTCCAATAATACCTCTTTTGCCTTCATATAAACTCAAAGTGAACATGATTTTTTTGGTAAAGTACAAATACTAAAGGTAGAATTGCAAGTATAATAATTTATACTTGCAAGAGAAGCATTCTGTAGCCAAATAAATGTCATGGGTTGTGACTTTGTCCTAACATGGTGCCTGTATTAGCAGCCAAATCAGAAGTTTAATGACCTTTAGTGATCAGGAGGAGGAGGAAGCCCAGGTCAACATGTCTTACAGAGCCAATGCCCAGGGACGTGCATGCTGTGTGATACTGGCCTTCATGAAGAAACAGGAAATGAAAACTCCATGTCTCAGAGGAACTGGTTTGAGGTTTGATGCCTGGTTTGGGGCACACTTCACTGTGGTTATGGCATAGGTGTGACATCTCCAAGCCTTCAGTCACCACTGAGGGTAACGTCAGCACCTGTTGTAGAAAACATGTAGTGAGTGGAAACCTGATATGCTTTCAGAAATGAGGCTTCCAACTCTTCAGGTTAAGACTATCAGGGGACGACTCAACCTGTGTGAGAACCTGGGGTGAGCTGGGAGACTGCCCTCTCCCCCAACTTCTCAGCTTCAATTCCTGAACAAATTGGGGGACTTTATACACCTGGACAAGTCATCTTCCATTTCTCTTTGATTTCATTCCTAGTACTCTGTATCTCTCGTGCAGTTTAAAAGAAAGAATAAAAATTCCAAGAAAGCTTAGCTGTGCCAAAACTGCCTCTTACAGTCACAGTTCCTCAAAACTTCCACCTGTCTCTTTGCTCACCTAGAGTTTAAATATTGTAATCCACTGCTTCAGGCAGAAAGCATAGCTCCTCATGCTCTGTGACCTAGTGTGATGTTGAAATAGTAAACAAAGTTAATACCCATGTGTTGGGTAAGTCAGATCCTTTTGAGAACCTTTGTCTGATTAATATTTAATTGAGGGGGGAGTTATTAGTTTGTTGTGAAGAAGAGATACTGCCATTGCACAGAGCAGGGTGTAAAGAGAATCTGTATTGTCTGCCTGATTGCTAGTGTCCATGTTATGCAGAGGATTCCAGAGGAAGCCACCTTGAAGGCTACTGGTCAGCGTGTGACCATTTTTGGGTGAGAGCCCTGCCTTAAACTGCAGAGTTAGAGTCAGTGTCACCTACATAACAGTGTTCCCTCAGCAGGCCCAGGGAAGACAACCTCAGAAGGTCTTATACAATGATCCTTGCAGCAGTGTGGGAGGTCTTTCCCCAGCTCCACCTGACACTCAAGCCTCTCTCTAAAATGCTCTAAAATAAAACTCAATCTTGACATTTTAAAATTGAAAACAAAATGCATCTAGCACTGCTCCATTGTTAGTGATTTTCATGTCTAAAGAGAGAAAATAGTTCTCTCATTTGCTTTCCCTGAATAACTGGGTTGTTTTTTGTTTGTTTGTTTTTTTGTTTTTGTTATTTGTCTGGTTCTGGAGATTTAACCATAGTTACTTACATTTCTTTCTGTGCTGCATAAACAAATGCATGTGATGAAGAAATTATAATGTGGAAGACATTATAATATGGAAGGCAAGGGCAAAATATTTATTTCTATGAAATTTTATGGTTAATTTCCCCATCAGTTGAAACCAAATGAATGAACACAGTGCCTAGCTGGTGTCCAGAAGCTCTGACCACCTTTGATCTCACTCCTCCAACCATCTCCCCTGTCTCCTTCTGTCTTGTTTTAGGCCCTGTGAGTGAATCCTTTGAAGGGAATCCTTCTGAAGTCAGCTACAGTTGTTGAGATGACAGGGTCTCTTACCCACAGCCTCTGGGTCTGGCATCCAATTATTCCAGGAACACCTTATAGACCTTTTGCTCTTATATTTAGATGGATGACATATTTTGAGCCAATTTTTGAATGGGTGATAAAGTAGTAATCCAACTTCATTCCTTCACACGAGTATCCAGTAATCCCAACACTGTCTGATAAAATTATTATCTCCCCCAATGGATTATCTGGTCCCTATTTTGAAAATCACTTGATTAGACACGTTTGCTTCTGGAATCCCACTTTACCTATTACCCATCATGACTGCTTGCTGTTACCACAGTGTTTTAATTACTACGCTTTCCAGTAAGCTTTCAATTTGGGAAGCTTGAGCTCTCAAGTTCGTTCTTCTCTTCTCAAGATTATTTGTTTATTCAGATCCTTTAAAATTTCATGATCGGCTTATCAATTGTTGAAAAAATAAGGGTGGAAATTCCTGCAGGGAGTGTATTGAATCTGTAGATAAATTTAGAGTGTTTCTGTCTTTATATTGTTAAATATGACCCAGGAGTATGGAGTGGCTTTCCACTGATTTAGGTCTTCTTTCAACAATGTTCTCTGATTTTCTGAGCATGAATTTTACACCTCCTTTTGTGCATTCACTTCTCAGAAGGTTGTTGTATTTGAAGCTGATATAAATGAAGTTTATTTAATTTTAATTTACTGTTTGTTGAAAATCTCTTGATATTCAGCTGAGTTTTAAATTGATTTCACATCCTTCCACCATGTTATTCTGTTTAATTGAGTCCAATAACTTTTTTAGCAGATATACAAGTCACTCCAGTTCTTTCATACCTGAATATCTTGCATCAATTGACTTTCCCAGCTTCACACTAGACCCCCTAAAACAGCTCTGAGTAGAAGGAATTTCTAATATTAGGGGGGAAGCCTGACATCACCTCTGATTTTTCAATAGATTCCTTATTTCAGATGAAAGAAGTCTTTGTTTTCTATTCTTTCTCCACAAGTGTTCATCATGAAGGAATGTTGGGTTTTGTCCGATAAATTTCTTGTAACAGTTCATTCCTGTTTCTTGTTCTTGTGTCTGTTGACACAGGACAGTGGTGAGGGACAAATGGCACCATGCCACACTGGGCACACAGAGCCCTCTCTGTCAGCGATGAGCCAGGCATCTGAGTTGTTTTTTTCTAAACTAAATCTCAGTATTCAAGTTTAATTGCAGTGCTGGCGCCTTGTGATAAATAAGTGGGTTATGGGGGGCAGTTTGAGCACTCAGTCTCTAAAAAGTTCGCCATCACTGGTTTGATTTGATTGATTTTGATGTGTGCTTACCTTCTTTTTCTAGGATTAATTCCACCTGGTTGGTATATTGCTGTAATTGACTTTTTAGTATTTTTTTCAGAATTTTTATGTATCTATTTTAGAAGAGCTTTCTGTTCCTATTGTATCAGCCATTACTTCTTTTTAATAAGCCTTCACAGAGGAGATGGGGGTGGCAATCTCTCTTAAACAGTAAGAAAAGGATCTGACAGGCCCCAGAATAAAAGAGCCATGTGTAGCTGATCATATTGTACTGCCCACTTGAAAGTCATTAGAGTAAATGGTCTTTTTCCAGATCATTGGTTAGTACATTTCCAGTCTTGATTCCACAGGGACACAGGTAGTAAACTGCAGGTTGAGAAAACAGCTTCACAGTGGTGCAGTGATTACAGCTGCCAGCTCTAAAAATAAACATTTCCCGGGCACACAGGAAACAGCGTTTACACCCACCCTGCTTATATATCAATATGAGAATCTGTATCTTTTCCTGATGTATTTTTCTCTCCTTGCTGTTTCCTTCCTCCCTGTATTTCATCTTGGTTAGTTTAAAACTAACAGCAGAACAATCCTACAGGTAGGGCATAATCAGACTTTTTTATTTGCTTGTAATGTCTTCATTCTCTTTTAATGAAACATGGGACAAGCCAACATTTACTTCTCACGATTTCTATTTTATGATTTTCAGGCAGAGTTGTCCTCACTGAAGGGCATTGCTCGGGATCTGGTTATAAAGCAAGGTGACACCACAGTTGTCACAGACCTTAGGCAAGAATAGAGCAGTGCTGAGGGTGGGTGGAGCTCATGTACCTGCAAGAAGCTCTGATCCCACAGGATTCTGTCCAGCTCAGATGAGACAGAGAAACCAGGGACCTGAGTTTTGTTCATGGAACAATTATGAGGAATCAACTCAGTCTTCGCTTTACCTGCTACCGGAGACAAGAACACCTGGAGTTGTAATTATGTAGAATTGATCCTTGGAGATGAATTAAAAGTCAGTACGAAGGGGGTAAAGGTGTTTCGTTGCTTTGTGTTTGTTGGCTCCTCTTAGCGAGAGCGCTGAGAGCGCTCCTAATGTGGAAGCCGGGGAGGGATGGAAGCAGCTATCGGTGTATCCATTCGCTGCTGTTCTCATCAACCTCCCCGGCACTACTTCAGCTAAATGCAAGAACCAGACAAAACTTGATACTTAAATAAATTGAGAACACATTTTTTTTTAATTTCTGGAATTTATAGAACCTAAAATATGTTTAATATTTGGAAACAATTTTGAGATTAAGGTAATGTTCAGATTATAGTCCCAATGACCTGTTTTGAGCCTAAATTACAAAACCCAGAAAAATATAATCAAATCAGTTAAGTATGAAACTATTTTGTGATTAAAATAAAGTTGAGAAAGAAATAGGAAAAGAAAATTTGGGTGAGCAAGATTTCTTTCTTAAACTAGAAAACATGTCAATATTGCTACATTATGAGGATTGAATATTGAACATTTCTACAATTAGTATGAGAATACATATTACATAATACTGGTTTGAGCCTAGTAGAAGCTGGTTTTAATTATTAAAAATTAATTTAAAGACGTTTGCAGATAACAATTTTATATATTTTTGCCAAGGCTAAAGTCCTCAACAGGTATCTCTGAATCCCTAAGTACCCTGGGATTGTTGGAGGGGGGTGTGACTAACCCTTAGTATCATGCATGTTCTCTAAGCGTCATTAGTAGGATTTAGAGTTGCATTTGGAGACTTGATATGAACATTTAATTAATGTTTGAAATCTGACCTTGGCCTTAGCAAAAGAACATTGGTCAAAGTGAAAAATAGCTCCGACCATGCAGGCCTTGACTTGTCCTTTGTAAAGCAGGTCTTTAAGAGGGAATCTCCATAATGAGCTTGCTGCTCTTGGAGTTAACATGTAGCTTTTTCTTTCAATTAGAAATCGAATCGATTAGACAGTGCTGGGGTTTCTCAGTGGCATTTTTCCCTACATGGATTGGAAAAGAGCCCAGGGCCTTACAGGTTCCCGAATTGCTCACCTACGGTGGGGCACCTGGCTACTTTCAGGCCTCTGTCTCCCCTCCTGGGTCCTTTTCACCTGCACTAATAAGTTCTTCAGAGCCCAGAGCCTCCTGCCTGAGCAGAGTATGGCCTAGGCCAGTGCCAGCTCCTCCTTCTCTGGTTTTAGCTTCAACCTCCCACCCAGTTTTAATAACTTGACATTTGAAGACTTTCATGATCTGCAGTTAATCACTTGCTCTAGTATTTAACTATTATCTCATATTCTAAAATGTATGCACACTTCGGGAAGCAAGAGTAATTCTCTGGGTTGTGACCACTCTGTCCCGCTCCACCCAGAGCTGAACCTCACATGCCCTGGCCTTAGACCTGCTGCCATCTAACTGGCCCACTGACCAGACTCTTCAGCGTTGGAGGTTGTATCAGCAGTGTTGAGGACAGGATGCCTCCTCAACCCCCACAGTCCCGTTTGGGATAACAATCAATTTAGACTCCTAATTCGAATTCTTCCCAGTCTGCAGATGGGAAGCCACCTGGTATAGATCACAAGCAAATCTGCAGTCTGGAAAAGATTTGGGAAGCCACATGGGAAAGTCAGCTGAACAGAGGGTTCCTGGGGTCTCCACCCCTTACACCAGGCAAAATTAGTGACTGGATACTGCAGCTTTGCATCTCAGTAGTGTGTCACAGTGTAGACCTCTTTCCCTCCAGGTGAGCGTGGAAGAGCACTTGCGCTGAGGCAGTTGGAAAAGGAGGATGGGAGCAAGCCACGCCCTCTGCTTCATGCTGCCAAGGGCATGGTGCTGTCCTGGAGACCATCCGTATCTAAGCTTAGGAAGTTGTGATGCCAGAGGCGGGCCCTTAGCTCTGACACTAGTAACGGATGGAATGGTGGCACCTGGAGCCAGAGTGCTTACAGTTCTGGCTCCTGTAAGCACTGGGGGGGCTGGTCCTCATCAAGGGCTCCTCAGAGAGGGCTCCTCAGCTTCTTTATCCAGAACTTCTCCAACAGCAGCAGCAGCAGCTTCGCCTACGATTGTGAGATCCCCTTCCTCCTCCTTTTTCTCTTTGCCCTTCTGCCTGTTCCTGGTGCTACATCCCGTGACCTTCAGTTGGCACAGCTACCTACTACATACTATGAGGAACACGCTTGGTAAAGCTTTCCTTGTCCTGCCCAAGCACCTGAGCTATTTTGGCCGATACAACTGTGACAATGCTTGCCCCTCAGGTACTAACTGGGCTTTCCTGCTTCTCAGATACTCACTGCGTATTTCTGATTGGGTACCCTAGAAAACCAAAGTCCCTCCTCCTAACTTCTGTTAACTACTCCCTGGGCTTGTGCTAAGTCCTACCAACACTCACGTGGAATGTCTATCTTGATGTCAAATAAACGCACACCTTTCTCTCTCTTTTTTTTATTTAAAGTTCATGCAAATGTTGCATGAACTAGAAGATAAGTGGAGGCTTGCTGGCCACAGGGAGAGAGTTTATTGAGACTTGCTTGACTTTTGTCCTTTCTGAGGGTTCCTCTCTATCTGTTTTTGACTCTTCTGGTTCCTTTTATCTGAAGCCACCTAAACTACTCTTCATCTTATGCAGAGCCTCCTCTTCTCGCAATCCCTGATGCAACCAATACTTAACCCCTGTTCAGAGGCTTAGCATATCAAACACTGCTTACGCCACTGCCCGAGAAAGCTTATCTACTTCCAAAGAGCTCTTCTGTGAGCTCAGCAGGTCTCTTTCACGGTGTGCATGCACTACCTAAGCCCTTCATGGGCCTGCGGCCAACTTGTTGGTCCTGTGAAGTGACATCTCCTTGTGACATCATTTTGGACACTGCATAATGATTGCCTGTGAAAATATAATGATGCAATGCTCATAGTATTTGTCCATCTTTAAATGATGCAAAATTCTCTGTCCACTACTATTGCTAAAACTATGATGGTTAGTCTTGATTGTCAACTTGATTGGATTGAGATGCCGAGGATATTAGGAAAACAACTCCTGGGTGCATCTGTGGGGCATTTTGAGAGGCATCAAAGTGAGGAGGAAGAACCACCCAGATGGTGAGTGGCCCCGCTCCATAGGCCTGCAGCCCAAATGGAGCAGAAAGGGGAAGGAATAGAAAGTCAGCTGGACTTGCAAGACAGGGGCTGCTTGTGTGGGTGATTCTAACTCTACTACAGTTTTCTCAACTGCTGCCAAATGTATTTTGAAGGTCTCAGGATTTTAATTCCGCTTTTCACATGTGAACATTAGATTGCACTTCTTCAGGTTTCCAACACTGATTCACAGGGAATTTCTAGGTTTTCAGCTTCACACTGGCGCTGCATCCTTAGTCTTTTATTCTGTGGCTTCCAACTTCTTGAGCTAAGCAGTCACTGAATCCTTGCTTTCCTTCCAGCTGGTAGACTGGACTATCTCCATCCTCTGATCCTGTAAGTTAATGTAATAAACCCCATATTATAATTAGATAGATAGCTATTTATGGATTCTGTTCCTCCAGAGAACCATTTCTAATTGAGATACACCTTCTTATTTTAATAGTTCACATTTAAATGTAGCCTCCTATCTGGTGACCATGTGTGTATTTGCAAGTATAAATAGACCCTGACTGAAGGGTAGGTTCCACTATGTTAAATGTAACTTGGCAAGAGTCAACACTTTCTTATTTGTATCTTTCCATTTTTAGAAGTTATTTGCATTGAATATTGAAAACATAAATAGTATTGTATTGAACAGAGGGATTGAGTGTAAAATAATTGTGAAGTATAAACAGCCTGTTACCCCCCCCATGCAGCTGAAGCACTGGAGTTTCCCTAGCACCTGTGACATCGACTGAGTATTCTTTCAACAATGCTTCCATCATGTGATCACAAGTTTCTTCATCTTTGTACAGTTTGACCTGGAGCTCCACAGAAAGCTGTGTGTCCTGTGACTTGCTATTTTCTATGTACCTTCTTTCTGAGAGGTTTCTTTACCTCCACCTCACACAGAGCTGCTTTGTAACACTGAATTCCTGGGACCCCACCAACTGGCATGTGAGCTGTTTCCAGTGTTTGCCATTTCTGGCCTCTCTGTCCAGATCTCCTGGAGCAGAAATTTCTCCAGGCCAGAGCTTCCCCATTATGGCAACGGTAGAGAGTGACCCTTTCTTTAGGGCATATTGGGAAAAAGTACAGCTCCTTGTGGTGGCATAGGACTAAATAGAAGCTTTCTGCGAGGGGGAGGAAACAGCACCTCATGTACCTGTAACCTGTTAGTGGCCCAAGGGCTGAGAAGTTGAGCTCCAGGAGTGTAGGAGTTGGTCCATTGCCTGTGTGAATCTTCAACTCTCTATTGTTTTCTCAGTTGTTGCTCAAATAATTTTCGGATACCTCAGTATTTAAATCCATCTGGTCCAGCTATTTACATTATGTAAGGATACGTGCAGCCAGATGTATGCTTTCATTCAAGAAGAGGTATGCACCATAATTCCATATGCTTTGTGTCAAATGCTGAAGGCTTGGGCCATAATAATAATAATAAATTTGATTATTTCCACCTCTATAGCAGAGGCAGGCAGGGAAGGTTATGATGATTCCCTGACTCTCAGCTAGTGAGCTCCCCTTTTTGTGACCCTGAATTCTACATATCTGTATTCATTGCTCCCAAATTTTCCACACATCTGCCCCGTACCTTTCCCTTACATGGTCTCACGTTCTCTCCTTCCTGGTGGACACCTCCTGATCCTTCAAAGTCCACGTGACAAGTGTAGGCTTTCCCTCTACAGCCTTTCTCTAGACATCGGTTTACATTTCCAACCCTGGACTCTCCGTCTCCTCTCCACTTTCCTGGCAGAACAATGCCTTGTATGACGCTCTCCTCATACACTAAAGAGCACTAAAGCACTTAGGATTCCTCCGCAATCTGCCTGAGTGCCTGGTAGGCTTGCAAAATTTAGAAAGCAGAATGTAATACTTAGAAATCTCCTCTTGCATACCTGCTGTTATGACTTCTACGTAGATGTTCCCCTAAACTCTCTTGGGGTTTTTTTCAGAGGTGGCTAGATCTAGTGTGTGATGCTGGGAATAAGGATAGGTGATTACTAAATCAGTCCACTGATTGGCTTGACACTGCCCTAATCTCATCTGCCTAAACACAATATAAAAGGGGCTGAAAGATGCTGTTAAGGTCCTTTGTTGCTTTACTACTTCTTGTCAGACATGAATTGTTCCTCCTTAGCTATCTCTATCTGCCGTGTCAACCTGCCTTGGAGCAGCCAATTGCTGACTGAAACCTCTACAGACTGTGAGCTAACTTATCCTTTCCTCCCTTTAACTTTGAGTGTTGGGTGTTTTGTCCCAGCAATGAAAGAGAAATAGCTAAGATACCTTCCTTTTGCCATACCTCCTTATCACTCAGGTAACTTTTAATAGATTAAACAGAAATTTAGGGGTGTACTCTGCACATCTTAACTTGTCAAAATAAATGATAAGATTGTGTAAGGCAATTTTCCTTCTGCTATCACTTAGTGATAACCAGCACAACTAAAAGACACATTTCTACTCTGATTTTAAAAGATTAATTTCAAGGAATATTTTTAACATTGTGAAATATTCATGGGTTCCTTCAACAAACCTTGACTGACAACCTATTTCCTGGAAAAAATGAAAACATCACAGAGAAGAATAAGCCTTAGTCCTTGGTGCCAAGGAAGACTGATGTCACCCCACAAGAGACAGGTGTTTCTCCTACAGTTCAATCAATCCTTAACTACTAGAAGAATAACCTTCTACAAAGACAGATTTGGGGAATTCTGGTCTTGCCATGGAAGTCAGAAAGTGGAGGGATACTACCTGGTCAAAAAGGGAGAGAGAGAATTTCCTGAAAACATGCATAAAACATACAAATTTGCAGAAAAAAATGCCATTCAGTGCTGCCACAGCAGGTTGTTTTTATCATTGAAAACTCTAAAAGGTTTGTCCTCACTGATGTTCTAGGTAGAAAGGGTGAGATCTTTCAGTTAGCTGGAGTTGTGGCAGGAAGACAGGAGGGGATTCTGAAAAGTGGGGTGAGCCAGGTTGAGTCTTTAAACCCTACAAATTGAATCTGGGGTTTCAGGCACAGATTTGGTTTGAAGACAAGATGCTAAGTTACCTTTTTTGGGTTCACTGTGTTACCTCCCTCATGGAATTATTTTCAGTCTGGCTAGAGCTGCGGGTAAAGCCAGGGCTAAATGAAAGCTTAGAATATGCCAAAGACTGGATCAATTGCACTCTTGTTTTAAATACATGTTGGTTTCCATTCACAGGAAATGTAGTGGTAGATTTCTTTTAAGCTGCCAGCTTATGATTTAGAGCACTTAAAGGGCAATTTTGTTTTGTTTTCAGTAAAATAATGGAGGTGACTAGAAAAGGGACATTATTTCCCCTCCTTGTTTACTTCTAGTGAGCACTGATGGAGGCAGAGCAGACTGGTTTCCAAAGGAACTTAAGCGGAACTCCTCACCAGCCAGCCAAGCAACAGCAAGAAAATAAGAACTGACTCTCCCAGAGCAGGTCCTTAGTGACGCTACATGGATAACATTGCTTAGCGGCTCCAGGGCTGTGTGCTGGATGCCAGAGTGAAGGAGGCAGGAGAGGTTGGCGCTTTGTACCGGCCCACATAACCCACAAGTGGTGGAGCCAGGAGTCCTCAGCATCTGCACACTGAACCACTGGCACCGCTCCAGCACCTCTCCTGTGCCTGGGACATGAGTGGAAGCCAGCAAGGTCACAGAAAATGAGAATTTCACAACAAGGGCAAAGAATGCGAGACCAGATTTCAAGTAATACTTTGAGATAAAAGGATGTTACATGTAATTGACGATGGAATGGTTAATCTGACTAATGTTTCTCTTTTTCCCTGGAAAAATTTACTAGTTTAATCTGATAACTGAGTTAATTAAAAATCTCCTTTGCAGACACGCACCTGCCAGAAAGACTTTATTTTTTTCTTCTTTTCTTCTCTGAATTCCCCCTTGCTGTATAAATGTAATGCTGAGCTCTCAGAGTCAGGACCATTTTAATTCATTTGCTCAATTAATTGCAAGTTAAGAGAAAGAACTTTTTCAATGTATTAGCTGTCTGCTGCTTGGGGATAATGACCAGCTGAATTGATGAACTTTATATAATGATCTGTTGCCATGGCGACAAGCTGCCCAGTGAGTGGAAACTGGTATTTCATCATTACCGCATTGATAAACTTGGAGTAAGAGCAGATGCAAATATAAAAGGTTTTTTTTTGTTGTTGCTTTTTGTTTTTTTGTTTTTTTTTTTTTTGGCTCTGCAGTAACTGGTTCAAACAGACAGACACGAAAATTGTTTTGGATACAGTAGTGGAGCATCAAATGGAGACACAAATAATACCTATCCAGAGCCTATGCAATTTGAAATAAAGCAGTTTGGCTTTCTGGGTTAGTAGGCTCAGGGTCCACAATTAATCACCATGCCTTGTCTAAGATAGCCATGGTCAGTGGCTGTCTACTTCACATCCAGGTGTAATTTCCGTGCAGTAAATGTACACAATGTAAGTGTTCCTTTGAATTATTAGGCTAGAAGGAAGAGAAATAAAAATAAGTCAGTGAATTTTATATATTCTGAATGTTTTAGAAACCCCATATCTGCTGTGTGTGTGTGTGTGTGTGTGTGTGTAGCTCAGAAGAAAGCCATTGGCTCTGTCTTCCAGAAAGGCTCTTAAATTCTGAAATTAAGAATTATTTTATCTGGATTTTTCTCAAGTTTTTAGCCTTTATCTGGATTTAAGGCACATAAACATAAAGGATGGTGATTTTACCATGGGTGTTTCTGAAGCAGTTTTTATTATTATTATTATTATTATTATTATTATTATTTTGACATACAAGCAAGCATAGCAGAGTTCTTGGTCAAATACAATTGTAGAAATCTGAGAGCGATCATTTTAGATAGTTTTTAACCTAATGATGGTGAATGGCTGCTGGAACAGGTCACACGTCTTTTTTGTCTTTGTGTCTCTATTCCTTAATTTCTAAAAACACAATCATTTTTACAATTTGTTGGAACTTGGCAGTGGCTGAAAATGCTAGAAGTTCACCAGGGAAATATCAATCCATATTATTCAACTGCAACATTTCCTGTGGTCCTGAAACTTTGTTCTGAAGTAGCTGTTTTGCTTTTTCTAATTTTCCCCAAGCAGCACCAGATGCATCAGCATGAATGTTGATGTCAATGCCATCTATATAAATTAATTTAGGTTTTTAAAAATGAACCAATTTTAGATTCTTATCACCATTTTAAAGAACAGAAACATCTATTGTGTTAAATGAAGTAAATTAAAATATTTAAAAATAAGTGTTTTAATAATGCTAGTCTACTTTTATGAAAATAAAAAACAGTTCTTGAATTGTTAGATTCTTGAATCTAAAATAATTCTATTTTATTAGTGGATATGTTCAGAAAATAATGATTACATTTGTCATGGGGAGTTGGCCCACACATGGAACACATCTGAATTCTTTCCTCTCCCCCTTCCCCTTCCTCTACTTCTTATCCTTCTCATTCACAAAAAAACTTTGTTACCCTCTTTCCTATTATCTATCTTTTATTTTCTATCCATTTGTATTTTAGGTTTATTGTGTAAGAGAAATCATACAGTATTTAAGTTTGTGTGTTTGATTTATTTCATTTAATGTTATAGTATTGAAGTGGATCTTCTTTCCTACAAATTCTGAAGTGTCTCCTTCTTTATGGCAGAGTAGTATTCCATTATACACAGACTCCAAAAGCAATTTAAAATGTAGTACTATCATTTTAGAAATTTCCATTTTATTTTAGGGGAAAAATAGAAAACAAATTATTTTCCCATACCATTATGACCCTGACCTGAACAAATTAGTTCAGCAGCAAAATATACGTTTACATTTCTCTTTCTTGATTTAAGTTGACTTCATGAACAAATGGAGAATTTTTACACTTGCACTTATTTCTATTGACTAAACTGGAATAAAGATTGCAAAATGGGATCTTTATATTATTAGTCCTCTGTTAGCAATAAGAAGATTGAAAACCACAACTTTATCAGCTGTCTTCCTCTAAAGTTAAAGTGAAGTCAACCCAAACCACTAGTGACTGCTCTTTCTATTACAGCTTCCCTAAATCAACATATCAGAGACTTTTAAATTATTCAATAGTAGAGGCCAGAGGTTTAGCTCAGTGGTATAAATGCCTACCTGGCTAGTGAAAGGTCATGAGTTCAATCCTTTGTATCAAAAAAAAATCTTTAATAGTTTTCCTTAAACAAACTCTATATAACCATGAGCAGAGTCTCAGCTATATTCTAATAAACCAGAATAAATACTTCTCTCTATCTACTCTAGCTATTTATTCTCATTTCCTTATTTGATGGAAATGAAACCTCAAAGCCTGCTAGATATATCAGTGCTCCCCTGGGTCTTGGCCTGGTACCTAAATTGGTTGCCTGTGCAGTGAATTCTCTAGCAACCACATCTAAATGTCATTGTTTAGTGTTTATTTTAGATAACAATATTTGGTTAATACACTGTTTTGTTAGCTTCATGTTCTTTTAGTTACTGATAAACATCCAACTAATGATGGACTTTCAGGAGATTGCAGGTTTTTATAATAAATCATCTTTGAAAATTAAATCTAAGTTATAGTCAGTCATGGTATCTGTATTAGGCAAATTTTCACTACTGGGAAAAAATGCCTAACATATGTAAATTAAAAAAGAAATTATTTTAGAGTTTTCAGACCATGGTAGAATCATTAGGGTGAAGAGGATGTCAGAGTAAAGCTGCCCACCTCATGGCATCTGGAATCAGAGATCAGGGGAAAAGCCTGAGAAAAAGGGACCAGGCACCAGATATAATACCCCCAAAGGCTGCACTCCCATTACCCACTTCATCCACCTAGGAGCCCACTCACCTACTAGGGTTGAACCTAATGAAATTAGTGTTCATCCAATATCCTCTCTAAGAGTCTTTTTATCCATCAAGCTGGCAATCGAGGCTAACCAACAAAGTGTCTCATTGAAGTTCACAATTTTCAATTTCCTCATGTGTTACATAAAATATCATCTGCATATTGACTCTTTTCAGCTGTAATGATTTAAGACACATTGAAACTTTAGTTTGGAAAACACAATGAATACATTTGAGAGTCTGTTTAAAATTCCACCAGCATCCTTCCCTGCAGACCATCTGTGCTGTTGATTTGGGAAAATTCCCATACTTCCATTGCTGGTGAACGACCATAGCGCTTTCCTCACAGTCAGCAGTTGGTTTTCTTGGCACTCTCCATTATGTGGACATCATGCTTCCTATATTATTCTTTGTCCTTCAGTTTTTTCCAAGCAAAAACAAGTGGTTAATAGGCAAAATTTTCATTTTTAAATAAAATTCATATTCAGCCCAATGATTCCAACCTTTGTGTTTTACCATTACTGGATTATGGGTTCAGCAATTCCTTATAACAGCTTCTGCTGGTGATCAGAGAGATTATGAAAGACCAGGCATAATCCTGATAGCAGGCATAAAATGCATTGGTGAAAACGATGACAGTGATAGTAATTTCAACCTCAACTTTCTATGCCATTTGGAAAATGGTCAAAGAAAAATGCACAAATCATGAATGAAAATGGTTCATAGAGGTAAATTTTACAACTTGCCACATGAAACAGTACAAATTCAATGTTCAAAGTGACTACTGGGGAAGAAATATTTATGCAGTATTTGTCAAGAGACTGAACTGTAACTTGAAAAGGACAAGAAGTAATGCCCCAATCACTCAGGTCACAAGAAACAACCCATGAAACACTCAGGCTTGTTCTACAACCTCCTCTCAAAGGACATTTGTCCTCCTGGGACAAATGAATTGCTATGCAAACTGTGGGAAGAGTAACTGAAAAAAATGTGCTCTTTAGCAGGAAATAAGAAAAGTACTGGGATTTAAATGAATTGGCATTCCGAGGGCCCAGTGTGGTTGTAAAGCTGCCAGAGTAAACATCTATCATTCTTACAGGACAGTGTGGTGCTTATACAGATCTTGGGGAAACGGTGAGAATCACAAAAACTTTCAGCATAGTTGCCAATGCTGAGGACTGAGAAGGTTCATCTATACAGACATATTCATTACAATCCTGAAGTACTTTGAGTTTCCTAGTTAGTTGTGCTTGGAAAAGTAAAGGATAGAGCAAATTAATTTTATTTTTTATTTAGTTCAAAAGGTATATGCTACTATCACTTGAACATATAAACAATACAAAAAGACAAATAAGACAATTTATATTCACTTATTTCATGCCAACGCTGAAATCAGATGAACTTTATACTATTTACATAGTATATATATACTTTTGACCAAACAGCATTTGCCCTGAGGAGCATGTTTTTTGTCCCTTTGATAAATGTAAAACTTTGTTACCATTTGTGCTTGTCTGGACCAAATGTTTGTTCAAAACAGAAAGAATTTAGAAAACACCTTTATAAGGAGAATCCAGAACCCTCAAACTTGGTAACCAAAGAAGATTTGAAGTCTATCCAAATTAGAGGTTGGAAAAAAATATGTATAAGTTCATTTAGCTTCTCCATGACTAATACTGTAATTCTAATTTGAGATCAGAATGGAAAACTTATGTAGAATTCTTTTAGAAGTTACTTTAGTGATCACTGAAACTGCCCTATCCCAGACTTACATTCATTTGTTCACATGTGAACATTCTTTTGTATTTGTTTTAATCTTTCACTAGCTTCTATATGTTAAGTACCCAATCTCTATGAGCCCCAGGGATGGCCAATGTGCTCTGTGGCACCTAGCATCACGGGCAGAAGCCACAGAACAAGTAAATCAGTATTTAAAACTGTGATGCATGTTGTAAGAAAAAGTCAGTAAAAAAGAAACACTGGAGGGATCAGAAGCCTACCAGGCTACTGATAGGCTTTCGTTTATCTTGAGTAAGTACCGAAATGTGCCACATCTGAGCATACTGAATTCTCTCATATTTCATACATACTTTAGTTTTGGGTCTCTGTTATGGGTCAAAACAAATGACATTGCTACATCCTAACTGGAAGAAATCATACAAATGGAATTCAGTGGAGCAAAGAGGACCAAAGATGTCATCTTCTTGTAGGTGGAGATTCCAAGGATCCTCCTCAAAGATTTTCTCACAGTAGCTTTCTAGTATAATTTCAAGTCAAGGATTGCGATGCCCCCTGGCTTGTCTATGTTGCACAGGAGTGCCTTTGCTCTTCTAGTCTCTTTTGGTTCCAGATGAATTTTAGGATTGTTTTCTCTAATTTGATGAGATACGCTATTGGAATTTTGATTGGGAATTGCATTGAATCTGATAACAGTTTTGGAAGTATGGCTATT
This sequence comes from Hydrochoerus hydrochaeris, assembly GCA_004027455.1. Lineage (NCBI taxonomy): Eukaryota > Metazoa > Chordata > Mammalia > Rodentia > Hydrochaeridae > Hydrochoerus > Hydrochoerus hydrochaeris. Next base: position 264,815 of record PVLA01001528.1, on the reverse strand, counting down.
TTCACTATATTGGTTCTTCCTACCCAAGAGCAAGAGCTATATTTCTATTTCCTAATATCCTCTTTAATCTCCTTTTTCAGAGTACTGCAGTTTTCATTGTAGAGGTCTTTTGCATCCTTTGTTAGATCAATTCCTAGGTATTTCATTTTTTGGATGCTATTGTGAAAGGTGTTATTTTCATAATTTCTCTCTCAGTAAGTTTGTTATTCGTGTGCAAGAAAGCTACTAATTTTTGAGTGTTGACTTAGTATCTAGCTACAATACTGAATTTGGTTATTAAATCTACCCGTTTTTTAGTGGAGTTTTTGGGGTCTTCTATTTAGAGTATCAAGTCATCTGCAATTAATGATAGTTTAACTTTTTCCTTGCTTATCTTAACTTCAATTTTTTTTTTTTTGTACTGGGGATTGAACTCATGATCTCACACTTGCCAGGCAGGTGCTTACACCACTGAGCTAAATCCTCAGCCCTTATCTTCTTTTATTTCTTTTTCTGAGCTAATAACTCTGGTTAAAGTTTGCAAGATTATGTTGAATAAGAGTGGAGACAGTGGACATCCTTGCATTTTTCCTGATTTTAGAGAGATATTTTTCTGGTTTTTTTTCCATTTACCATGATGTTGGCTGTTGGTTTGTCATAGATGACTTTTACCAGATTGAGATAAAGACCATCTATTCCAATTTTCTTTAGAGTTTTTATCATGAATGGAGGCTGGACTTTTTCCAAAGCTTTTTCTGCATCTATTGAGATGATATTTGATTTTTGTCCTTGGCTCTGTTAACATGGTGTATTACATTATTGATTTTCATGTGTTGAGCCATCTCTGCATCCCTGGGATGAATCCCATTTGGCCAAGGTATATAAACTTGATGATTTGTTGCATTCTGTTTTCCAGTAATTTACTGAGGATTTTTGCATCTATGTTCATTAGGGAAATTGGTCTTTTAATCTGTTTCCTAGTTGGGTCCTTCTCTGGTTTTGATATCAGTTTAATGCTTGCTTCTAGGAATGAATTTGGAAGTATTTATTTCCTTTCAATTTAATTAAAGAGTTTGAGAAGTAGTGATGTTAGGTTTTCTCTAAATTTCTTGTATAATTCAGCAGTGAATTCATCAGGGCCTGGGATTTTCTTTGTTGATAGGTGTTTAATTACATTTTCAAATTCATTGATTGACATTGGTTTATTTAGTATCTTTATGTCTTCTTGATTCAGCTTTTGTAATTCATATGTATCCAGGAATCTGTCCATTTTTCCTATGTTTTCCATCCTACTAGAGTACAAGTTTTCAAAATAGGTATAGATGATCTTCTGGATTTGCACAGGGCCCATTGTGATTTCACCCTTTTCATTCCTAATTGTGTGGATTTGAGTCTTTTCTTTCTTTTTTCATAAGCTTGGATAAAAGTTTGTCAATTTTATTTAATCTTTCAAAGAACCAACTCTTTGATTCAATGATTCTTTGTATTATATTTTAGTCCCCAATGTGTTAATTTTTGCTCTGATCTTCATATTTTCTTCTTTATATAAGTTTTTGGCTTAGGCTGTTCTGCTTTTAATAGAAGTCTGAAGTTCACCATTAAGGTGTTTATATGTGCTTACTCTGTTTTCCTGATATGAGTATTTATTTACTGCGATAAATTTCTCTCTAAGTACTGCTTTCATTGTGTCCTAAAAGTTCTAATATGTTGTATTGTGATTTTTGCTCAACCATAAAAACTATCTAATTTCTTCTTTGATTTCATTGGTTGTTCAGGATGATACTATTTAGTTTCCATGTGTTTATGAAGTTCTTGTGATTTCTTTGCTATGGATTTCCAATTTCATTGCACTATGATCTGATAGTATGCATGGGATAATTTCAATTCCTTTGTGTTTACTGAAGCATATTCTATGAGCTAGTATGTGATCTATTTTGAAGAATGCCCCACATGCAGCTGAGAAGAATGTATATTCTGATGTGGAATACTCTCTAGACATCTACTAAGTCCATTTGTTCAAAAGGTTGGTTCAGTTCTAATATTTCATTACTAGTTTTTGTCTAATTGATTTTTTATCTGTTTGTGACAATGGGGTATTGAGATCCTCCAACACAATTATATTAGGGCTTATTTGATTTTTCATGTCCACTAGTATTTGTTGTATATAGCTGGGTGCACTGGTATTTGTTGCACATATATTTATGATTGTTATATCTTCCTCTTAGATTGTTCCCTTTATAAGAATGTAGTGATCTTTATCTCTCTTAATCAGTCTTGGCTTGAAATTCACTTTGTCTGAAGATAGAATAGCTATTCTTATTTTTTTCTGGGTTCCTGATGCATGAAATATTGTTTTCCATTCTTTGATTTTCAGTCTACAAATTTCTTTTTGAATTAAATGTGTTTCTTTTCATGCAACATATTGTTGGATCTTGCTTCTTGATCCATTCTGTCAGTCTGTGTCTTTTGATTGATGAATTGAGATCACAAATATTGATAGTTTTAACTGATACGTGTGACTTATCCTTGCCATATTATTTTCATCTTGTAGGCTCACCCTCTCTTTTTCCCCCTGTGTTTAAATATTTGCTTTATCTGGTGGATTCCTTCTGTTGGGGTTCATGGAACTATGGTCCTTATCTCTTTCTAGAATGTTCTTCAAAACATTTGGAATGCTGTTTCAGTGGTTATAAATTTCTTCAGATGTTCTTTATCATGAAAGTATTTTAGGGCTAAGGATTTAGCTCAGCAGCTCACATGATTGACTGGTAAGCGTGAAGTCATGAGTTCAATCCCTGGTACAAAAAAGAAAAAGTGATAATATTTTATTTCTCCATCAATTTTTAAAAACAGTTTTGAAGGGTACATTAATCTGGGTGGAAGATTATTTTCCTTTAGAAGTTGGAACAGTTCTCTCCAAGCTCTCCTTGACTTCAGAGTTTGTGCTGAGAAGTCAGCTGTGATTTTGATGGACTTTCCTTTATAGGTGGATTTGTTTCTTTTCTCAAACAGCTTTTAAGCTTTATTCTTGTGTTGAATTTCTGGAATCTTGAACACGATATACCTGGCTGCAGACTTTTTTGGATCATGGATAATTGGAGTTCTATATCCCTCACTTATCTGTATATCATTCTTTTTCTCTGCTAGGGAAGTTTTCTGCCATGATGTCTGTGAACAGCCTTTTAATATAACTTGTGGTATCTCTTGCTTTTTTATTAACTTTAATCAATCTTAAATTAATCTTCTTTGTCTTGTCTAACAGTAGCTTTCTTGATTTCTCATGGTTCCTTGCTATTTTTGAGAAATCTTTCTTTTCCTAGTCACTAAGTACAAATCTGTCTTCAATATATGAGAACCTGCCTTCATATTGGCCTAATCTACTTCAAATACTTTCAACCAAATTTTTATTTTCCTGGATATCTCATTAAATCTGCTTCATAGATTCCATTTCTTTCCAATGCTGAGCATTCATTGCTTCCATAATCTTCTTAAACTCATCTATTTTTTTTTTGTCGGTATCTGCTTTAAAATTACTAAGCATGGTGTTTATTTCGGACACCATCTCTGTAGTAATCTGAGACATTATTTCTGATTTGAATTTTTCCAGAGCCTCATTCAGTTGCTTTTTTGTTACTTCAGAAAAGCCTGATGAGTGGCCTCTGGATTGTCCCACCTCATTGCCCCTGACTTTGCCTTCGGTGAACTGGATGTCTGGGTTTGCACTTTGTTTAAGTGTCTTTTCATTTTTTTCTTTTATTTTAGTTGAATTCCTGGGGTGATACTTGTAAATTGCCTTTGGTGGATTGTGTCATTGGCAGCAGTTAGGACCCTCAGGTAATGACTATTTATCTGAAGTATCTTTCAGATATGGCTGGATTTGGGGTTTTAAGTCTGTTGGAAGATCTTCTCTCTTCAGTTTGTTGGAGATGCAAAGTTGTTGCTTGTTTGGCCTAGTCCCTGGTTCTTTGCTGCGTTATCATTAGTTCTGTCACAGCAAAACTTGCACCAGTCAACAAGAAACAGGGAAGAATTTATCCAAGGCTTTCATGGTGGGAGTAAGGGTCAGTATTGAATTTAAACTCATGAGAGATGGAATTTTCAACAGCTGAGCGAATCTAAGGCCTTAAAGGATCAGATGGTCAGTGGGAGTGTCCAGTGTATGGAATTAGTCCTGAGTCTGGAACATTTTCCTCTGAGCCTGTGCGGCCAGCTGCTTGTGCTTATTGGTACCCTGTGAATTCAGGTCCTGCACGTCTCAAAGATCTCTTTGAGGATTACAGCTCCAAACGGTTCTTGTACGCCCTCAAGTGAGCAGTCTTAGTTAGTAAAATTGGCAAAAGGCTTTTAAAGAAACTTACCTTTTAGAGGGCAGAGGAAATTTCAGTTTCAAGTTTTCCAAAGTAAAAGCTTCAAGAAAAGCAAATCTGGGGGTCCAGGTTCAGGAGGAATCCCTGGTCAAGCAGAGGGGCTGGAAGATCTGCTCAGTGGCTGGAAAGCACAATGTTGAACACTACGTGTGAGGTGAGGCTCTTTGTGTTCAGCCTGTGGAAACACCACTTCCCAGGCTCATGCTCTGAGTCTTCCAGCCCCTAATTGGAGCCAGTATGATGCCAAGCCCAGGCAAGGCTCAGCAAACTTTGTCGAATAAACAAATGTACTTTCTCCCTGCCCCCCACCACCAATTTTTAATCTCATAACCTGGAAAGAACACCACTCTTCTGAGATCCTCTCCTCCCTTCCTGAGAAGGGCAGGGGCATAAAACATTAGCAAATGGACGGCAGCTCTCAAACTTTGGGTGATCCTTCTACTTGTTTTATTAATTAGCTGGGAAGAGAAGAAATCAGACAATGGGAACAGTGTCTCCTGAACAGGAATGGATGATTGAAATTTGCTTTTAAAGACCTGAAAGAAAAACTAGTACCATTAAAAAAAAATTACTTTTCCACCATTTGTGTGAATAGATAGCTGGACCTCATTAATTTAGGTAGCCATTAACAGTGCCACTTAGACCCCAGAATTAACAACTCCTTAACTAAATTAGTATAGAAATGAGGTAGCTGCAGAGGAATTATTATCTGAAAGGACAGCATCTTAAAATGCAGAGTTAAAAATTGCCATTTTTATTAATTATTTTCCAAAAGCAGCATCTGTCAGATCAGGGAAACCCTACATAGAGAAGAAATTCCATCATCCCCACGAGGGCCTCCATGCCTGACACTCCACAGGATTCGTCAAGCATCAGGACTCATGGTAACTTTCAGAGGGTTATTGTGACAGGTGCACCTTTCACACAACCCTTCCTCTCCCTTCAAAATGAGCGTAAATATTTCCCCATTCTTGATGGGTTGCATGTTTGTTTGTGGTCACCTCTTACAGTCTTCTCATTGAAGCTGGAATGATTATGATTGTTTAGGTAGTTCATTTATCATTCTGTTACACTCTATTGACTCTGATGCTTAATAATTAATTCTATTAAACCTAATACCTGCAGAGCACTGGGCCTGCCCTGATGTACAGTAATGCGAAACTTTGTGGAGCTGCTCTCACAGAGGTGACAGTTGAATGTGAAATTTTGGCATGAACAAAACAAGTTTAATACACAGTGTGCATCTCACTTAAAGATGTTTGGGGTTAACATTAACATTGTCCTCAAATAGACTTGTTAAAATCAGATTCTGGGATAGCTCCTGAACTAATCCACTGTCCTAATATTCCTGTCTAATTTCTTTAAGTTTTTATTTTTAAAAATTGTTTTAGGCTGGCAGCAAAGTAACAAGGAAAGTACAGATATTTCTCTATAGCCCCTGCTCCCACACCCACATAAACTCAGCACCCCCACATTGGACACCCACATAAACGCAGCACCCCCCCCATCGGAAGAGCACTTTGTTATTACTGATCAACCCACATTTACTCACCTCTATTACTCAAAGTCTGTAATTTACATTGCAGTTTATTTTTGGCAGTTTTCAAGTTTTAGTATCACACAGATTTATGGTGCTACGTGTCCGTCATCGTCGTGTGGCACAGAATGGCTGCATTTGCCTAATGCTGTCCACGCCCTGCCTACTCATCCCCTGCAAACACTTGGCATCTTCCCAACCCATAGTTTTGTCTCTTTCCTACTCTCACATGGTGGAAACATGTCCTGTGTTTCCTTTTCACAACAGCTTCTTTTAGTAATATCCATTGAATGTTACTCCATTTCTGATTGTATTTCTTTTCTTTTTATCATCAAATAATATTCCATTGTCTGGACATAGCACAGTTCATGTCCTGGAGGATATATTGGCTGCATCTAAGTTTAGGAATGTATCAATAGAGCCGCTGTAATGATCTGTGTGCAGGTTTATTGTGTAGACTTAAGTGTTATAAGTAATTTGGATAAATAACAAGGAATAGGACTGATTTATTCTATGGTAAGAGAATATTTAGTTATGTAATGAATTGCCAAACTCTCCTCCAAATTAGGTATACCATTTTGCTTTACTACCAATACAAATGAATGAGGTTCTTGTTATTCTGTGTTCTCATCAGTTTGAGGGAGGTCAGTTGTTTGGGTTAATCTGTCCTATTGATTGTGTAGCAGTGTGTATTTCATTACTCCAGTTTGCAATTCCCTGATGGCAGATAATACTGAGCATCTTTTCATGTTTATAGTTTAGCCATGAACATTGTTTACTTTGATGAGATATCTGATAGATCTTCTGCCCATTTTTTAAACAAATTGTTGTCTTCTTGTTGTTGAACTTTAAGACTTATTTTATGTGTTTTGGTTAAGCTTAGCAGATGTGACTGTCCTATATAGAAACAGATGGACAAATATTTTCTCACAACCTGTGGTTTGTATTTTCATCTCCTGGACAGTGTCTTTCACAGAACAGAGTTTTTGAATTCTAACTACGTCTATTACATCAATTGTTTATATCATGAATAATGCCTTTGGTACTTTATAATTTACTTTTAAGGAAAATACTAAATTTTAACTGAAAATTGCTAGCTCTGTGCCCAAGGCTTTCAAGGGCTCATGAAGTCATGGTTCATAATACTGAACCACATTTGTTCTATTAAAAAATAGCAATTGTATCCCCAGTATCTAGTGGAAAGATCCCATTATTTCACTCCCAACAGCATCCCCTCCCTTCCCTTTCCCAGGAAGTGATACAGTTGCATCTTGAGGGCTATATAGACACAGATTCTGACGCTGACCATGGCCGGGGGACACATATTGTTTGAAAATGTTTATCTTATATTACATGATTCAACTAAACTATTTTTGACTTTCACACTTATTTAATTCAATAATTTTCAAATAATAAATTAAGATCCATAGTCAAGAATTAATTCATTGAGTTTAAGAAAACATTTTAAAGTACACCATGCCTAATAGAATAAATATGGGAATAAACAGAATAAAAAACATAACGGTAGCTTTCACATAGGGAAGCCAACAGCGGTCCTTGAAAGTTTGGTTTCTGAGTGAACATATGTGTATTTGTTGCTATGAGAAGTGCAGATTTTATTCATTAGAAAGATTTTTAAAAATTGAAAGTCACTTTTTTTCTGTGTAATAAGCTTTAATAGAATCTGAATGCATACAGATGTGCTGGTTGGAGTATGTGTGGGTTTGTCATCTTCTTTTTTTCTCTATTTTAGTGTATATTTGCTCCCTGCTTCTGACTTTTGGAATGCAACACACTCGAGCTGATGCTTTCCCCTCTGCAGGCCCTGCAGGGGCCCTTACGTGAGACTTGGAGCACATCCTAGGCTCCCTCACCTCGGGATTTCTCCAGCGGTGACTTGACCCTCCAGACTCTAATTCTGCCTGTTGAGCCCCTTTCCTAGGAACATTCCCTGTAAAGAAAAGATAGACAAAGAAGCAACTAGATGCTCGTATTTTTCCTTGGCTGATGGAAGAATTACGGATAAAAGGACTTTGAAGGTTCTCCTCATCCCCTCTGTCTTACAGACTATAAAGAATACCTGAATATTGAGCTTTTCACTGCAGGAAGTGACCAGTGATTCCTTCTTTCCTTCTCAGGCTCATGAACACAGCTTGCTGTGGTCCTCACTCATTTTAGCGTCCCTGGCCCCCAAGGGGCTCAGACTGGGACTTGGTAACCCCCATGGACTCCTTTATCACGGTTTCCATCCCTTGTCGGAGCTGAGGCCGCATCTTTAAAAAGCTTCGTCTGGGAGCAGATTCGCCCTCCCCAGAGTGTTAATGTTTGTTCTTGAAAAAAGCACACATGGAGATGACTGTGATCAGGGGGAGATGATGGCCCACAGGAGGCCCAGGAACCCAGGTCGGGATCTGTGCACCCCAGTGAGTGAAGCCCGCTGTCAGCACTGATCCGGGCCCAGAGCTCAGATCCCCAAACACATTTCCAGGTACCCTCTCTTTCTCCTGCTGCCTTTATCTTCCTATTAATTTCCCCCCAAAGACGTTACTATAAACTTCACAAAGACTCAGCTTGAAAAACACAATTTTCCAGGAAAATCAGAAGATGTAACTGCCTATTAATATTTTAACTAAAGATCATTTGTTTAGCATTACTGGTAGAACACATATCATGGAGATGCTAATGAGAACAATTGAGAAGTTAACTATTAAAAGAAAATCGAAACAATTTTTCATTAAATTTTAAACTGTCACTTAAAGATGTCAATGATGCATAGATTGTAATACCATAAAAGCATGTCAGTCATTAAAATACAATTTATCAACATAACCTAAACGTCATAGTAAGCAAAATGAATTCTTGATGTTTTTAGGAAGATAAATACTAAACATAAATAAGCACTTCAACATTAACGTATATTTGTTCATGTATTAAGTACTTTAATTTAAAATGCTCTGATACCAATCATAGTTAAACCATTAATAGTGCATCTTTAGAGGGTCACACACTGATCGTTCCCTAGATTCTCCTGCCTTTAAATGTCGCATTTCAAGCATCCTGTACACTGCACTCAAACCTTGCATTTCGCAAGACCTGCCCGAGCACTGTTTCATATCGCCTGGCATCTTGGGTCCCTGGAGCATGCACAGAGCCTCTCAGTGCTGTGCCCTGACCCCTCATCATGCTGAAGACTTCTGGCTCCTGGGCTCCCAGAGTTTCACAGCGCAACCCCAGTTCATCTAAATCTCAACCTGTCCTCAGCCAGCAAGACCTCAGCTTCCTCCCCCGCAGTGCCTCTGCTCTTCCCTCCGGCTTTCCTGATCTCCCACCACGCGCATTCCCTGCCATGAGGTGCTGCTCCATTTCACAAACGTGCTCTTCCTCCCTCCTGAGAGGACCGGGTGGTGTACACACTTGCATCTTTTCTATGTGCCTCTGCCTCAAGTACGCAAGGAGTCAAAAATTATCATGGAAGGATTCATTTATAGCTGAACAATTTTGGACAACTTAGTGTAAAACATTGCAGAACTTCACATTTCTTAATTAAGAAATGAGCCTTGGTATTTTCAGATTTACCATTTTTCATACGAAGTGTTTGTAAACACCTCTGCATGTTCATCCTGTGTAGGAATTTATCGTTACACTGACATTAAGTTAGAATAACCACATGTGCCCATCTCAGAGAAAGTTAACCTCCTTTGATGTGTAATCCAACTGGATCCTGAAAGCACATCTGTGATTTGGGCATCATCACTCCAGTTTCAGAGAAGTAGAGGCATCCAGAGAAAATAAATTCTCCAGGTGAATATCCAACTTAATAATTTGTGAGTGACTTGAGGTATATTTCTCAAAAATATTGTTAGTCTACTACTTTTGAAAATCTCGGGATTTTCAAAAATTTCTAGCTAGCTGATTTTAATAATGTAGATAATTGAAGAAACACACTGCAAAGAATTGTTAGAATGGACAAAAGGATAACAACATGGATTTTTTTTTGGAGTTAGTACTACATCTTTTAGTAATAATATTGTGTATTTTCTTTCCACTGACCCATCTCAGATATAACTGCAGGATTGAGTGGTAAGAGCAAATTCATTTATTAAACAGGTTTATAATGACAAAATGTGCAACCATTATTGCAATGAAATGGAACATCTTTTAAGACTCAGCTTTGAAAATCTTGAAATCTAAGCTTGACTTAATATATTTGTAACCGTGTTTAGACTGCTCCTTTTCATTCATCAAATAGAAGTTTATTGGGAGGGGTCCTGTGCCCAGGTTTTTCCTGTAAAGAGTTAACTTGCTTCTTCCTGTGTGTCTAGAAATTGGTATCTCCCCTCAACGGGAATGCGAGAGACACCATAGGCCTGTGAGGGAAAATGTGGACACAGAGTTCTTGCAAAGATGTATAGTCAGAGGCAGCTCCTGCCTTTGGAATTTTCCTAGGATAAGGGTTGCAGGCCGGGGATTTAGCTCAGTGGCACAAGTGGCTGCCTGGCAAATGTTGAGGTCATGGTTCCATAGCTGGTACAAAAAAAGAAAGAAAGAAAAGAAAAGGATTGCATAGTCACATGGCAGTATATGTTACATTCTTTAAGGCAACAAATAAGTAAAGATGGATGAAACATCAAAAAGGATGGAGGTGTTTAATAATCCGTGTTACCAATTTAAACACAAGGAACACATGAAAACAAGTATAAAGTCTATGCCCAGCCTTTAAAAAGGTTTATTGATAATTTAAAGCTAAAAATGTCAATATACAAATTGATGTCTTTCCCGTTTGCAGCTTAAGCACACATGTGCATGTCACACATACACCCAACTACACATGGGTTTTTATATAATGAAGTTGATTATTGAAAACCGTTCTGTTCCAAAAAACCTTGTGTTGAAAATAGCATGACTGTGGGAACAAAAAACTACTCAAAACCTACCTTGAAACTGGGCTGCTAATAAGCACGTCACTACTACCTGAGGGAAGACGTGGCCTTCAGTAGCTCAGCACAGCTGGAGGTTTGTATTGAAAGTGTTTAAAATGCAGGGGAACAGTGGAAAGGGAACATGGACCTGCTGCTTTGGAAGCTTTCTGATCTGGAGCAGGGATCTGGTGGGCAGTGCCCTGTTACACTGTCCATCGGTGGACCCGCTGGGAGCTGAACAGCATCCCAGAGTGGAGGCAGCCTTCCTGGAGGACGGCCGGGTGCAGACACTCTGTTAATTTTCTTCAAATAAAATTGAGATGCTTCCTGCCTGAGCTGAAGACTTCTCTTTTCTTTCTAAAAGCTATAATTCTGCTTTCCCTATTCCAGCAATTCCTCGTACCAGTAGCACAGTTTCCCCTGATTCCTCCCATTTTCCAGTCTTGTGTGAGGCAATGTGTGTCATATATGGCAGCAGAACAGATGGAAGCGAAGTGATGGGAATACTCCATAGGACGCCAAAATAAGGTTCTTACCGTTATGGGCATCTGGGGGTTTCTCATAGTCAAAATTTAAAATATAAAAAACAATTAAAATACATTGCAAATTTTAACTCTACACTGAATTTTAGTAAAATTAAAGCAAATTTTTTTTTTGTTAAAATGTAATTCCAATGCAATGCACAGAGGAAAGAAAGTATAATTGGTTCCTGGAGAAGTTACCACTCTTAAAAAGTATGTGTTCCTTAAAGACTGGAAACATCAACATTGTTATATGTGGATGGCTGATTCTCCCTCTCAGAATCAAAACTAATTACATTGAAAATGTGGGAAAATCTAACACCACTTTATGTTCATGCAGTAGCTATTACTGCTCTTCAAAATGCATGTTTATATAGCTGTGATCAAACTATAACCATTATTTTCTTCTTTTTCATATTCCCTACAGAATCTCATAAGTATAATGAAAGAGAATTATCTATTGCAGCTGCACGCTGTGGGTAAACTGTGACTCACTTGAGCATTTTTCTCTTTGGATGTTGCTTAATTCAAGTACCTATCATTGTAATGAATGCTAGTGAAATTATATTTGTGTTTAAGGGTATTTTTTTCCTTTCTTCTTTGCCCTTGTAGTTTTTATTCAGGATAAAACCTGCCAAGTGTTCACATTTCCCTGATTCTTGGTACTTTCTTCCAATCACCAACTTAAAGGGTGCTGCCAGCTTAAACACACTTGAATACCCAATTCAGAAAATCTGCATAGCCTCAGGGAGTTGGGCCATTTTCTTGAATTTGTCAAATTCATTGACGCACTAGTGACTTTATTCTGTTGTCTTTGGTGAGGCGGGTAATCATTTCTCACGGACTTGTTCCTGAGTTCCCCCCTTTCTTGGGAGGACTCTGATCTCAAAGGCATCTGCACTGTCCCACATGGCCCAGGAAGGTGGACAGAGAGCCTTAGGTGGCACTTCCATCACTTCAGTGCCAGATGCAGAGTGGAGAAGCTCATATTCTCATCATCCACCTCTTAGCCAAGGGATCAAAGCCCCTCCGGGGAGATGCCTGGTGGAGAAAGAAGAGTGTAGGTGTGCAGGAATGAATGACAGACTCTGCCACGAAACCATTTGTTTTGCTCTGGGAGACATTTTACTGTAGAAAAAAGTTGATACACTGTTTTAGCCTGCTCATGTATTTATTGACTTATCTGTTTTGGCAGTGCTGGGGCGAGAGCTCAAGGCCTTGTGTGGGCCAGGTATACACTCTACCACTGGGTTATAGCCCCAGGTCCTACGAATGATGGTTTGATTCATGGGCTGATTCCACAGACTTCTTAATATGTTTATTTTAGACTGGATGCACAGTACCCACGTTGGCAGGGTTTCTGAGCATTCTTTCCTCCTCTGTCCTCTTTTGAGTTGTCTCGCCATTGCTGCTGTGGCCTTGTCACCCTTCAGTGCTAAGTACATTTCTGCATTCTAGTCTGTCACCCCAGTGCCTGTACAAGACTCTGAAAAAGCTGAGGAATATTTCATTTTTTTCCTGGGTATTTAAACTGTGAAAGAATATAGAGAAGGGAGAGAGCAGACATTGGGCAGGGATACCCACCCAGGATTTGGACACTGGGAGACCCAAAGGGCCATTCCACCCATTGCTTCCATTGCTACTAGGGTACAGGGATCAGTTCTTCTGTTAGGGTCCTCTTTAAAGTCTTTACACTTCAAAGACAAGACTATCTATCACCTGCCAGAAATAATATCATTTCAGCTTTCAACACCTTCTGATAAATATTTGATACTTAACTCTAAGAAACCATCTATCACTGGGGCTGGGGATTTAGCTCAGCAGCATAAGCACCTGTCTTGCAAGCAAGCAGTCATGAGTTCCATCCCTGGTACTGGTTAAAAAAAAAAAAATCTAAGGGACACATTCGTTTACAAAACAAAAAAGCAAAGTAAGTGAAACCATACGCTTTGAACCACTTTTTTTGTGGATAATAGGGTGATACATGATTAATGACCCTCAGTACCATGAAAATTGGCTTTACCATGCTTCGAATGCTGCTTTGTTCTTTTTGTTTTGTGCTTATTTTATCAGTTTCCTTAAATTTTCAGATTTCCACTAATATGGTGCTGGGTAAATTTGTACTTTTTCATCTTTATACCTAAACATTAGGCTATTCATGAGAAAAAGTCAGAACAGTGGTGAGATTTATCTCCCTTAAAATAAGCATGCTCATAGATACATAGACAGAGAATTATGTTTAAGTAAAAATATCACTTTTAATCATTTTATCTGCTCATAATTTTTCATATTAATATGAACTTTACAAGTTGCCTAACTTATTCTCATAAAAATTATCTTCATATATAAATCACTGTTTTATTATGATCATTACTATTAAAGAAAGAACTACTGTAATTTTTTATTTAAACACAATGCCTACTTTGATTCCAATAATGGTCCACTTCTACCCTTAAGACAGCTGTGTTATTTTAACCTCTGTGTATTTACAATATTACCAGAAATATTTTCTGGGTGCATGATACTCATATTTGTATAGAATTGTTTTTCAATTTGCTGTAATATTTTCCTTGCATGGATTTAGGTAATGTGTCATTTCTGCATCATATTTCTTCTTCTTATTCCCACATTGGGATTGGCTACATGTTAGTTTTGATATACTGCCAAAAATCAAGTTTCTGAGAAAGTCTGTGGATTACAGATGAGTCATGCAGTTAGCATTTCCACCATTATCTCCACATTTATGAGAGCAAAATTCTAAGAACCTATCAGTTACTTTTTTATTTTTTCACTGACTATAATACAAGGGTGATGGATATTTTAATATAAGTACCATAGAATATGTATTTTAATATAAATATCAGATGGTTTTCAACCACTTGTTGTGGTCCTGGACCTTTACCCTGCCAAGACTCGGTGAGCATGTCTGATTCACCTCCTTCCTGGGGACACGGCCCAAGGCAATGGCCTTTACTCTGCCCGCATTGATTCCATTGACAAAGGATGGTTTACCCATGGAAGACTCATTACTGTGAATGATTCCTTAATAGTTGCAGAAGATGAAGAACATTTTACTCAATCTGCCACTTCTAGTGTCTCCCTTTTATGAAGAACTCATCCGCTTTATACATTTTAAGTATCAGTAAAACAACAAATTTCCACACAACTATGTTTCTGTATTTATACCCAGACTCAACAATTCATAGACCATATTTTTTCAACGCAAGGCACTATTGCCATTTGGGTCAAACAATTCTTCACCTTCCAGGCTGGCCTGTTGTAAGATGTTTAGCAGTATCTGTGTAATGGATGACACACTGTGTTAACTTGAGAAGTTTAGAAGTTTAAGCATCTCAGCAAGGATCCAGGATCCTCACTTTGTAAACATCTTGATCCTGTGCAAGAGGAGGGCAGGGAGATGGTGTGAGTGCTAGTCCCGCCCTGGGAAACCATAGCCTGCCTGAAATACATGCGAGGAGAAGAGGCTGATTATCCTTCTCTTTTGCTCTTCCTGCTTTTCTGTCTTCTGCTGCCTTTAACTGTTGCCCCTCACCACACCACCCTGCCTTGGAACCAGCTGAGTATGGACTGATACCTCCACAAACTGTGAGCTCAATAAACCTTTCCTTCCTTAATTTTGAGCATTGGGTATTTTGTCTCAACAAAAGAAAAGTAACTAAGACAGTCTGCCTACCAGCTTCCCGTGATAGAAAATGAGTTAGGGTGGGCTGTGCTCAGTTAACCCAATATCTAAAGGAATTGTGTACTTTCTAAAGATTCTGTGTCAAGCTGTTAATTTTTCGACAAGTGATAGCATTGTTTTCTTGATGTGTACAAGGTGACGAAGTGGAATTAGATATTTTTTAATGTAAACTAAAGCCCAGACAAAAAATAATGTTGTGTTAAAAAATATACCCAAAAATAGTTATTTCCTACTATCACTCAGTGTCTTTAAATATATTTTTGGTTCTAAAACATAATCCTAGTAAATATTTTAAGCATAATGTTAATTTCCTAACCAAAGACATTCTCTGAATTTTGACACTTTAAAAAAAAGACAATCTATACAACAAGAATGTCATTATTCTCTAATTGAATAAGACAGGAATTTAATTATCTAATTTTGTCACAGAAGATAAAATGAAATAAATCCATGGCTCTCACTTTCCTGATGTCTATTGTTATAGTGATCTATGAATTTCTGTATGTTCACACCAAAAATATGTCTTCCAAAGATAATAATTTTGTTGGAACAAGATAGTAATTATCCACATTTTATTAATGTATAATTTAGAATAAAGGTCAAAGTCATCAAAATTATTCTGACAGTACAAAGTACTTTGTATGAGGAAATAGCCATCATATTATTTTACAGAATGAACTTTTTTGTACTTGAATAGAAAAAAATGCACAGATTTTTAAAGCTTTGAGTGGAACTTTAAGAACATGAACAGCCACTGACATTCAGAAGAAAGAAATATTGTTGCAGGCAGACTTTGGCTGGAAATGGCTTAAACTGCCTCCATTTAGCTCTGTGCTGTTTGCAGATGCCCAGGCAGTCTGGCGGGGGGCAGGCAGAACATTCAGGAAACTCTCTTCCCCACTGTCAGGGAGGGCAAAGTTTTAAAATAGTCTAATATCCGGCATTGCAGAAGGAACCAGTATGTTGCTGACTGGTGAGGAATTGATAAAGTAGCCCTAACTTTTAATACAGAATGCTGTTTGTCCCTCCTACATCACACCCAGTTTATGCAGAGCTGTTCAGGGAAGCCTGTGTTGTTAATAATTAAAATTTTAAAAGTCTAAACGTCTTTCAATTAGGTGATTGTGTAAACAAACTGAGGCTTGCTCTTGTAACCTCATGATCCACAGTTTTAAAGAGGAGTGAGGTAGGCTTGTTAGCCACTAAAGGGGTGCTTTTAGGGGTGATCATGTATGCTTAGGATGGAGAGGGGACTCATCACCTTCCAGTGACTTTAGCACTTCTTCAAAGTTCTTCAAATTCTTACCTGAAACAAAGAGAACAACTCCAGAAAAGCTTACAAGGAGCCAGCCAAAATCAAGGAGGCTCTGGGTCCCTTCTTTTCAGATGAATTTATATTTGTGAAATGATTTCATTGTTATGATGCTAAGTTAATTTTACTATGATTATAATTATGAGCACATATTAGTTGAACACATTAATGGAACTTGTCGCATTTTCATACATGTATACACGTGTGTTGATCATGTCCGTCTACCCTTCTTCCACCCTCTGTCCCTCCCTTCCCCTCTGCCCACCTGCCCAGTAATCTTTCTACTTTCAGCTCATCCTGGTTTTAGTTACACATGTGAGATAACACATAAGGTACTTTTCTATGTCTTGTTTCACTTAACAAGTCTGCCAATTGCACCCGTTTTCTGTAAGCGTCAGGATCGCCCGTTCTTTGTGGCTGAACAATCCTTCCCGGTGTGCGTACGCTGTGCTTTTTATCCACTCATCTGTGGGAAGATGCCTAGGCTGATTCTACAGCCGTCACTGCAAAGAGCATCACACTGCAGGTGTGTTTTTTGTTTTTTGACTTCATTTCCTTCATATTTGTACCCATGAGTGGCCCTGGCCGGATCGTAGAGTAGTTCTAGTTTTAGTGTCTTGAGGATTTCCACACTGTTTTCCAAGGTGGTGTACTAATCCACCAGTCTCGCAGAAGGACTCCCCAGAGGAGTTGCCATCCACCATTTTTGAATACTTGACAAATGATCTTGAAATGAGCATGATCAGTTGTGCCCAACTCTACATGTAGAGGTGAGTCTTTCCTATACAAATATATGTAAGTTTCTCCAGTAAGACTCCCTCGCTTTCTTTGTTCTGGGAAACATTGCCTTGAGAATTATCTATAGCATCCTCCTCACTTGCTGCAAGTAATAGACTTTTCTTCCCTTTCAATTTCTTGATTGTGAGTTTTTCTGCACCAAGCAGAGAGCCCATTGCACTCAGTTTCAGATTCTGTATTTACCCATTAAAATGCTAACCTGACGCACTATTAGGTGTAAAATGCTGGCAATGAAGCATGGAATGCATATATATCACCACATATATCACCATGCATTATTTGGGGCTGGATTTATTGTTGAAAATTTCCACCTGCCAACGTGTATATAACCGTAGCTCTTCGTTGATTGCTTTCAAATATATCTGTCTCTGAGCAGTGTTTGAAAGCATATGAAGCCAGAGGTAAACAATAAACATTCCCACTTAAGACTCAGTGCACCTTGAGACTCTAGTGGTCAGTGAAATAAATCAGATACACTATGTTAAATGTGGCATGATTTGTCTTAGATGAGAAACTCAAAGTATAAATAAATTAAAGGAGCAAATAAAGGGAACAGGGAGATAGATCTTCTACAAAATAGAAAGTGACCAAGAGATGGAGAGGGTGGAAGGGATAAAAAGGAACTTAAATGTGTCATGTACATTTACCAACTTCCCATGATGAATACAATTATATACTGCAAGTGTGTACTAATAAAATAAAATTTCAGAGTCAATAAAACAGTGCACATCTTCTTCCTGCATGTTGTAATCTTATTTTGTATTCTCTCTCTCTCAGACATCCTTTAGCTTCCAGAAATTTACTAGTATGATGAACTGCTGCTTGAATAACCTTGGTCTTGAGATTTCTGTACATGCATTTTCAATTTCTTCTCTAAGGCCCAGCAGTGTAGTGGGTGTCCTGGGCTATGTGACATCCTCCAGGGTCCTTATTCTAGGGTAATGTCATGTGCTGAAACAACATCATACTGTTTTTCTTTTCTGAAAGTGTGTGTACCCTTTTGAACTGACGCTGTGTATGTAAAACTCTTATTTATCAGTCACACAATAATACAATATTCATGAAATCATTTTGATAAAGTTGTGCACACCCAACTCACTTGAAGCACTTTTAAAAATGTTCATATCTTCCCACAGTAGAATTTCACTTATATTTAAGGATTTTTTTTTTAAAAAATAAAAGCATCCTGTTATCTATATTGGAAGTGGTTCCTACTTTTTCTTGTGTTTTAATGAGTGACTTGTGTAATTTTGAAATAATAACAGCTGGCAAAGTGTAAGAAACCAATTGATTGACTTTCTCAAGAACTGAGGATAATTCAGATGGATTTTGCAATCATCTAGCTTTAATTTTGAAATGACAGATGGATTTCATCATATAGACAAAGTAATTAAAATTTTCACTGCTATTTTTCAGCAAATAAAGTGGATAAATGTGAAATACATACTCAGAACTATCTCAGAAAGTTTTTCATGTAAATTCATTTAGCAATTATGTATTTAGTGTAATTGTGCTGGGTGCTTTACCATGCAGGTGTACGCTAGCATATTTGTATATATCTGAAATTAAAATCCATTGATCCATTATATTCAGCAAGGATCTGAATCCTTCACATGGAGATAAAGATAATAACAGAATATAGATGTGATTCACATGCAAAACATTATTTTTATTCTAAATATGTTTCCACTCTTTCTAGTTCCACTCCAATATGATCTAAGAACTCACTGTGCAGAATTTCCATAACTTTGGATATGTTAAGATCTTTATTGTTGTTATGAGCAATGTCTATTTTGAACACAATTTAAAGAAATTCCCAGTATAGGAAAATCTACGAAGATAGCAGTTTTTGCCCATATTTAGGAGGGAGGGATCTAGAGGTGATAGCTAGTGGTTAGAGTGCTTTGTTTTGGATAACAAAAATGATCTCCATTTGATTGTGGTCCTGGTGTACAACTCTGTCAATGTGTTAAAATCCACTGAATGTTACACTTTACATTTGTAAATTATATAGTTTGAAAATTTTAGTTCAATAATGTTGTCATTTGTAAAACAATTATTTTTATGTGAACTAGAAAAACATGGTTGTTTTGACCCTTTATTTGACAATTATCTTAGTATTTAAAATTCTTACAGCCATTTATGTATGACTTTTTAATAGAAAGGTAAAATAGATTTAAATAAAGCCTTTCAACTGTAAGAATAACTTTAAATTCTAAAACATTCTACATTTAAATATTAAAGAATATCATATTAGCCAAATTTCTTTGGCAGCTAACAAAGACTTATTTTATATCTATATCTATATAATATGACATCATTTATGTTACACCAACATAAATAAATGGACAATTTGAACTCCTAAATTTTTCCCTTCGAGCCATCATAAGTTTGAAGCAAATAATTAGGAAACTAAATACAAAGATTCTCTTCCTTGTAAGTAAAATTGAGTTTCATCTTGTGTGTTACGTTTGTGTTACATGAACGCTATCAAAATTTACAGTAAACTCTTTTTTATTTATTTTAAAGAGAATAAAACAAAAGAGGACAGATCTAAGCAGATCAGAACAATTACAGCACTTCACAACAAGACAATTGGATATTAACAGTAGCTATCATAATGTCTCTTTGAAATAGTTGAGCTTAGCTTTACACACAATAATGTTAAACATAGAAAGTAGAATAAAACAACTCAAGAGAATGGAAGTATTGCAAGGCATTCTGAACCATATAACTGAAGATAAACAATGGCTGCTATATTATCTCATTTTCCACAAAAATTTTGTTTTTACTATCATACATATTAAAATCCAATAAGACACAATGTGATAGAACCAATGGTAATACAAAAACAAGAGCATAGTAGGACTTTAGAGCAAGATGATATTAAATCAACAATGGCTGTCATATTGTCTTCAAAGTAAGTATTCATATGATCACATATACTAAGATCAAACAAAACAGAATAAAACCATTCTAACCAATGAATGAAAACATAAGACATCAAAGCAGTATAATGGTGAACCATGATTTCCATAAAATCTTCTGTACTCTTACCATTTCTTACACTAGGGAGACTATGCGGTATTTAAACATGTGAGTTTGATTTATTTCACTTATGAGTATAGATTCAAGTTGCATCCATTTATTTATAAATACCTCAATGTGATCATTCTTTATAGCTGAGTAGTACTCCATTGTATAAAAGTATCACAAATTTTTTATCCATTACTCTGTTGATGGGCACTTAGGTTGTTTCCAAGATCTGGCTATTATAAATTGTGCCGCTATAAACAGGGTGTGCATATATCACTGTGGTAAGATGTTTTCAGATCTTCTGGGAATATGCCTAAGAGGGAATAGCTGGGTCTAATGGGACCTCCAACCTCAGTTTTTTGAGGAATCTCCATATTGACCTCCACAGTGGTTGCACCAGTCTACACTCCCACCAACAGTGCAGAACAGTTCCTTTTTCCCCACAGCCTCTCCAGCATCTGTTGTTGGTAGTTTTGTTGATCCTGGCCATTCTTCTGGAGTGAGATGGTATCTCAGTGTGGTTTTAATTTGCATTTCTCTAATGACCAATGATGATGAACATTTTTTCCTGTATTTATTTGCCATTCATATTTCTTCATCTGAGAAATGTGTGTTCATCTCGGATACCCATTTTTGGATTGAGTCTTTGAGTTTCAGGGGTCTGATTTTTTTTAATTCTTTATAAGCTCTAGACAGAAGTACTTTGTCTGAGGGACAGTTCACTAAGATTTTTTTCCCAGTTTGTAGGTTTTATTTTCACACTGCTGGAGATTTCTTTGGACATGCAGAAACTCTTTAATAAGATGTGATTCCAGTTATTGATTCTGGGAAGTATTTCTCGTGCAGTTTGGTTTTGTTCATGAATTCCCTACCTACCCCTATGTCTTCAAGATTTTTACCTACTTTGACTTGCAACAGATTTAGTGTTTCTGTTTTAATATTTAGATCTTTGATCCATTTGGATTTTAGTTTAGTACATGGTGATAGGCATTGGTTTAACTTTAGTTTTCAGCATATGGATAGTCAGTTTTTCCAGCACCATTTATTAAAGAGACTGTCATTCTTCCAGTGAACATGCTTGTCCCCTTTATCAAAGATAAGGTGGTTGAGTGTGTTCACAGTTGTATCTTCTAGTCTATTCCTTTGATCTTCAGGTCTGTTTTTATTCCAATACCATGTTGATTTTATTACAGTAGCTGTGTAGTATAACTTCAAGGCAGGGATTGTGATGCCTCCTACCTTGGCTTTGCTGCTTAGAATTGCCTTTGCTATTCTAGGTCTCTTCTGGTTCCAGATGAATTTTAGGAGTGATTTCTCTAGATCTATGAGGTATGTTAGTGATATTTTCATTGGGTTTGCATTGAATGTGTCTAACAATTTTGGGAGAATGCCATTTTTACAATATTTATTCTTCCTATCCATAAACAAGGGATGTCTTTCCATTTTTTGAGGTCCTCTTTGATTTCTTTTTTCAAGGTATTATAATTTTCCCTATACAAATCTTTTACATCTTTCATTAGATTAATTCCTAAGTATTTCATTTTTTTGGATGCTAGTGTGAAAGGTGTGGCTTCTTTTATTTCTCTCTAGGTGATTTTGTTGTTAGTGTATAAGACTGCTATTGATTTTTGAGTATTGACTTTGTATCCAGCTACATTGCTGAATTTATTTATTATATCTAGGAGAGTTTTAACGGAGGTTTGGGGGTCTTCTATAAGGAGTATCATGTCATCTTCAAATAATGATAATTTATCTTCTTATTTTCCTATTTTTACTCCTTTTATTTCTCTCTCTTGTCTAATTGCTCTGGCTAGTATTTACAGTACTATGCTGAATAGGAGCTGTGATAAAGGACATTTGTCATAGATGGCCTTTATCATATTAAGGTAAAGACCATCTATTCCAATTCTCTGTAAGGTTCTCATCATGAATGGGTGTTGGATCTTATCAAAAGCTTTTTCTGAATCTATAGAAATGATCATGTGATTCTTACTTTTGGCTCTATTGATATGGTGATTATATTTATGGATTTAAGTATACTGAACCATCCCTGCATGCCTGGAATGAATCCCACTTGGTCATGGTGTATAATCTTCTTGATGATTTGCTGCATCCTGTTTGCCAATATTTTATTGAGAATTTTTGCATCTATGCTCATTAGGGAGATTGGCCTGTAGTTCTCTTTTTTAGTTGGATATTTCTCAGGTTTTGGTACTAGAGTGATATTTGCTTCCAGGAATGACTTAGGGAGAATTGCTTCCCTTTCAATTTCATTAAAGAGTTTGAGGAGTGTCAGCATTAAGTCTTCTTTGTATTTCTTGTAGAATTCCACAGTGAATCCATCTGGGCCTGGGCTCTTCTTTGTTGGTAGGGACTTAATTACATTTTCAATTTTATTAATAGAAAAGGTGTTATTCAGCAGTTTTACATCTTCTTGATTCAGCTTTGGTGGTTTGTATGTTTCTAGGAATCTGTCCATTTCTTCTGTGTTATCGAACCTATGAGAGTAGTTTTCGAAATAGTTGTGGATGATCTTCTGTATTTCCACAAGGTTGGTAGTGATTTCTCCTTTTTCATTCTGTATTGCATGAATTTGAGTCTTTTCCTTTTTTTATTAGGTTGGCTAGAAGCTTGTCAATTTTATTTATTCTTTCAAAGAACCAACTCTTTGATTCATTGATTCTTTGAATTGTTTTCTTAGTCTCTATTGCATTAATTTCTGCTCTGATCCTTATAATTTCCTCCCTTCTTTTGGCTTTGGGATTGGCTTGCTCTTCTTTCTCTAGCTGTTTGAGGTATAATATCAGGTTGCTTATATGTGTTTGGTCTCTTTTCCTAATGTGGGAACTCAGTAAAATATATTTTCCTCTGAGGACTGCTTTCATTGCATCCCACAGGTTTTGGTAAGTTGTATTTGTATTTTCGTTTGCTTGTAGATATTGTTTAACTTCTTCTTTAATTTCCTCTGTGATCCACTAATTGCTCAGGAGTATATTATTTAATGTCCATGTGTTTGTGGTGTTTTTGCAATTACTTTTATCATTAATTTCCAGTTTCATGGCTCTACAATCTGATAACATGCATGAGATAATTTCAATTCTCTTGCATTTACTTAAATATATTCTGTGGGTTAGTATATGGTCTATTTTAGAGAATGTCCTATGTACTGCTGAGAAGAATGTATATTCTGATGTTGTTGGATGGAACACTCTGTAGACGTCTATCAAATCCATTTGTTCACAGGTGTGATTCAGTTCTGTTATTTCTTTGCTGATTTTCTGTCTAGTTGATCTATCCCTTTGTGTCAATGGTGTGTTAAGGTCTCCTGTTATAATTGTGTTATTGACTATTTGATTTTTCATTTCTGTTAATACTTGCTTTGTGTAGTTGGGTGCTCTGGAATTTGCTACATATATATATTTAAGATTGTTATCTCTTCCTCTTGCAGTTTTCCCCTACCTAGTATGTAGTGACCTTCTTTATCTCTTCGGACCACTCTTGGTTTGAAGTTCACATGGTCTGCAAACAGAATAGCTACCCCCACTTTTTTTTGAGTTCCTGTTGCATGGAGTATTGTTTTCCATCCTTTGACATTCAGTCTATGAATTTCCTTTTGGGTTAGATGGGTTTCTTGTAGACAGTATATGGTTGGACATTTTTTCTTGACCCATTCTACCAGTCTGTTTCTTTTAATTGGTGAATTAAGGCCATTTATATTAATGGTTATAACTGTCATATATTGGTTTATTGTTGACATGTTATCTTTCTGATGTTGTACCTTAGCTTTCCATTCTGTTTGTCTCTCTTGCTTAGTGGTTTTTTCCTATGTGTATCTAGAATGTCTTTCAGTATTCTTTGTAGGTTTGGTTTGGTTATCATGAAGTTCTTCAGCTGTTCTTTACCATGGAAGTATCTTATTTCTCCATCCATTTTGAAGGACAGTTTTGCAGTGTATGTCAGTCTGGGTTGGAAGTCGTTTTCTTTAAGGATCTGAAAAACTTCACTCCATGCTCTTCTTGACTTCATTGTTTGTGTTGAGAAGTCTGCTGTGATTCTGATAGGTTTTCCTTTATAGGTGACCTGTCTTTTCTCTCTAAAAGCTTTTAATATTCTGTTCTTATGTTAGATTTCTGGGATGGTGATTATTATATGTCTGGATGTAGTTTTGTTTTGGTTATGGCTATTTGGAGTTCTATATGCCTCACTAATACATATGTCAGTTTCCATATTCATGTTTGGGAAGTTTTCAGCTATTACTTCTGTAAATAGCTTCTTGATATCATTTGTGTTTTCCCCTTCTTTTTCTTTTATCCCTATTAGTCTTATATTGTTTTTCTTTGCATCATCTTGCAGCTGTTGAATTGTTATTTCTTGATTTTCTTGGCACGGGCTGGAGGTTTGAGATTGCATTTTGGTCTTTCGTTTTGTCATTTTCCTTTATTTCCTTGTTTCCAGCAATTTTCCAGAGCTTTCCCTCATGGTGCCCCTCTGGCTTGGCTCCCCCTTTGGTGGGCCTGGCTCCCCTTGTTGCTTGAAGTTCACTGGGCACAGTCTACTCAAGCCCGCGGAACCTCTGGAGCCTAGTCCAGTGAGCTAAGAGGGCTGGGCAGGCACCCAGCCTCCGGGATCGATGGTCCCAAACTTTTCTGGGCCTGCCCTGGTGAATTGCCTACAGTAAACTCTTAAGTGCTTTTAAAATAATGAATGTGGGTAGGTTTAGATTATTTTTGAAGGCTATTTTTGTTTAATTGCTTAATGTGATTTTAATTCCATTCTGCTGTAGAACCAGAATGGAATTAATACAATTTCTGATGTTTGAGAGGGTTACCTCTAATGTACATCAATTAAGAAATGTCATTGTGTATTTATAAACAGTGGAGCATTACTCTACTATAAAAAGGATGCATTTGAGTCATGTGGAGCAAAATGAATAGACTTTGACACTGTAATGCTAAGTGAGAGAAATCAGACACACAAGCTTAATCATTGCATGGTTTCTCTTATATGAAAAATCAAAGCAAAGCCAGGTGCTGTGGTGTGTCTCGTAATCCCAGCGCAAGGGAGAAGGAAGTAGGTGAACAGCCAAGAGTTCAAGACTTTGAAGTCTTGAACTTCATGTGGGTTACATGTGAGATTTTGTTTTAAAGAGAGAGACAGAGACAGAGATGGAAACAGAGACAAACAGAGAGAAACAAACAAAGACTGTAATATAGAAGTACATTGAAAAGCAACATAAAGGTAGATAGTAGGAAACAGGTAGATAGATCTTTTACAAATGGCAAGGGAAACAAAAGATGGAGAAGAGGAGAGAGAAAAGGAATGGAAAAAGAGTGAAGATGCATTATGTTCATGGACCAAATCCCCATGATTTATGCAATCATTCTGTGCTCCAAACAGGTAGAGATAAAAATAAAACTGGAGAAACTGTTGAGCTGAGATATTGTTCAATATCACAGCACTTGCTTAGCACGTATAAAGCCCTCAATTTGATTTCCTGCAGTGAATAGATGCATTTTTACATGTTTTGTCATTAAACTTTATTAAAGTTTCTCATGTGCCCTTCTGATTTATGTATGATCCGTGGAAAACATCATCCTAATTTCCTTCTTATCTCTGAAACAGCTGTCTCGCATGGGTAACTGAGAGGACAGCATCTCTAGTCCCTTGACTCTCTTACCCTGTCTTAAGTAGATTTCTGTAATGAGTTGGGCAGGGCCACATGTCTGTGGGGAGAACTGTGAAGGGTCAGAGTCTGAGCCACATCTGACCAGAGTTAGGCCTTGTGCTGAAATGTCCCCCAAAGCTCACGTGTTGAATGCTAGTCCCCAGTTGCAGAGGGGGCCCTTTGGCGGAGGGCTGGATCACCAGGGTATAATCCCGCCAGTGTATTATTTATGGATGCATTAGTAGTTCTGGGGAGGAAGCTCTCTGTTTCCCAACAGTCTCTTCTGCCACGCATTCCTGCCAGGAAGCTCTGCCTCCCTAGGGTCCAAAAGCAACTGGGCCAACCATGGACTGAAACCTGTGAAACCAGGAGCCATAATAAGCCTTTCCTTCCTTATGGCGATTTCTCTCGGGTGCTTTGTTGTAGAGGCAAAACTAACTAATGCACGGTGATCTTGTTATTTCTCTCCTACCCCCAAGAATGGAGGGTGGAGTCTTAAGCACCAGTGCTGGGATCAGCCCCCCGGGGCCCATACATGGGGGACAGAGCAAGAAGAAAAGAAGACACCCACTGTGTTCCTAGCACTGACACCCCAGGGTGCTGGTTTCCTTGCAGCTGTAGGTCTGGAGCTAGCTGATGTACCTCTCCCTCTGCCACAGCCTCTCCTTGGCCTAAGCTCCTTTTATTCCAGCTCCATTGCCCAGCATCCCTGTACCTCCTCGGTTCGTTCTGTATTTGCTAGGCTGGGCTTTTTCCTCCCCAAAGTGATGTTGCGCCAGGGCCTCTGGATGGCCTCAGAGTTTGATGGAAACCAGGCTGTGGATGGATCTCAAAGCCTGCCATAAGGACCTCATGAGACTCCAGGTTCCCAACATTGTCAGGGGAGGGCAAGCTTCCCATCTAACACAAAATAAGAAGTGACACCACATCTGGGAACATTTTCGGGGTTTTAGTTCAATTTTATTGAAACCTAGTATTCTGGCTAAAAACACCCTCAATAAAGCTGAAGTATAAACAAAATTGGAGGATTGTATTTTATGTGTTTTTCAGTTCTTCATGATAACATTTTAGCTCCCGCTGTATTTAACTGTTGGCTGCCTCATGTGGATTAAGATATTTCATTTCAACTTCAAAAAATGTGCAGTTTTGATCTTCAA
Organism: Hydrochoerus hydrochaeris; assembly: GCA_004027455.1. Lineage (NCBI taxonomy): Eukaryota > Metazoa > Chordata > Mammalia > Rodentia > Hydrochaeridae > Hydrochoerus > Hydrochoerus hydrochaeris. The sequence goes on along the minus strand of PVLA01001528.1, from coordinate 237,821 downwards.
TTGTGTACATAAGGAGAATATTCTAGTTTATGCCTATGAGGCAAGGCCAAATTAGATAAATTCAACATTACCTTGAGATTCTTGTTCCAACATTTTGGTATATCTTTCTTTATTGCTGTGTTTCATGGAAAAGCAGACAACTTACCATGGTCTTTGCAGTAAATTATTTTAAGCTGGTATCAAGTCAAATGGCATTTTATTAAGGGAGTCTCTAACAAAACATACCGAAACCAAATATTTGGTTAGTGATTTAAATTACAAAACTTAAAAATCACAGATTATTGATGGTGTTACCAGGTATATATTACAACATAAGATTCACTCAGAGCATTACCAGGCATGTACTGCAGCCTAGAAACCAAAGCGGGTGCTCCCTTCCCTTGCTCACCTGTTCCAGTCACCAGTGGAGACACCATCCCCTTGTCAGGAAGGAGAGAACTCCAAGGTCGGTGCTGACACAACAGCCAGTACTGTTTTGGCCGACACACAGGCAGCCTGCTTGGCCTCCGCTGATAGGTTGGAAAGGCGCTCGTGAACTGAATCGACTCCCTGCCATTTCAGAGCTTGCACATTTTCAGGCTGGTTGGAAGATATTGATCACTCCACAGTGTCAGATGCTTCGGGCACCAGGGTCTGCTCCACCTTTCTGCCTCTAGACCAGGGTACTCTCCGTGCTACCCCCATACCGGTATTCACCTCCCTCTGGCTGGATGCTCAGGCGAACTTGAAGGCAAGTTCCTTGGATCTACTCGTGTGCATAGTCCAGCTCTGCACAGATTTTCCTCCACGGGGGACAGTGAGATGGGCAGGCAAAGGGTAGGAGGTACCCGGATACTCTGGTTTATTTTTCCATGGGGACAATGGTAAATCATTGCCCGATTTTCATTAAAAGTCAAGTGAATTTACATATTTGAAATGTTTACAGAAGTAGCATTCATTCTTAATTGGACTGATAGGCAAAAATGGGAGCCTAATTAAGAAAGGAGAGAGACACAGCTAAATACAATTTACAACATAAAGGAAGATGAAATCCAGTGCAACGTAGTGTTCAGGCTCTTTCAGATGAAGTTACAAGAGAGATTTCTCTTAGTAGAGATTAAGATTATAGAAATGGATGATTCCTAGGGAAACAAATGATTGCTTTTACGTGCAAATTGAGAAAGGCCACCATCAAAATAGGATTTTAATTTTTAGTGTATCCTGAATGGCATCTGTGCTTTGAAATACTAGAAATTCAAAAGGTTCAGAATGAATATATCTGATAAATTGCCTACCAAAGTTGGCAGTGTGTAGATGGTTGGGCTGAAATCCCTAGAATTTATAAATACGCTGATGTTTGTCTGTTTGAAAGCATGTGGTGGGTGAGCAGCTGGGGTTACGGCCTCACTGCCTTTCCCTTTGCGCCGTGGCTGTACACACAGAACAACAGGAGGCCTCCCGGTAGCAGGAGAAGTGGAGGGGAAACTGTCTCCTTCTCCTGCCGGCTGCAGCAGATCAGAGTGCGGCATTTGCAGGGCCTCTCTGTAGACTTCAAAACCAGCCACCAAGGGACCAGGCCAATACACAACTGTCCCTTCCCTCTGTCCTCTTTTCTTACAAATGCTGCGGCTTCAGAGCCTGACACTTGCTTACCACATCTTCAGAGGATGAGTGAGTGTAAGAGGATGGTTGGAAGGATGGATTGTCTTTGAAAAACAGAATGGAAGGTGAGCTGCTGGGAGCTGGAAATGTAGGCGAGCAGATTCTTAAAGTTCTTGGAGCGTCCACGCCGCCTGCACACTTGAGGATGATCCTGCAGCTTAGATTTGGTTTCCTTGTGTCGCCTGTTAAACTGTAGAAATGTACCCATCTGTTAAGAAGGGCCCCATGTGAGCAAGAGACAGAAGGAAACTGCACGCTAAAATTTATTTTTCTATGGGACAAAGGAAGGACATCGCCCTATTTATATTAAAAATCAAGAATCATCCGAGCTATTTAAAATAACATTTTCCTCTGCCTTCCCTCTCTTTCTCTCATGGAAGCTAAATTTAGAGTCAGAGAATCTCAAAATCTCGGCCTTTTAAATGTTGGTTGGTTTTTAACTTCCTGTTGTACTTACTGGAAAGGAAATCACACAGGGATGTCTGGAACTCAACGCAGACAGTTCTGATGTTAAACAATTTCCCTGATTTGCTTCTTTCAAATATATTCTCAAAATACATCCGACTTCCTCCTAGAACCTTTCATGTGCCAACATGTGTGTTGGTATTTACGGAATAGTGAGTGTGTGTTACTCTATCATGCACTTTGCAGGTATTTCTTAAGGTTGACTATTTCAGTCAATTGTACTTTAATTTTATTTAGGCTTCCAATCTTTTACTCAGAAGCTACTCTATCCTAATCAGAGAAGTACTTCCCTTCCCTAACACACAAAGTGTTCAGAGAAAATAAGGAAGTCCAAAGGTCAGACAGTGAGAAGAGACAGGGCAATGAGAGAATGTGGGTTTGAGTGGGGAGACAAACATTTCTCTTTTACCTTAAAAATTATAAAATGGATTTATTTCACTTACAGAGATACTCTCAAGTTGCCTCCATTTATCTATAAAAGCCTCAAGATCATCCTTTTTATAGCTGAGTAATATTCCATTGTATAAAAATACCACATCTTTTTCATCCATTCTGCAGTTGACTGGCATTTTGGTTGTTTTCAAGATTTTGCTATTACAAATTGTGCTGCTATGAACATGGGTGCACATATATCACTGAGACACGACAGACTCACATTTGTAAATATTGTATTGATTCTCTAGTATAAAACATAATAATAAAAAACTGAAAGAATAATAAGATCCAAAATGTATAATAGATACTGTGATAATGAAAGGGAAAGAGAGTGCTCCAAAGGACATAACTGTGTGTATGTTTAAGTGTGCAAGATAGGTAACCATACTACTAAGTTTTTGTTGGTTCATCAAACAGAACAGTTTATACTGGCATTGTTTGATTGTCTACTTTTTATGCTTTGATTTTGTGATGAGCAACTACTGCTGAGGTAACAATATGTAATCTATCAACTAATGATTTCTTACCTTTTTTTGAAATTCTATATTATTTCTATCCTCTTTTCTGTTTTTTTCTCTAAATTAAAAAATATAAATGAGAGGAATGAAAAGATAGCTATACGGTGTACACAGGTTTCTCCTTACATAAAAAAATTAATTTTATTGGTATATTTTAGATATATACAATGATAACATTTATCACAGGGAATTTGCACCTGCCCATGATATATCTTTATTCTTCTTTTTTCCCCTCTCCCCTCTCCGCCCTTCACCTCATATTTCCCCTCCTTCTTTACAAAAGCTTTGTTTCAATTTTCCCTCTTTTTTCATTTTTTTTCTTTACCTTCCCTTCCTTTCCTTCTCCTCTCTCCCTGGTTTTCCTTCCTATTTAAATATTTTCTTTCTATTTTACAATAACTATTATATATTTTGGTCCTTGTTTACACTTTCTGTTTCTCACACCAAAAAACCATGCAATATTTGAACATTTATGTCAATTTTATTTCACTTATAGTATGCATATATTTACCTAGAAATATGTCAATTCTATCCTTCTTTATGACACAGTAGTACTCCATTATGTTACAAATAAAACCCTACACCACGATCCATTCACTGGTTGATGGGCATTTGGGTTGTTTCCAAGATGTGGCTATTATGAACTGTGCTGCTATAAACCTGGGTGTGCATATATTGTTGTGCTATGATGCTTTTAAATCTTTCAGAAAGTCACCAAGAAGGGAAATGGCTGAGTCAAATGGAACCTCTAGTTTTATTTTTTTGAGGAATCCTCACACTAACTTCCATGGTAGTCACTCCTAATGTTATGTTTGGGGGAATCGAATCTCATTTGCCTGATTAATTTTCTGTCTGTCTGAAAAAACCTTCACTGTGAAACATCAAGCAATTTTTCTTCTGTTGGGAAGGCATCTTTCCTTCAAGCTGAGACTTTAACTCTGGGCATTCCTGTTTTGTTGTTGCTGTTGATTTCTTTGTTTCACTGAATGCATTCACATATGCAGTCCACCTTGTTCCTGTCTTTGCCACAAACCCCACACTGAAGCCCTTGCCTTCTTTTTGCCCGCTGACCACACTTGCTTAGCTGTTTCCTCTCTGGTCCCTTGATGGTACAAGGTCTTCCCTGTCTGTGCACACACTGTCCAAGCCTCACGGCACACATGCCATGCCCGCAGCTGCTCCTCCTTCAGGCGGAACAGGTATTCCTGAGTACCGTTTGCTGGTCTCCGCACACTGCCTCTCCCTCTCCCAGCTCCGCCGCATTCCCTAACTGGGTCTGCCAGCTCTGGGCTACACTGCAGTCCTGCTAATCCGGGATCTGACTTCCACCGTTACTCCCCTAGTTCTGTGGCAGGTCCCACCTTGATGGGCTTGAGTCCCTCCCTCCTGGAGCTCCTGAGCCTGGTGGGTGGCCTCACCCTTTTGAGGGTTCAAACCCATCATGCATCCGGGAAGCTCCCCAAATCTCAGAAGGCTCCTGGCCACCAGGAAGAGAGAGGCCATCTCTGGGTACAAGTCTTCACAGTTTAACTCAGAGCATTCTGATTTCCAAAAATCGAATTTGTGACTCATAGTTGACATACCATAAAAACAGACTTCTATTTCTTTATCACTTTCTTGGCTTTTCTATCATTCTAAGTAATTGATTTTGTTCCACTGTTACTGTTTTCACTTTCCATTCTTCTCCACGCTGTGCTACACACTTTGCCTACTGGTCCCTTTGACATGACATTCATTCTGCCTTTTTTCAGACAAATTTCTGAATGGAAGGAAAGGAGGTGTTCACTTTCCTGGATTTGCAATCAAGAAACTGCACTACCAAGAATGCTTTTCATAGCTATGAGTCAGCAGTTTTTTCTTCTTTCCTACTCAGTGCTGTTTTCTGTGTTGTGTGTAAGATGCAATGAGCTGCTCCATTAACGTGGGTCCCATCGTGTCCCCCCTGCGTGGCACTCACCTCTCCGCCGCACCTTGGGCTGTGAGCCCCTGTGGTAACAGGATCTTTGTGATTCTGCTGTAAGTGGGATTTAGCCCTTATTGCCAGAGACTTCAAAGGTGACAGTCTTAAAGCAGAACCTAGGAACTTGGTCCCTTACTTGTAACAAAGGGTGGTGTGGTCAGGAAAAGTAGAAACAAGTATTCTGCTTTTCACTAAGGATCTAGCTTGTGCTTAGTACATACGCCATGTCACCTAAATAACATCTTAAATAAATTATTGCAAACACAAAATAGAAAGTTTTATATTACTGTTAAAAATTACAACACACGAAAGGAAGAAAAATCCTGAAAATTTATACTGGAAAATAGAATTCCTTCTCAACATTATGTGAGTCAGAATTTCACAGTTTAGAAAAATGTATTAAGGTATAAATTTAAGTGCTGGGATAGATAAATCAAGGGCCTTCCAAAAACAGAAACAGCATCAGTATTTTAAAAGCTATTTATCTTGTTGAAATTTTACGTAGAAAGTAAAATGTTTGATCAAAGACTATGATAAAGGATACCAACAAAGATCAAGGATACCAACAAAGAAAGGCAAAAAATATGAATGTTATAGATTTAGGAAAAATTATCAAGGAAGACAAACAAAGGGTAAAAAAAGACTTTTATCTACTAGTCAAGGAATTCTAAAATTAGTCAAAATAGACATGAAAAACTATCAATTGTCAAGTGATACCAAGAATAAATTAAAATCTAATGGAACTGGTAATTTTAAATTTTAATAGACTCCTTGTTAATAATAATAATGATAAAGTACCTTACTCCTGCATAGCACAGTATGGGTTACTAAATACTTTTGCAAATGTTATGCAGTGTTTATTTTCCAAATGAGAAACTTGAGGCCCAGAGACAACTCATAACTTATCTGAAACTCCAGAGCCTTCAGAGCAAGATATTTCCAGATCTTGCACCAAGGGGTTCTCTCCCCAGGACGCTATGACCCATTCAGTAAATAGGACTCCACCAATGTAAAATTAAGTGGTCAGATCAAGTATCATACTGAAAAGAAAATCTATTAAAAAACTCTAACAGGTAAGTTTTGTTTTACCTAGACCTCAATGTTTATTTTTTTCTAAAATGTATTTGATCAACATGCCTCTAGCTAATCATACTTGACCCAGTCCAATTTTAAAGATCAAAGAAAGTAGAATGAAGATTTTCTGAGGTTAACAAGAATATTCATTTATTTTTATTATTTTTAATATATACTTGTAGAACATAATGATTGCATAACCTAAACAAAGCCTCCCCTTACTTTGTTTCTAGAAATGTGAATACTTATTTGAACATGAGTCCTTCCCAAATGTCATTTATTTTTGATTAATTGCACAGAAATAGAAAACTGAATGATACCTTTCTAAAACTGAAGACTTTTTTTTTGTCTTTTTGAGACAGGGTCTCACCATGCAATTCAGGCTGGCCTTGAGCTCACTTTGTAGCCCAGGCTGGTCTTGAACTTGCAATGATCCTCCTGCCTCAGCATCCTGAGTGCTGGGATTACAGGTGTGAGCCATCATGCCTGGCTAGAAATTCAATCTAGTTTCTTTGTTTTTTTAAATGGGTACCAGGGATCAAACTTACAACCTCGTGCTTGCAAAGCAGGTGCTTATGCCGCTGAGCTAAATCCCCAGCCCCTGAAGACATTTTAAATCCAATGGAGATTTATTTTGAATGTTGAAACCTAGCTTGCATTGATAATACTTCAATGATTAAGACTTATTAACGATGTTAGAAAAATGTTTCATTAGTTTGAGTTTTAAATGTTACATTAGATTTTTAAAAGCCTTTCCCGAGGTTGTTTATGAATGAAAGAACAGTTAATTGGAGCAGCCTCAAGCATTCACTGTACTATAGTAATATTACCCAAGGAAGAGACAGGTGATTTTCAATTCGTGCAATACCATAAATATTTTTATGGACTTTTGCAAATTTTGAATTGTTTCAATCACATCAGATAGTGAGTAATTATGTATTTTCAGATCTCAAGTATGTCCTGGCTTAATATAAATAATAAGAAATGAAACTGTATAGGATACTGTGAGAAATGTGTCTTGAGAACTGCTCTGCAGATTAGAAACTGTTATTGGTCATCGTCATGTTACCACAGTGAAATGCCTGAGGCAATGAACTTACAAAGAGTTTATTGGCTCACAGTTTTGGAGGTTCCAGTCTAAACCCCGGCAGTCCCATTTGCTCTAGGCTTGTAGAAAAAGAGCCAACAGTGGTGGAAATAGGCTCTGGAACACACACACATACACACGTGCACACACACACACACACACACACACACACACACACCCCAGGAAGCAGGGGAAGACAGGACCCACAGGAACCCACAATCTCTATGGATACACAGTCCCATTATGCCTGGATTTCTCACATGCCCCCCTCCAGCAATGCCCCACCTCCCAAGGACTCACACAACTCCCAAGACCACTACTTTGGGATCTGACAGTGGACCGGTAGTGGACTTTATCCATGTCCAATCCATAGCAAATGCCATATACTGACTGAATATTTGCACATCTCTGCATTTATCACTTCCACATAAAATGTTTTCAATCTGTTTTTTAGGTGTTACATTTTTATGACCTTGTATGTTGGGAGGACTTGGCTATGTGATAGAGTATGTGTGGCTTGACTCTTTGACCTAAGCCCCCACAGTCTCAAGGTTGCTGTGACCTTGCTTCAGGTACAGGGAAATACAGGAAAGGCTGCACCCCCACCCCACGAATGCTGGTAACCCAGTCCCCCTGAGGCAAGGCAGCATCTGCTGAGGGCAGCTGTCACAATATAGCTACTTAGATTTAGAGAAAATCTGGCTCCTCATTAACTTAATTCTTTTCCACTCATTTTCCATAGCTACTGTTCCATGAACCCTGCCCCTCCCCCTGCATTTCTTGGAAGCCCATAAAAGTGAGCTAGCCATGGAGATAGCTAAGCCAGTCCACTAGAGATAACTCCTCCTGGTCCCTTCTTGACCCTGAAATTTTTCTCATTCTCTTTCTTTTTTCCCATCATCCTCCCTCCCTCCAGGCATCCGAGAGTCTGATCAGCTCTCAGTGGTTATATTAGCATATACTTATGAACTCAAAATCCTCATGGCATATTTCATTTCTTCCTGAGAAGGCTTGACCATCTGTGTGTGCCCTTGGCATGTCACTTGATTCCTTCATGATTTTAAATGTTCATCAGAAAACAGAATCAGAGACAGGCATTGCCTTGTAGGACTTTTGTTAATATTATATAAATTTATTCACATGAAGAAATTAACTATATGACTTACAGATTGTTAATAAATACTCAATATTAACAATTTTATCATTGTTATTTCAAAAACAACCTTTCCTCACTTTGTGTACTGTATTTATTTGTGCATTGGATCAAGTATATTTTAGTCATATTAGAATGCCAGGATGTGGATTCATTTTTCTTATTTGGAATCAAATATCTCAGATCTGGAGTAATAACTGATTTTCATTCAGAAATTTTCCAGACACACACTGTTATGGCTTGTGTCTAGATGTCCCCTCAAAGCCTCACGTGGTCATAGGTGGCTGGATCTGGAGTGTGTGATGCTGGGACTGATTCGTTGAGCAATGCTGGGCTCAATGGCACTGTGGTGAAGGGTGTGAGTTCTAACTAGTGTGGATAAGATAAAAGGGGCAGAAGGATGCTGTTAAGGTCTCTTTCTTGCTTCTGGGTACCATGAACTGTTTCTCTTCTGTGATATCTGTCTGATATGCCACCCTGCCTTGGAGTCACCCAAGGATGGACTAAAACCTCTACAAACTCTGAGCTAAATAAACCTTTTTCTCTTCAGCTTTGGATGTCAGCGTTTTTTGTTTCAGCAATGAGACAAAAGTAACTAAGACACACATGTGCCTATACCCTATCTCAAAGACATGCATTACTTGCCCAATTTATTTTTAAACACACACACACCATAAAATCTACTTTTGTGTATCATATAAAGTATTTAATAAATGATGTGATTACTTTAATTATTTTAATTAGTCAACTGTTCACTAGCCGACAGGTTTCCTCACTGCATAATGTAACTCCAACTAATATTTGAAAAAGAATTAAGAGTCCAACTTTCCTAATGGGAATGCAGCCACCAATGTGCTAATAGAAATTTGCTTTGCCCTATATGGATATGATCTTCAGCAAACTTCATAAAGTGAACAACGAAACCAAAAGCCAAATGGCAAGTTACTTATTGAAAACAGTAGGTGAGCATCGGTGGCTTCAATGTGTGTTTAACTGAGTCAAACAGAAAGGGAGGAGCCTGAGGCAGGCCCCAAGCCCTTGGGTCTGTCTCCCATGGCAGCTGAAATCCCAGGTGGCCAAGAGGAGGCACTGAATTTTCTACCAAGTTTTTATTTGGTACAGCTATTATGCAACCTGTCAGTCTGTCCAGGGGGAGATGAGGTTCCTGTGAACTGTGTGCTCATCCTAAAATGATGCAGGAAGTTGAGCCCGCCTTCCTTCATACAGTCATCCGTATACTCCACATAAGGCTGGAATGCTGCTGCCCACTTACTACCAGTCATGCAGACATACTGGACCCCAGAGGATGGGACAAGGGAAGCAGGGCTCAATCTTTCTGACCAGGACCTTCCCCTTTTAAGGTTGATTGATGTATGAGATCAAAAATCTGTATACTTTAAGGTGATGTGTTAGATCAATTTCAATTACTATAACAAAACAACTGATACAATTAACTTATACAGACAGAAGGTTTGAGAGGTTCCAGTTAGCACTGGGTAGACTCACTGCATTTAGGTTTCTGGTGGGGTAATCAATGGCAGTTGCAGAGAATGTTTAGTAAGTCATACTGTTCACCTCAGGAGAGCCAGAAAGCAAGTGAAATTGAAAAGGCTGAAGTCTGTGTGACTTATGGACATACATAAGGTCACCAGTTCTGAAAAGGTCTAATGGTGACACCATCATGGGACTGAGCCTCAAACTCAAGGTCCTTTTTGGGACATGTGTGCAATGCACAGGTGTTAGCTGGAACCCTAAGCATCGTAACTGCTATATCCACTGTCCAAGACCAGAGCTTCCTCCTCCTCAGTAGGAACTGAGTTCCCTGAATCTCAAGACTTGGAGACAGGTGAAAGACCAACCCCAGGACTCTCCCCTAATTCTGTTCATTGTAATATTCCTATCTGTGCAGCACTCACTTTTAAGCATGCTGAAAGGCCAGTGTTCAGTCTTCCTGCTCCTTGCTCTTATGCAACTCTAGATGGAGATAACCAGAGGATTTTTGTGGGACAGGTCATCACTAAAACAACAAATTCCACTGACTTTCCTTGAAAAGGTCACAGTATGAACTCTTTCATTGCACAATTGTTTTTAAAGGCCATTTACTTTTATTTTCAGCTATTTCTGGGCAAGGAAACCATCCCTGACCCAGCTGAAGCATGGTGCCCATTGTCACAAGAATCAAAATGTGAAGTTGTTTCTGGTGTCTGAAGGTAACTGCAAAATGCTAGTTGACAGGACTTGGCTGAATGGAAATGTCAAATTTTGTTAAAAGACTTTGAGTGTCTTGGAAAAAACACCAGTATACATAATCTTGTGGTATAGTTGATAGCCACAAAACTATATATTTTTAAAACTTAGCATCGCAAGTTCTGCAATCAAGTGTAAAAATGATGCATGACACAGATGGGGAAAAGGAACAATGATGGATTATAGGAATTAATCCATCACAATTCTCCCACTGGGAGATATAAATAATCCTTCACGGTCTCTAGGAATTGCAACTGGAGCCTGAGAACTGAAGACTTTTTTTCAATGTTGGTTTATTTACAGGAAGTGTTTCTGATACAAATTTTATGTTGGAAAAAGTTGGCAATTGCTGTTTTATATCTACTTATAATAGTACAAATATAGAGTTTTCAAAATTAAGTTATTTTCACATAAAACAGAGGATTCTTGTTGCAAAAGTGAAAAGAGGGTGTACTTAATAAATTCCATCTGTGAGAGTGTACTTTGTAAAAGAAAAGAAACAGAAACCATGGTCTGTATCAGCAGCCATGATCTTCAAACGTAACATAAGGGTGCAGATTGTCCTTACAGCCCTAAGAGTTGCAGCTGCACGGTCATGAGCTATAAATTTTGTTTCACAGGCTAATGTGAGATTAAGCAACATACATAACAATCAGCCTTGGTTCTTAACTACAGGAGCCAGATTTTCAGCCATTATAAATTATTAATTAAATTCACTTTCCTAAAATGTAAGCTTTCGCTGAAGTTGAGCAAGGTAAAGAATGCTCTTTGAAATATATCTACAAAATGCACCTAAAAGAAACGTCAGTACTTAAATACAATAAAGTATTGTAACAAGTCTGAGAGTGGTAGGCTAATTCTGGATCACCCGAGAACACTTTATGAGCCATTTTGATGATTTCATGTCTCTTCTATGTTGAGCACTTACGTTTGAACAATTGTAGTGTATGTGCTGATTAACCAAGCACTGTTGGAACAACTCTGAAGCTCACCTTGCTCATTTATGATTTAATCAGTTTCTTTGATGAAAAGAACAAGTTCTCCACAGAAATACTGGTGGCTCATCCTTAGCAACATTAATCAATTTATCCTCTCAATAGTGTTTTCTCATTTACTTTTTATTTAATGTTTGTTTTCTATTATTTGCAATGGAAAGGTAACATTCCCATGAAGACCATTCTCCTTTTTTTTCTTAATTTGATTAGCATGTGTTTGTACTACATAATGATTCTGTTGCTCATGTGGAGTTGACCCATGTACCCAAGACATCCTGATTCCTTTCTTCATCTGCTTTCCCTTCCCTCCTCTCCTCTAGCTCCATCACTGGGTCCCTTTCCCTTTTGCCCAAGATCTAGCTCACTATGTCCTAAGATCTGACAGTGGGTAAAAATATTGGAATCTTGTTTCTCAGTTTTTCAGAGGCTAAGACATCCAAACTCAAGAGAGCAGCACATCTGGAGTCTGTGGGGAGCTCCTCTGCATTTCTGTGCTGGAGTGCTGGGGCTGTGTCTCCACAAAGCAAAACCCATGGAGGTACCAGGGCCTGGAGGGTTCCCTGCAACCCCGTTAAAAGAGCACCAACCCCACTTACAGGGCTGAGTCCTCACGACCTCACCCTCTCCCAGGGTGTCCGCCTTCCCATAGGGGTTTATTCCATGGATGCTTTTCCGGGTGTGAAATGTGTGCAAGCCATAGCACAATTATGCCACCAAGTTCACCCTAGAGACCATCTACTGTCACGTCTTCATCATCCTGGGAGTTACTGATAAGCATGTTGAATATTTCAAAATATGCATAGATTTTCTGTCATCAATTTCTATTTAATAGTTCCGTTGAGAACAATCAAGATTTTTACTGATTAGTACAATCAATTCTTTGCAACTAACTGAATGAGAACTACAACTGTCAGATTTTTATTGTCATGATATTATTTGTACCTACTTTGTACTTCATTTGATGACCCAGGCATTTAAATAATAATGTCTATTTTTCTGTCATTGGATGGAATTTGGCCACTGTCCCTGGGATCAAGTTTGTTGATGGTATTGCTCAGGCCCTTTATATCCTGACTGATTATTTGTCTGCTCGTTTTATCAATTCTTGAAAAAGTCTGGTGGTATCTGCAACTACAGTGCAGTTGTGTTTATGTCTCCCTTTTATTTTTTTCTTGTACTTCAAAGTACCATAATGCTCGGTGCACACATTTATAATGCCATGGTCTCATACTGAATTGAAGTTTTGAGCTTACATAAAGATTCTTTTCATTACCAACAATAGAATTCTCTTTCTAAGAAGCACATTGGTAACAACACAGTCATGTTGATATTAATACTGCCAGCTATCTTTTAATTAGTATTTTCATTACATATAAATTTATTATTTATTTACTTATATCCTGTATGTGTCCTTATATTTAAGTTGAGTCTTTTATGGAAAGCACATACTTGTGTCTGTGTTATCATATTCTCTGTTCTTTGTGTGTGCGTGTGTGTACGTGTGTGTTACTAAGGACTGAGGGCCGTCTACACTGAGCTGCACATCCTGCTCTTTCTGTTTTTGAAACTGGTCTCACTAAGTTGACCAGGACAGCTTGATGTGAGATCCTCCTGCCTCAGTTTACAGGCATGTGCCACAAGCTGGGTTCAGCTCGCTTTATTTAAATTCATTTCTCTCTATGCTTTCTTTCTGATGATTTTTATAGAAAAATTCTTATATTCTTTGACCTTCTTCTTTTATCTTTCCTAATCAGTTACGAGTTATAACCAGCTTTGTTTTCATTACAGATATTCTACATTTTCTACTGTAAAAATTCCTTTGAGTCTTTGTATTTTTTCTAATTGTCTCTTCATTTCCCTCATTTTTCCACTTATTTAAATACATAGAATACACATATAATAACTCTTTACAAGTGCCTCTTTCTGACCCCTCACTTTTGATTTTTTCTTATTAATTTTCCTATTGATCATGTTTCCCATTTACGTGAAAAACAAACCTATTGAACAGCTGCCATTGTGAATTCTCCCCTTGCTTAGGCACTACGTATTTTCATATCCTATTAAATGTTATTGACTGTTTCTTAAGAAAAAAGTCAGTTTGAACCTTTTGGTTTTTAGGTTTTAAAACCTGTTTAAATCATTGCTTGTTGTAAGCTGACTTGGTCTCGTCTCAGAGCCAATACGCATGCAGTGTTCTAAGGGTTCTACCCAATACTGTGTGCACTGGGCGGCCTTCCCCGCTGGCTGGCGGGGACACAGTGGACCTCAGCCCATGTAAGTTCTTCTTCCCACTCCTTTCCAGTTGTTTTATTTTCCCAGCTTCACTTCCTATATTTCATGCACAGCTGGTAGTCATCCCAACAACAAAGATCTCAACGGAGCACCCTGGAGTTCTCTCTCTCTCTTTTTTTTTTTAAACTTTTTAAATTAAAAAAAATGTGTGTCAGGAATCGAACTCAGGAACTAACATTTGCCAGGCAGGTGCTGCAGCACCGAACTGTATTGCCGACCTGGAGCCCTCTCCTTGAAAATATTACTTTTATTTGAAAGACTTTTCCACAAAGTCTAGAGGCCTTGGCCTCTCATACCCTTATTTGGGTGTCATCTCAGCAAGTTCCCTGGATTTGGTTTGGGTTGCTCTTCCTTTCTGTGGGCTGTCCATTCCTGGCTCACCAACTGCATTCTAGCTCTCATGACCCGTGTCCCGTGGTGAATATTAGGCAATATCACAAACCATTATTTCTTAAATTTTGTCCCTTGTTCTAGTTGCTTAAGAGGAAGTATTAGTTTGCTCAACCTGCCATAACACCATTACACAGACAGAATGGTTAAACCAACAGCAATTTTTTTTCTCACAGTTCTGGAAGCTGAAAGGTATAGGTCAAAGCACTGGCAGAGTCACTGTCTGGTAAGTTAATGTGAAAGGTCAGCTTTCTGGAACAGGTATGTTGGTTCATCTTGATATTCAACCTGACTAAGAGATTGCCAGAGCCATGACTGGATTGTGAGGGCTCTGCCTTCATCAGTGCACTAACCCACTGTTGAGTTCAGAGCCTGATGGTTTATTAAGAATCAGGGCCTCGTTGGAAGAAGTGGGTGAAGGGAGGATGATCTTGGGGACTGTATCTGATGAGACTGGGGTCATGCAGGGTGTCTTGGCTGTGGACTTGGGGACTACATCTGGTCCTCATCCCATCCTCGATGACTCCACCCTTCATTTTCACTCCTTGTATTCCACAGCCTTGCCCTCCCCTTCCACTGTCTCTACCTTGGAGCCAGCCAGCATGGACCGAATCTTCTGAATGATAAGGTAAAGCAATTTCTCCTCCTTTACACTGTCTCCTTTACAGTGTCAAGTATTTTGTCCTGGAAACAGAAAACTAATGCAGCCATTTTCTCACGGCATCTTTACATTGTGGGAAAGGCAGAAAAGCTTTCTTTAGCCACTTTTAAAAATACATGAACTCCATTCATGATGGTTCCAGACTCATGACAGAGTCACTGCCAGAGGCCCCTCATGACACCATCACTGAGAGCTTCACGTTAGCAAACTGTATAAGAGTTTTGTTGGAATACATTTAGAAATAGTATCGCAAAAGGCTTTCTCTTCTTCCTGAGCTATATTTTGATGTGGGGTTTAATTATGGCATGTAAAATAAATATCTCTTTAATAAAAACCATTCCATTTGCAAAGAGGAAGCCAAAGAATTAGGTGTATATTCAGGCAATTTATCAATAAACTATAAATAAAGAAAATGTTATGCTACCCTAAGGAAACATCAACCAAAATAGAGGCTGTTGTTATTAGAGATAATTTCACTAAAATAGCTGATCTACTGTAAAGAGAGGAAATCAAAATGAGAAAATCTCTGGTCCAAATCTAGGCAGCATTAGGTGTCATCTTTGCTTCTAGAAGAAATTTATGCCAACAAACAATGTTATGTTTGTGTTCCCAGAGAGCTCTCAAGAAAATTTAGGATAAGTGAAAAGATTCAGACAAAGAAAAAGTAAATTGGTTAACTTTTAAAATGCAGTGATATCCTTAGTCAAAAACTCTAGAGTTGGGACTTTAGGCTGGTTTCTGGAAGACTTGGATTTGGGTCGATGATATTTCACAGGGGTCATTCAGACTCCTTTGTGGGTGGTTTTAAATCCAGTCCCATGTTGTTTCTGCCCAAAGTCATATGTGCTTCTGTGACGCTGTGCACACAACAGATAATCAAGGTAAAAACCCAAAGCTCTAAGTCTAAACAGGTGCTAGAACCCTTCTTAGGCATACACACTATGATGCTCTAACACTTGGAATATCACCACTGCCCATTTGGTGAAATCTGGCCAAAACATTCTGGGTGAAGATGAAATACTTTACATTTATCTCTTTCCATGCATTTCACTTTCTACCACTGTGTCCTCCCATTTCTAGAAAAATTCAACAGACCGAGGTAGAGCTCAGTCAAAGAATATACTTCTAAAAGAAATGACATGGGGTCCTTTGTCCTCACTCAAACGAGCATGCAGGTTGTTTGGTTGGAAGGTCTTATTTTAGAAAATTTCACTTTCCAACAGTCTAAAAAAATCCCTATCCGGCTTGCTCACTTTGAAGAACTTTCTGTGAAGCGTATCTTTCCTGGTGTCTGCCAATATGAAAAAAAGGTCTTTTAAATCCCTTCAAATCTTTCTCATCTAGCAAATGTTGATTCTGGAAGACAAATAGTAGTTCAGCTAAAAAAGGAAAGGACCAATAAAACATGCATTTCAAGGAGGGGAAGTCCTTGTACAAAATCAGAGGTTTGAGAAAATCTGTCATAGGCCCACCATACAGAAAGGCAGATAAAATAGAACCTGGAAGAATGTGGGCTGAACTTGTGCAGAGTGATGGAAGATAAGTAACTCAAGTCTGAGTCAGCAAAATATTCTCCCCTGCAGGATGACAGTTTCATGGATTTTGTAGTTGTATTGACTAGAAATTAGAGGGCAAGAGAATTTCAATGGTGCTGTGAGGTAATATTGATTAAGGGGAAGGGAAAATTCAGTTTCCTGGTCATATTAGGAGGACTGTAGAAATACCTGCTAAGAAGCTGTAATTCTGATCTTCTCACAGTGCTGTGACTCATGGAACTGGTGTGCTCAGCAGGGTTCCTGGGAGTCATGACCATACGAAGTTTCTTCACAAAATATTGTCTACTGCAGGATGTGAAATGGCTAAGCTAGGAAGAAAACCTTACCCACCATGAATTGATCTCATCTCCTTGAACTGAACTCTGATACAGATGGGAGAAAGAAGCATATAAAAAGGTAATCTGGACCCCACCCTCACCCCATGACTTCATGAACAGATGCATATATGGAAGCCAGGTTCCCATAGGACCCCTGATTCCTCCTGTACCTGTTAAGAACTGCAAAGTACCTGAAGTTTGTCTCTACTTTCCAACTAACAAGTTAGCCTGCAAGAGTTTGTGGATATTGGTAGAAGCTGTTAAGAGTCCTGCACTGCAGACGAGGGAACTTATTACTCCAAGCACAGCGGGATGCATCACCTTCCTGCTCTGACAGGTTAGGAACCTCCTTCCCAGGGTGACACAGGTGTATGCTGAGGTGCAGAGACAGAATGCTACTGTCGTATCCAAGTTTAATGCCAGCACTCAGGAAACCCTAATGTTTTATAGCAGGCAAAGGGCAAACCTGTCCAGCCCCCACCTTAGAGGAAGACGTTACCTCCTGTATGAGACACCAAGAACCTCAGCCCTCTGCTCCAGAGGGAAATTCCTTCAACCCTCTGTTATTTTTGGTTGCTTGGGTCCAGTGTAGAGCTAGAACTCATTCCACCAGTTTAAAGGGAGGTATCTATCAAGAACAACTATTGCATTTGATAAAATACTACTTAATATCATGACACTATGAGTTGTGATAAAAATACTATGTGTTGTTTTGGTTTTTTATTCAGTATGATTACAGTAAAAAAATACCACTACCACTAATCCCCCTCAAACTATTTCCCCTCCCTTCGAACACATTTATCTCACTGTCTGACACTTTCTGCAACAGGTTGGGAAGTCGTCTTTCTTGAGTATCTTTAGTTGAGCCATTGTGGCTGCCTGTGTGTTCTGAATTGATTAAAAATTTCCACCCTTTGTGATCATTTTGATCTTGGGGAAGAGCCAGAAGGCTCCTGGTGCAGATCTGATAATCAAGGTGCATAGGACCACACTGCACTGTTTTTAGGAGCTGGCTTTTCCTTAGATGGCACTGGGTAGCAGCAGTCACTCTTTATTTTTTATTTTAAAAGCAAAACAAAGAATTAGAATGATACAGAACTTCAAGACAAAATAATAGGAAATTAACACTAGTTAATAGATGGCATATTGTTATCTTCAAAGTAGTTGTTCAGGTCACAAAATTTGTAGGCATAAAAAATGATCAAACAATCAAAACACAAACTGTTCTTTTGATGAACATAGATTCGCAGTGTAGCTATCTATATTGTAGGTATGTGGATACACACATGCACACACACCTGTGTGTAAATATATACATGTTAACTTTTCCCTTTCCCCTTTTCCAGTTGCTCTTTCCTTTTGAGCACTTTCTTTCTCTTCCATTTTACGTTTTGGATCTCGGTTCCCACCGCCTGCTGCGCCTTCCTGGGCTGGAGGGCCTCGGTGACCCCTCCGCCACCCAGGGGACCTCGCCGGCCAGGGAGAGCACAGCCCTAGGGCACCTCGGTGGGTGGGTGGGCAGGAGCCTTGGCGAACCTTCCGCTCACCATATTATCCTATCACAGGTCTAAAGACACTCATGGAACAGCCCTTCCAGACCTGTCCCCGAAAGTGTCAGGAAAGACAGGATGAACAAGAGTGTCTGAAGTGATGGAGCTGAATACGGGCGAGGCTGGTGCCGGCGGACGCCTTTTACTGAGCTATGTTCTTGGCTGGTGCATGCTCTGTGGGTGTTCATCAACCTCTGTGGATGGAGGAACTTGCGCCCTTAGCGCGCGGTGGAGAGCGCGTGTGGACTGGTAGATAAGCGGAACCCGTTCCAGGGTTGTTGGGCTGAAGCTGGGTAGCTGACAGGGCCCCTGGGCCGGCGGAGGGGCCCATGTGACCTGCACTCACACCGGCAGGCAGGGGAAGCCCGGGCGGGGGGAGACGCGGGGCTTTCTGCGCACTGCGCTGCCCAGGGCGGTGGGCTTGCGTCCCAGCTCAGGTCTGGGCTGCTGGCCCCTGGAAGCAGCAGAGAGTCCTGCACTAGCTCGGAAGGGGCAGAGCGAGCTCAGGCTCTCTGGTGTCTTATCCAGGACACTTGCGCTAAAGCCGTGACAGGCGAGGCTGCAGAGGGGCAGCGCCGTCCTCACACATGCTTCCTGCCCTCCCAGCCCTGAGCCTGCAGGCGCCTCTTCCTCCTGCAGCGGTCCCCAAGCGCTCTGGGCCGAAAGCCGAGCGGCACTTGCTTTAAAGGAGAAAGGGGAGGAAAGTGGTTTATCCCCCAGCTAGATGGAGGGCACATCAGCGTTCTGAGGCCCTAGAATAGCTGAGGCCCAGGATAAGGCCCTGGAAAGAATCTTCCGAAGTGCGCAGGGTGTGCCGAAACTCCCTGGAGAGCTGTGTGTTCCCAGGACAGCCACGGCTCCTGCAGGGGGTAAGACTCAGGACGCTGGGGGCCGGGCGGCTTGCGGTGGTTCTGAGAGCTCAGCTGGACCTAGCAACACCGCTGCTGGGCAGGGAGACTGGAGGGCGTCAGAACAGAAGGACGTGCACACGAAACCAGAGCTTTCATCCTGCAAATCACGTTGGGCCCGTCAAAAGAACAATGACCCTAAGTAGGATGCCCCTTGCTAATTGAAAATGAAATACAGGTTTACAACCAGCAAATGGTACTAACATAATTTTTATTCACACGATATGCCTGAAATCATATTTGACATTTGTTTGTTATTGGCACTTGGCCCCCATGGACACATGTATCTGTAGCAGGCTTTGCCAGGCAGAAGACCCCACCACCCCACAACTGAGTGGAGGGGAGCCTGGAGGAGGGGCTCCCTCTCCTAGTCCTTCACCTGCCCTACTGATGGCCCTGGCCTGGCTGGCAGTTCGGGCTACACATTTTGCACATTTTAGCCTTTCATGTCTTAGAAACAGGCAGAACTCACAGCTAAGAACTCCGAGGCCTCTGCCCTGCACTGCCTTGGTCACCGGAGAATGAGCATCATCCTCTGCCATCTTTGCTGGAAGCCAGCTGGAACGCACTTGGCTTTGGTGAGGAGTCAGTGCACGGGAGCAATGGACATGGAGAGGAGAATCACAATATTTAACTTGAGGAGAGCAAGCAAGCTGCTCTTGGGACTCCACAGGGGATTCTTTCCCCTTCCTCAAAGCAGTAAGTGTCCCTACTTCTCGTAGGTAGGTAGTGTTTGGTTTCAGTTACTGCTCTTAGTTTAATAGTGCACCAAACAAGCACACTCACATGAACTGAAGTGAGACACAGCAGCGCTGATAAGCTTGGCTTGTGTTTGTCCGGCCACAACTGAGCTCTTTCTGCGGACAGGTGAGCATGTGCCTCTGCCTATGGATGGGCATCAGTGACAGCAGGGTGCAAGCCGCAGGCGCATGGCACAGCCACCAGCGGCGGACGCTTCCTTCTCCGGGACTCTTTTCCAGACACAGCCAGGGGTCAACTGGTGGTCAAGATTGGGCTACTTACTTTGAACAGCACTTGGGAGCAGGAAAATTAGCCTTTAATATCTGTTAAAATTTAGTCTGGAAAAACCTAGTTTTTACCATGAATTGTGAAGCTACCAAGTTTTTATGAAAGGTAAGACAATTTTTAATAATAGACTTGTAGTTTAAAGAGCACTGAATTTGCAAATTTCTGCTATTTGGGCTGTGGTGCTTGGTCCCTTAAACATAGCCAAATATTTTTGCTTTATCTGTGGTGATATTTTTAGAATTGATTTTAGCTGAATCACTGTCAGCATAGATAAGACCACATGCAGACACACAGGAGCAGACAGACAATGCGCTGAACACAGGGGCCTCAGTCCCCTTCCTCTAGAGACGCAGATGTAAGTACCATTCTCTGGGACCCTGTCACATGAAGAGATAGAGGAAGAAGGAAAACTGCACTGTGAGTTCTGTTCTGTTTTGTTTTGTTTTCTGTCTTTTTTGTAAAGAGCACTTTTCTAGGAGCTGGATCTGGTATGGCAAGTTCAAGACACCATGTAGCAAATTTAAATCCAGTCATTTAAATTTATCTCTTCGGTCTGGTAGACTTAGTCACAGTTCTGAAGAAGAAAAAATTTGACGGATGATTTTTTTTTTTTGATTTAGGGTCCACTTATTCAAAGGTCCAAAAGAAACTGTTACCAATTTAGTAACTGAAATTTTCAAGAGATGAATGAGCCGAAAGCTGATAGATCAATAGGATCCAAAGTAAACTCACACTTTAGTCACAGAACCAGATTCCACAAGGCAAGGTTTATCAGCCCCAGTGTGTTGTCTAAGACGTGTCAGGGTGCACAGGACCTGCTAAAGACGCACCCCAAAGTTAGAAGCACATGGAAGGGAGAAATTAAAAACTCTCTCTACGCAACTCTTAAGTGTATTTAGTTTATCTCATCCTTTAAAATCAGAGTATCTTACCATGCCAGCTCCGAGTAGCTTTATTGCTGGAGTAAGAAAAAATAATAAAAACAAGATTAACGCAGACATTCCCGGAGCAGACCACTTCATATATGAGAAAATAGACATATCATCCTTTGTTGAGGAAACTACAGTAGAAATTTAATCATTAACATGTATTTGTTTTACTAAGATAAGCATGTTGTAGAGTTGGTTAAAAATCAAAGGGAGAGAATAGTATCTACTAGATGTTGAAAATAAATATTGCTGTGTTTACTTCTCAATTCTACATAGAACTATAGTTCCCAGGGAGCAACAGTGCAGAAAGATCCATGGATAATATTCCTCTACACCAAGTGTGTCCTACGCCTTACATGACGACAGGACCAGCTCAGATTCAAGTACTCACGATACACACAGTATGTGCTATAAATGCCCCCTTCTGTGATAAATTCAGCATATACCTATCTGAAGGTAGCAGGAAGCCCAGGGGGCTATAGCCTAATCATACTGATTTCCTAAAGAGAGGGAGGCTGGCTTAGCAGCCCCTTGACAGGAGGACCATAGCTGGATCCCTTTGCTTTTCTTTCATGTTTACAAAGTGGCTCTCAGGACTCCAGCCATCACATCCTAGTCAGTGTCTATCCCACGCAAGAAGCTCCTCTGTTTTGCAGAGAAGGAAGTCACTTTCGCACAGGCCCATCACTTTGTCTGTGCCTCACCTTCCACATGACAGGGCTATGTGTCCTTCTCACCATTCCTACAGCAATACAATCACAGCACAGGACTCTACTTTGAGTAATTTCCTGAGCACGCTTAACTGCTTAGTGAAATGTACAGAGCTGACCTCCCCTTTCTGCAGCTGCCCTGCCCCTGCTACTCCATCTCTCCAGAGCTGTCTGTAGCTCAAGACCCACCAGGCTCAGAGCATAAAATCCTTCTTTTACTTGTCCCTGCATAGCGGCCGGTCCCTGCATGCTGGCCCCAGTGTTTGCTGTTTGCTTCCCTTGCCCTCTGGGACCGCTTGATTTACCCCAGCCCTGGAGATCTGCAGGAGAAAGCAGGGGATGTTTGCTCACACGCCTGTGTCTGAAGCTCCGGGAGGGTGTTGCACTGCAAGACTTCGGGGAAATCATTCATTTCCAGGTGCCAGGCGAAGCCTGTGTGTCCAGATGTGGCAGCAGCACTGAATTTGGAGAACAGAGTGGATTCATTTGAAAACTGCATTGTAAATTTACCTTTGGAAAAAGCATTTATTTTGGGCATGCTCTCCTTCCTACCGCATTTACTGCATCCTTCTTGAGCTCTGCTGGTGTCTCTGACAGGTCTCCTTCTAACCAACCCCTACTTCCGTCAGCAACCTGTCAAAATTACCTTCGGCCTCTGCTGACCCTGTCCTTGCATGGCACAGTGTGTAGTAAACATCACAAATTCTTTGTGTCTCCCAGGTTGATTCCTGGATTCTGAATTACCCCTCAGCCTCTCCTGTCTTCTTCATCCAGTGAGCCACTCACCATCCGTCCCCGGTTCCCTCCTCTGCCTCTGCACCCACCGAGTCTCTCTACAGGCAGCACCTTCCTTCTCAGCTCAGCAGGGAACATGTCCCCTGCTGAGGCTCTCTGGGGAGAAGCACCTGTGTTGAGTCCAGGCCTGCAGAGCTCCAGGCGCATGCTGCTAGTGACAGCAGAGTGAAGTGGGTGCCCTTCGCTGCCAAAGCTGGCACCCCAGCCATCCAGCCACTGAGCCACATGCTGTGCCTGGGGCCAGAGATTCAGACAGTATCCCACGGATGTGCCTGGTGACAGAGCCCTCTTGGAAAAGTGCATTCTGCATCCAGCGCGGACCCTCAGCTAGACAGGCCACCCTGTGTCTTTGCAGCACATGACTGCTGGACTCCACATTCCATGTTAGTCATGCCTGGTCATTCCTGCCTGGACATGACCAGTTCTGCACCCTATGGAGCAGTCCTTTCCCTGAGTCTCTGCAGATGTGACAGCTGGCTTACAGTCCCCCAGGTCTAACTTCTCCAAGACAGAGCCTCTGTGGCCTGTGCCAGGGACCTGGACACAAACATAGCTGGTGCCACTCTGCACTTAGCACACTTGCAGACGACTGGGCTGCGAAGAGGAGTCACCAAGATGCAGAGACGCTTTCCATGGAGGCGCAGCCCCCACTTTCCATCAGAGGGAGAGCGAGGATGGCTTCTGAAGCCTGGGCCCTGCAGACACAGGTCCGGCGGGGACGTGTGGGGATGCTGAGACTGAGGAGACAAGTGGGTGTGCAGCATGCAGCCCAGGCCAAGGTGACACGGGCCGACCTCATCTGAGGGTCACCTCAGCCTGCCGGAGGCAAAAGGAAGGAGGGGCGTTGCAAAGTGCAGCCCTACTGAGCTTTAGGCACAGGCAGAATTCAGGGCACAGGCACAAGGGGAGGGCCCACTCGTGAGCCCCATGCAGCCCCTGCCTCCTCAGCAGCCAGTGCCCATCAAAAGCCATGACTGGCTCCCGGGTTGCTGCGCAGCAGCCCTGGCTCTGACATCGGGGATGGAGCCCTGAGGCCTGGCCAGGGTGTTGCTGCTCTGAGGATGCCAGGCCCCCATCAGAGGAGCAGGAAGCAGAGGGAGCAGAGAGGGGCCCAGAAGCAGGCAGGTGAGCCGGGCAGGCAGCACCTGGGTGAGAAGAGGTGGAGCTGGAGCTGGAGGCTGCGGAAATGCCCACTAGCTCGGCACAAAAGGGGGCAAGGGCAGGCGTCTCGCGGGAGATCTGAGCGCCTGTGTCCAGGTTAGGGTTCAGCGTAGCGCAGGTTAGGGAACCTGATCCTGGAATCCCGGCCAGGACTGCTGAGGCCTGAGCAGAACCGTGGGCACCTGGCATAGTGCTGCCGCTAGGGTGGGCGCTTCGCCCTCCCGGGGAGCACGCTCGTGAGCAGATGCAGCAGAGCCCAGCTGGTGAACTGGGCAAGCTGGACGGTGTCTCAAGGACACGCTCGGAGGAGAGGTGCTGGGAGGACTCCAGGAGTCCCTTGGAGGAACCGCATAACCAATCTGCACAAAATCCTCACTATTCCTACGTCTAGTTTCCTGCAGAAAATCATTTGCAAAAGGCTTACCACTTACTGACTCACAAAGTCTGGTAACCTTCCGGGAAAGGAACCCACAGTGAGCGGCTGGGTCACTGTCAGGGCGCCGTCTGGCGGTTTCCTCTTCTGGTAAACGGATCTAGCAGTGTGCACTTTGCACAGCGGTTCTGAAGGCAGCAGAAAGCCTAGTGGCATTTTCCTCAGTGGTCCTTGGTTTATGTTAGGGACTCAGTAAATGACAGCTGTTATTTCTAGTTTAGGACAACCTGTCCCGACACTTTAGACTCTGGTGAGACTAAAGTGAGACTAAAGACTGGCAAAAATAAGGGCAGGAAAATGATGAAAACAGGACCGGGGATGGACACTCTATTAAAGTGATTTGACCTATCTTGGGCAGGGGGGAGAGGTGTGTAAAAGCCTGATGTTTCACTAAGGAAGAATTTACTGAGCTTAAGGTAGGTAGCTCATTAGCGTAAACCAGAAGAACGTGGGCCTTTATTTGTCCTGCCTCATTGAAGATCTGAGCCAGATATGACTTTCAAGACTCTTCCAGAATTGCAACATACGGAGAAGCCCTCTCTTATAAGACCTTTAGCCTCTGCCCCCGGGCACCTGACTGTGTTAGGGACCCATGTAGGTCCCTGACCTGAATGAGTGTTTTATTAAAAGTGTCCCCAGCCTCCTTGTTGGAAGAAATTGTGCCTAAGGAAGCATGATTTTATACTGCTTCTTATGCACTTGTGGAAGGAACAAAGGATGACACACAGTGGACAAATGAAAAACTGACAAGAAAACATCCCAGAGCCTAGTCTTATTTATGTAACTCATGAAAAGGCAAGAAAGTTGTATTTTTCCCCCACCAATGTGGGCTTTATGGTTCCAACCAATGCTTCTATCTTTGATACACTCACCATTATCCATTTTAATTAAAATATCAAGTATTATTGCATTTGAATAAATTGTAAATGCTTTTGGAAACCTCAGGCCCCTGATAGTTATCACAGAGACTTTTCTGCAGACAAGAAGAGAACCCCCACGGATCTCCAGTGTCTCCTTGGAGGAGACATTGAATTCCTCCTCAAAATTAACATCACGTATGTGAAAGAGTTTTGCCCTAGAATGAATTACAGGACATTATGGCAGTGAAAGGCCGAATCCAGGCTGCTCACCCTGAGGTCACGTCCTCCTTCCCGTTACAGCTTCCTTTTTCCTTTCCCAGTGCGCACGAACAAAACTCCAATCAGCTCCTCACGCATCATCAATGCCCACCCTAAGTACCACCCTGGGTCAAAGGTTACCTATGCCCCATTCCGCATATTCTGGTCGAAGGAGACAGCGCAGCCGCCATGGGCTGTGTGCCCCTTTCCACAGCCTCACCTCAGTCAACCTGTCTGCTCTGTCCTTTTGCTTCTCTATGGCAGCAGAATACTCTAACACCATGGCATGGAGCCTGGAGACTCAGATGGCAGAGTGCGTTACTCCCGGAGTCCCTCCCAGTCTGAGCTTCCTGCCTGTGAACCACCTATTTGTTCCTGCGGGACTGTGTACTTGCCGCCGCTAATCCGCATGCAACAGTGACCTTCCTCACTCATCACAGGGGAGCTGCCGCGCGGGGTTTCCTGTTTCTGTTCCTAAAACTCGCAAGCTCGCATCAGAAAACCTATCCGTGCTGTCTCTGGACAGGCAGGACAGCCTGAGACAAAACTGTTATTTTTGTTCCCTGGGACCCCGCCCCACAGTCTTTGGCGATGGCTGAGGAGAATGGGTGTTGGGAACTTCTTGTCACACTTTCAAAACAGGCGATGACCTTTTGGTAGGTGTGACCCAGGACAGCTTCCACGCTCCTTGGGGGGAGCTAAAGCTCTTACGTCCTGAGACGAAGTTGTTCTCTCAGCTCACTTATAATTCGGTCATGGGGACCATTTCCTGTCCCCCCAAAAAACACCTCTGAGGTGCCTGGTTCATAACCTTGGTGCACTTGGCCTCAGTGAGGCTGTAAAAACCAAAAAGCAGCTATTTTATTTATACTTTGGTCACAGTGGCAGCAAGTTGGCAGAAACCCCTCACTTTGAGCCCTCTTTCACTTTGAGGACGTGTCCTCTCTCTCTCTCTCTGTCTTGTGTGATGGCCCAAATATTCCTGGCTCACTCTGCTCCACCAGGAACTCTCCTCCCTCCTCCCCACCAGGCCCCTTAGATGGCGTGTGTCCTGTCCTGTCTTTACGGCTCCTCCCATGTGTCTCCCAGACCAAATCCTGCAGCTTTCTCAGCTAGGGTTTCTGTGCCCCGCGCCGTCCCCTCCCTTCCTCACGCCCAGTGGCCTCTGATCCTTCCCTTAGTTCCCCCCGCCCCGTCTCAGGTTTCTCAGTCCCCTCCACCTGAGCCATCTGTTCTTTGTCCCCTAATTGTGCATCACCGCTTTCTGTGCCAGCTCACCGTACTTGGTCTTGTGCGTTTTAGTCACCTAACAGGCCACACAGTTCTCAGCAGACATCTTGCTGCAGCTCACGTAGAGGACAGCCACCATCTTGCAGCCCTCTGTCACCTGACCCTCCTTATGGGACCACCAGCAGCCATCTAGCTGTTGGCCTCATGGTAACCAGTCACCATCTTGTGTTTCCCTGTCACATGGTGACCAGCAGCCATCTCACAGTCAGTCACTTGGTAATTGTGGACAGACACTTGCTGGGCAGTTGGCTGCTCGGTGGCCATCTACGTCTCCCACTCCACAGTCTTCTCAGCTTCAGTCCCTATTCTCACTTCAGGAACAGGCTAGTCCCGAGGGACTAGTTCATATTTGTGTTCTTTTTTCCCCTCACCAACATATCTCAGAGTAAACATAACTTAGGTTCCTTTTCTGCTATGCTTATTTGAAGAGATCTCTATTAATTAATCTACAAAAAAGTTCACACTAGTCTATTTATTATAGTTCAGATTGGCCAAATACATTTGAGTGCACTCTGTTGTCTGTTTGTCCAGTCTGTTTATACTGTACACATTATCTGTCCATGTTTGTCCATTTGTCTGCTCTATAAATAGCTGTTCCTTTTTATTTGACCTCAGCAACCTTTTTTCCTTTTTCTTTTGCATTTTCAGACCATTCATTAAAGTTTATTTGGGTTATAGGTTTAAAAAACATGCTTCCACCAAGGTTGCAAGCTGGTCCAAATGATGCTAAAAATGGTTAAACAAAATCCCTTGGGTTGAGGAGACATTGGACAGGACTTCAATTGATAAATAAGAAAGTGGCCACCTGGTAACTTTAACCAGCTCTTGTTCATTAATCAGAGGCCCCAATAATCTCCATAGCCTTATGGGAGACACCCCAACTAAAGTTCACATGACTAAGACAATTCAATGTTGCTGATCTGACGGTATATTTATGCCTTCAAATATAAAATTGGGATTGTTTATGATGATAACACTTTCTTTCAGATCCAGACATCTGCCTCTTTCTTGTGCTCCACCCGCAGTGACTGTTCCACGGTGGAACAGGGTGGGCCAGCACCTTCATTCTTCTGAGCAGAGGTTCCTGCAGTGAGGAAAAAATAATGGGTGGGGCTTGTGCCCTCCCTCAGCTCACCAGAGTGCCACCTGATGGCAGAGGGCCTCTGGGCAGGTCTCATCCTGACCATACTTTTCTCTGGGTAGCTCAATGGATAATGCCTGGGTTCTGCACTGTGCTCTGGTTGACTCCTCCAAGTCCTATGAGGTTTGCTGGGGTACACCCCTAAAGTATAGCTCTAGAGCCTCGTGCTGCACCGGGTGGAGCTCAGAACCTCTGGGACCCACGCAAATGGCCAGGGCACACCTCCAAAATATGACGCCAGGGCCTTGCACTGGAATGGGAAGGACTCAGCTCCTCCAGGCCCCACACGGCTGGTGACTGTGGCATTTTGAACAAGGATGGATTCCATTTTAGTACAGGTCTCAGGATAGTTTTCCTCTGTTCCCACCCGGACTGTGTGTTACCACTTTAAACATTAAGAAAGAAGGAAGCTGCTTTTAACTCAGGTTGTGCTGGTGGCTCACTCAGGAAAAAAAATTGCATTCTAGCAGTTTCTAATTAAAATGCTTAAATGTGAAATACGATTCCTGTGTTTTTACAACTAGAAATAAGTACAATTGTATGCTTGGAAAAACAATAATCTCTTCTGAAATTTGAGGACTTCAGCCATTGGTTAACCCCAGTTTTAGTCATGAGTCCACTGCTTGTTCTGTTACAGCTGCCGGATGTTGCCCGATGGGTTCACACACACTTAGCAGCTTAAGTTTTAAACCTTTCCCTTCCACCAGCCCAGACTGAAACAAGGATATTCACATCGACTTATTTAGAAATAGCCTTCCATGAGGTTATCTCCTCTCATGACTCCAGAGTTGTCAGTCACTCAGGCCTAAGCAGGCCTTAGCTTTCATGGCTGACTTTACAGATAGCAAAGCATTGTGGGTGCAGCACTTGTATAGCTTTTTTTCTTCAAAATTGATATCTGGTTTATTCGTTCCAGGCCTTCTTGTTTGTTTTTGATGTTGTTCTTGTAGTGTAACTGGAATTTATGCTTAGACAATCAGGCCATCTACATGTACTAGTAGTTTTCATTGTTTGCACTTTGATTTGTTTGCAATTGATTGTATGCTATTGAACCAGCTAAGACTTCTGCCACTATGCTGAATAGAAGTTGTCAGGTGGGACTATTACCTTTTTTCCCATGTTAGGAGGGAAGTCAGTTATCTCTTATCACAGATTGTAGCATTAACTGTAGATACTTTATATACATAAATTGTTTTTTGCACAAGTTGTAAAGTAGTTTTCATTTTCTCAGAGTTGGCATCACTGTGTATTGCATTTTATCAAATGCTTTCCTCACAGCCAATTATAAATTGATTACATAATTTTTCTTCTTTAGTTGGTTGATGCCCTTTGTTACATTGGATAATATGTGAACATTGAATGAGAACTAAATTCCATTGGTCATGATGTGGTAGTTCATTTTGGACACTATTGAATTCAATTTGCTCATATTTTGTAGAGTATTTTTGAATTTAACTCTGAAGGAAGCCACATAATAGCTATCGCAAGAAAAGATTCAAAATGTTTTCACAGTGAAAAAGTGATAAACCTTTGAGAAAATAGGTATGTTTAATTTATTTTGAACATTATGCAATGTATACACATAACAATATATTACATGGTACCCCATTAATGCCTGTAACTTTTACATTTTATATATTTCTTAATAAAGAAGTGTGTTTTTTACTTGAAAGGTTTATAGCTAACTTTGTATTATTGGTTTTTAATGTGAGTGTAATTTGACAACATTTCTACACATTTTTGTTGTGCAGTTTGCAGTTCCTATTGTGGTCTACCTTAGTGATGGCTCAGGAGTAGACAAGGTGTGTTTTCTGCTATTATTGGAAGGAGGTGTCTATAAATATGATTATGCTGGAGTCATTTCAGAGAAATTGTAATGTGGGTGCTTCTTGGGGTAAGAGGATTGCTCTACAATCCTGTAATTATTGTCAGCGTCTGTGAGCCGGGGCCCAGACCTGTGTCCTTCCCAAATATTTCTCTATCAGTTTAGCAGTGTCTTCAGTATAGGTGATGTGCTCTCAGCACTAAGCTACATCTGCAATCACACTCTTTTTAAATTTCAAGATAGGGCCTCGCTAAGTTGCTCAGAATGAGCTCGAACCTGCACTCTTCATGCCTTACCCTCCCATGGTGTAGGCTTTTATTTTTAACAATTGTGCTTTCACAGCTGCCTTGATGTCCTGCAGTCATTGAAAACTATTACCTTTACTCAACTTTTAATTTTTTTTTGTTTTTTGATTGACATTTAGTTTTCTACTTGTACCTTATATTTATGATGTATAATGTGATGGTTTGATTCACACACATGCCAGTAGTGATAAACTGTGCATAGTGTATTCATCACCGGAAAGTTCTCCCATTTCTTAAAATTATGTTAAAAATCCCCTCTTCCTACTGTTCTGAGACACAGATTGCATTATTGCTAATCACTTTCACCCCCTGTGCCACAGAACACCAGGTCAAGCCAAGCCGTTGACCCCTTTGCCTGACCTCTCCTCAACTTTCCTCACCCCAGGCTTTCTGTCTCTTGTAGACACTCCACTGCTCTCCACGTCTAGGGGGTCAATGCTTTTAGATCCGCTTATGAGTGGGATCGTGTTATCTCTCCCTGCTAGCTTCCTTTCCTTTCTGTGAATGAACTGTTTCTAATCTATTTGCTGGAACCCAATAACTCCCAATAACTGTGTTTCTGTTCCTTGGAAAATGCAGGACAGATTTAGGAAGCTGGTACAGAACAAATGCTCCCAACTGGTTGAACTATAGCTCTTGCAAATATTAGTCCTTGGTAGACCAGCAAAACTCCTAAGTTTGTTGCCCTAAACCTCCCAAAATCACTGGGAAAGAGCAATGGTCCTGGGGAGGATACTGAAAGCTCCCCCACAAAGTAGAGAGGGGCTTTCTATCTGCTCTCTCAGGCTTGGACCACACTGTGGCCCTGACACCCGGAGGGCTGTGGGACTGGGCAGATTCTCAGCCTCCACCCTGCAGGCAGGACCTCAGTGCCACTTAGCACAAGCATGTACTCTAAGCTTTTCATTCATCCAGGTCAAACGCTCTGACTTAGTTGCCTGAATCCAGAAGCTGTGATTTAACAGATCTGCTAAGACGACTGAAACCAGCTCTGCAACTTTCTAGTAAGCGCTTGGGATAACTGGAATTGAACATAATTTAAATTAATGACAAATCCTGCATTTAATATCTTTTCCTAGCTTCCTGAGGATGGTGGTGTTTGAGTTTTCTTTAGGTATTTCACTCTGGTTAGGGCCGCCTTAAGCTACTGATAGGGAAGTATCTCCACTTCTTGGAGCCCAAACTGAAAAGACATATTTATCCCAATTGGTAGAAATGAGAATCTTTTTGGACATTGCTCACATCTCCCAATAGTGGCTCATTAACCATTTTGTGACTGATAATGAAGCATGGTAATCAATTTATTAAAAATAGATTATACTTAATAAGGGCAATTGTTGCTCTGAGTGGGCCACATTGCATGATACAAAGAGCAAAAAGCAAGGCAATGACAGGCATTAACTCATGTGGCAGCTTGACATCCCACGCAGGTCTGTCCTACCCTGACACAGTTCATGCTACGGTAAAACAGTTATCATCAGGTGACCCTGGGATGGCAGAATACTTGAATAACTCCAATTCAAATTCAGTCGTGGGAACTATAATTTAAGAACTGTGTTGGGGATACAAGAGTGGCCAAAATATACAGTGCATGTTTAAATTTTAAAAATGTATTATACTAAAAAATACATTAGCACCACAAAATATGATTTACAAACAGTGAGGCGAGTGCTGTAGCCCAGTGCTCTCTGAAGGGAAAGTGACTCATAAAAACATTTCAGTGTGTCTCCACTGGCCCAGTCCAACACCGTGCAAACCCGGGCCGATCCCCAAGTCAACATGACATGAAAGGTAAAGGTATTCAATGACTTCAGGACATCAAGGCAGCTGTGAAAGCACAATTACAGACACTCATCAAAGAGAATTTCCAGAACTGCTTTAGAAAGTAACAAAAGCAGTGTGAGAAAAGTGTTCCAAGAGAGAAGGAATATTTTGACAGAAATTAATGGCAATGCATATTTCCCTGTAATAATTTGTTTAATCTAAACATTCATTCTATTTTTCAGTCATAGCTTATTGGTCTAAAAATTATGGTGTTGGTAATGCATGTCACGAGTGTCTGTCATAACCAACCTAGGCAGATCTATCATGCACACCTGGATCTTTACAGTAAGTGTGTAACTATTAATAGTTAGATATTGGTGAGGTCTACAGGTCTTCTACACACCTTCATGTTGCTTGAGAAAGCAGGCCATAAACTGACACACAGAGTTGCGTGTGCTCTGTGGACATTTACTGTAGTAAACAGGTAAAATAGTCCTGTATACTCTTCTTAAAATCACTATCCTCCCTTTCATGGCCTGCGTAGGTGCTCCTCTGTATTTTGTGGGAAAACTTCCCTTGCAAGAAGACCCGTCTTTACTCCCAAGGCCAATCCAGTTATACTCATAGTCAGCACCAAGCTGTAAGCATCCTTTAGGTTAGTGGGTAAAAACGTACTGGTTTTGGAGTTAGGCTCTTGGTAACTTTCCTAAAGTGCAGAGTGAGTACCTACCAGACATTTACACCTTGAAAGACTTGGTGAGAATAAGAATTGTATATCTAGGGTATCAGACAGTCCTCACTTTTGAAACACTACAAAATCTATTCCAATCTCTTAAAAATGAATTAACAAAGTGCATTTGGTATTGATAGAAAAGAAATACAGGTGAAGTGATTATAGCTATTAGCTCTGAAGTTAAGTCTGTGATCAAATATTAATTACATGAATTAGACATTCATGGTGACAGGAACTGACTCCAACTCAGAAGTGGAAAACAACTCACGGGCTCATTCATTTTAAAATATATTTTGATTTTAACATCTCAGTGTTTAAAATAGTTTAAATGAAAATTTAAAATATTGTACCCTAGACACTGAGTCCAGAGTCTGAAGAAGTTGTATTTACTCTTTAATTTTATTTCCATGAAGATTAATAATAATATGCATGTTTTACATGTTTTCAAATTAATGGCCATATGCAGTTTGCAATTTTGACTTTTCTAGTTACCCTTCCGTTCCATTATCCATGGCTCTTCCTTGCCTATGTTTGATATCTTTTGTCCTCCATGTATTTCCTTTCTCCAAGTTATAGTTGTAGATAAAATTTGTTGTTGGGAGCCACTGAAGCTGGAAACTGGCCACACGTGCAAGGCTGGAGCTTGGCCATTCCAAGAACAGGGAGCACCTGGGGCAGCCAGGCCAAGGAGCCGCTTCAGCCCAGAGAACACTCAGCCCCAGGACAATCCGAACAGTGGGCTGCTAGGACAACAGGTGTCCCGTGACATGAAGTTGCTAAAGTGTATAAATAAACGCGCCTGCAGGGAGGGGCAGTTCCTTTCCTCCCATCAGGCAAAAGAAGTCTCCCCCAGCTTTTGTCTCTTCTTTGTTTTCTCATCTTCTCACCGTCTTTCACCCCAACAACCTCAAGAGCCCCATGGGTCCCAGAAATTAGTCATCTAGAGTCTTCAATACCAGACAGAGACAGACGCACAGTTTATGTGTGTGCCCATGGAGATGAAGTGCCAATTTGTGTGACCGTATCACATAAGATTTCTATCTGCTGGTTACATGGACAAAGAATGGCGATGCTGCAAGTTCTATCATGTAAAAGAATTAAGCTCTGAATTATTTTGCCATCTTTTGCACCACTAGAGAATCAGTCTCTTCCCTTCTTTCTGTTTTAACATTACAAGTCTCGCATGCTGAACTACAGGATGCTACTGGAGTGTTAGCCTTTTCCTTCGTGCTCCAAGCAAAGAGGAAGGGAGAAAATGCAACATGAAGTAAATTTCTGGTCCTAGTTTTAACAGGTGTCACCAATATAAATCACTGGCTTAGTTTTGCTTAGTTTGCTTTCATCATTGCCTTTAACAAACTTAGAGCCTTATTTCCATTGAAGAAGTACGCAAAGTTTCTGGAGATGTGCTGTGCTACTTTGCTCTTTACTGGCACAAATTACCAGACATCCACACATTGAACAAAGAAAAGTTTGCTTTAGCTCACAGTTTGTAGATATTTTAATACATAAGCTGTTTCCAAGGCAGGGTGGCATGGCAGAGGAGAAACAGTCCATGGCATGGCAGACAGGAAACAACGAGCAGGAAGCCTACCATGTTTTGTTTTTCCCCTTTACAATCCACCCAAGATACAAGCCTATCGGTTGGTGCCACACATACCTCAGGTGGGGCTTCCATTATCCACACCCAGAACAATGCTAAACAATTTAGATATCACACGCCTTTTATCCCAGTATCACATAGCCTAGATCCAGCCACCTCTGAAAGGCTCCACCTATGAGCACATGAGGCTTGGGGGAGGCATCTAGATTCAAGCCCCAGAAAGACACAACTGGTTGTTGCTGCTATGGGGGCCTCACGTTCACTAAGGAGGGAGTTGACCTTGTCTCTAGATGTCTGGACAAGCCTGAATTCACCTCTGGTCTTAGACATAGACATCCTTCTGTCTGTCTTTGGAAATCCTGCTTTATTCAGTCCACAAGTAGTAAACTTAGCACTGCCTGTGTCTTGCTGTCTATCCCAGGAATCCTCAGGCTTTACACTGAGAATTTCACTCCCAAAGGAAACACAGTTGTACCTGAGACCAGGTAAAATCATCTTGAACAGTGGGTCAGATATATAAAACAGTGTTCAATGAACGCCTCTTACTCTGTAAGATGAAACAAAATATAAGGCAAGTGTGCTGACCACGAGGCTAATAGAATTAATTCTCAAAGTAGTCGGCCCAGGGAGAGACAGTTCTATCAGAAAGCTGCCTGTCGAGCTCTGATAATGAGTGGCTGCAGTTTGCAGACAGAGAAATCGCTAATAATGACTCTAAGACTTGCCTTTGGAAAGGAAACAAATAGTTCAGACCTCTGCAGAGGACAGCCTTACAGAGGAATCTGTGAGGGGAAAAGTCTGGCAATCCCTGATTGAGGTTAGTGGCTAAAAATGTTTAGGGCTATGTATACTTTTTCTCTACTATTTGATGTTTGTATTCATGTTCACTTGTAGCAGAAATCTGAAGGTCTCTGCTAGGATTGAGAAACCAAAAACTTTTGAAACAGTACTGTTTTAACCCCTTGCAGGACGTAAATGATGAAAGTAGATTTTTTTAAATGAAAGTTAACCAAAACCCAAGACTTGGGGAAAATATTAACAATTTTGGCATTACTCAGAGATCTTCAGGTATTACATATTTCAGTGATTTGAAAATTAATCTAAAACATTTGATTTTACTTTAGCAGATGAAGTATTTAATTCCTGTCCCCAATGTCAGCATCCTCCTTGTGACTAGTCACGTACGCTTCCTCTTGTTAGATTTGGGATGAAGACACTAGAACTCCTCTCATCACTTCCCCTTCCAGCCTGTGGAGAGACGGCAATGCTGAGCTGAAGGCTCTTACAGTGCCTTAGTCCATGAGCATAATTCTTTCTGCAATTCGATCACAAAAGAAATGAATGAGAAGCAGATCCAGTTTCTCCCTGAAGTCAAAATTGAAGCTAACCAATCAATTTGATTTTGTTCTCATCCAATTCAGTTTGTGACGGGCATCGTGCAAAGAATTAAGCCGGTGAACAGTGGCACTGCTGTACAGCAGGTTTTCCTATGAGGTGTTGTACCAACGTGTCTTTCTCTGAAGTCCCCAGGTGGCTGATCATGGAACACACAGGACTTGGCTTCTGTGTCTTGTCAGGCCCTGGTCCTCATGTCACCATGTCATATGCACACTGTAGCCTTGATCCCAAGAGACAGGAGCTCTTGAACCCAAGAGAGAGAAGCTTCACTTCCCATTGGGCCGTCAATGGAAGCTTTGCGTTTCACCTGGGTTCCCACGCAGGACCTACTGAGCCATGGGCTTTGCACTTCCGACTCTCAGATGAACCCTCCTGTTTCTGTTGTGTGAGAGGAAAGACACCTAGGAAGGCTCTGACAGCTGAAGCATGGACTTTCTATTTTCTGAGAGTTACATTCTGAGGTGAGAGCACAGTTTCCCTGGGCCATTGCTCTTGAAGAGAGGAAGCTCTTGCTTTGTTCAAATTCTTCCCTGTGCAGTTTCAGTTCCATGGGACCCAAGGCTTTCCGTATGGATCTTGATGAATGATTCTTAATAATGGATTAATAGACAATGTCAATGGTGGGATTGCTGGAGCAGAGCTCTGCTTCCATGACCTACCTGTGTAGTGCTTGCTGTTGCTAGGAAACATCAGGGCTTTTAAAGTGAAGCGAGTATCCCTCCTTCATGGCCTACTTTCCATAGACAGTTTACTTATAAATACAAAGAGAACTTTATTTGTAGATAGTCCTATAAAGAAAATTAATCATTTGTTCCATGACAACCTGCTCCTTCCAAGGGACCCATGCTTCCAAATTGTCTTTCCTAATCAGAACTGTATTGGTCTTAGATGACAGAGCCATGGTGGGTACAGCATGGTGGCCATTTGCCAGTTAGGAAGTCAGTGACTCTGACATCCTGCTTTGCCTTATCTCCATTTGGGTCTCATTTATGGCCTGAAAAACAGGAGGATGCAAATAAATGAAAGTAAAAGCCTGTGATATGCCACACGTCAGGTGGCGGCAAGTCCCAAGGGAGAAATGAAGCAGACTGGATGGGGAGACTCAGAGGGAGAGATGGGAAACAGGACAGGGCCGCCCAGGGGAAGGACATTTCCAAGCTGGGCCCTTGGCAGGTGTCCTCCTGGAGTCTGGGGAAGGTGAGGGAGGACAGTGGAGTGAGCTCAGGGAGAGCAGTGGAACAGGAAATGACCCAGACAGATTGGGGACTCAGAGGCAATCCTAAGGACTTCCTCTTTTTCTTGCTTTAAATGAAACCAGTGAAAAAAATGGATCTAAAAAGAGAATTTTCTTAAATTTAACAGATTTCTTACTTTATTAGACATAGATTTGAAGAAAGCAGAGTTAAACTGAAGACTCTAATGAACGTCAAAATCTCTTATAATATTCCAGATAAGAGATGCTGGCATCTTGAACCAGGGTGTCTACAGAGGAGATGAGATTCTGGCTGTCTTTGGAAGGCTGTGAGGAGGAGGCAGAATAACAGATTGACTATTGGCTCTAAGAAAAAATCAACATGAAGCATGACAGCGAGGTTTCTCATACACACAACTTGACTTTGGGGTTGTCATTTTTCCAGGAGAAGCATGCAGGGATCTAGCTGAAGGATCCAGAAGAGCTGAAGATTTGCAAAATACTGTTTTCCAATATTCTCTGAATCTTAGGCTGATAGAGAGAGTCCCATTTAGGGCAGACTGTGCAGCACCTGCTCCAGAGGCTGGATTTGGGATCAACCCAGAAGCAAATGTGGCATGACAGGGAGTTGGAATTAATTGTCCTTAGCATGAAGTTAGTATTACATGGAAATGCATTAATTGCTGCTTGCGTCTCACAGTGCAGCTCCTGGGCCTTGTCTGGCTGGCTGTAAGTCCCACATCCTCTAGGGCAGATGTTAGGGCTCAGGAGGGAGAACCTTCACACACACACACACACACCCCAGCCAGCGACCTGGCCCAACCTCACCTATCCCAGCCCCTGCCTCTGCCAAGGGACTTCCTTCCAGGGACCGCGGGGAGCTGACCATGGTACCTGAGGGAACTGCTCAAGACTGTTGTGGCTGGCGTCCTCCCTTTGCAGAGAATTCCCTGCATAAATGAATCACAGTAGGAGACTGAGAAACATTTTAAAATCTTTACACTCTCGTTTACTAATGGGAAATCTTCAGAAAAATAGATATGTTCTAGAAACATTAATAGGAAATGATATCATAATTCATTCATATAATCCTACTTCCAGGGTGGTAGGGCTGGAAATATGTTTCTTTGTTGCAGACATACACTTGTGAAATGCAAACTGTGTCTGTGCATCATTTTGATCTCAATATATTTCTTGTCAGTAGCAAATTTACAAATCCCTGCTGCAGTTTAGCAGCACATAAGGAGAAGAAAAACAAGAGTCTATAAAGAAAGCTGCCCAACCCTGATAAACATGAAAAATGAGATGGAAAAGCCCATACATTGAATGCTAAATTTTCTGCACAGCTGATTGTAAGTTCTGGATCCCTGTGATAGCTTTGAAACTCTTCTTGGATCTTCTCAGGGAGGTTTCCAGATAGGATTTGAGAGACAATCACTGTTTCATAGCTAGTGTTAACTGTTGTAACAGATGAATCCCAAACTCCTTTGGTAAAACACAATAAAAGTATATATGTTGACTGTATACAATCCTGTATACACTTTCATGAGTGTTAATGGAACAAAATAGATGGATGTATCTTTAATATGTATCTCCTCCTGTTTCTATTAGACATTACATCAGACTAGGTTGGGGAAGAAGAGAACATAGAGAAGTAGACGTGTTTTTAACCATTTCAATCTAAAAAACATACAGCCCACCAATAAAAATCATTACATATTTCCTCCTAAGGAATAGTGCCAACTACAGATGGGAGAGGGGAGAGTGTTGGACAGCAGAAATAAAAATAATGAAAACTCTCCTCAGACCATTGTAACAATGCTGATGGGTACAAGGATCATCTGGTTCAGTTTCCTTAGCCTAGGTACTTATTTCTGTTTCCTTTACTATCAATAAATGCTCATTTATAATTTCCTTTGGAGTGTATTCACAGATGAGTAGAATGTTTTAACTGTGCTTTATGGTTTGGGGTAATAAAATTCTAAACATAATGAAATACTAGGTATCAGACCTTAGCATAGATGAAGGATTAAGCATCTGGTGTGGTTTTCATCAGAACTGTTGAGTTCATGTTGATTATGACAGACCAACTAGAAAAAAATAAAGCTAAGTTGTAAATATATTCTAGAATCTATCTGCATAAATTCATAATTACTCTTTCGACAGATCTGACACCAGGTAATAGCAGGGAAAGGAGAGAAGTGAAGAGAAGACATAAGTGTTTGTCTTGGTCATTTCCCATTGCTGAGATGCAATAGACAACACTCCCAGCACAGCCGCATGGAGGGGTCATGTAGCTCACAACTCCACAAGTTTCGACCCAGGTTTGGCAGGCCCAAGCACAGAAATGGCAGGGTAGAAGGACCTGCCAAGGCAGAAAGCTGCTTATGCCATGGTGCTCGGGAAGCTGAGAGGAAACAGGAGCTGAGGGCAGAGACGCACCCTTCCAGCTCACGCCCACAGCGAGACCTCACCTCCCAATGGCACACTGGGCTGTGGAGCCCACGAGTGGGTGAATCCGTGGATAAGCGCTGTGCTGCTGTGATCCAAACACCCTCCCTAACTCCCACCTCTGAGCGATGGAGAATGCTGACATCAGAAAAAGTTGTAAAATGGCCAACTCAGTGGTGAACTTGAAGGGACCATGCTAAGGAAAGCAGCTCCAGGGATTTCCGTGCTCTTTTCCATCTCGTAGATCTACTCATTTTCCTTTAGTTCTCATGGTGCAGCTCCCCTCTGATAGTAGCATGGCTTCACAATTAACATTATCCTATTTACAGATACGCAAAGTTACCTTTGTGTATTCTTCATGGTTATTCTTTCCTTTGTAATAGTTAATGTACAACCACAAGCTGATCTATCATGAGTGACCTAAGATATCCTCTGTTTACTTGCCAGCAGCATGGTAAGACCTCACCACAAGGAGAATGTAAGGGCTGGGGTTGTTCATGTAGAGAACAGGACAGATAACAAAGCAAGGAAGACTTCCACAGGCCCCCACGTGATGTGCTGCAGCCCATAAACCCTATTCCTGTGCATGTTTCCACCTTAGAGCTGGTACAGTGCATGGCAAAGATGCGGCACCAAGTTTTATGAGGCTACTCACACCAGTGTATTTATCGCTAGTTGAAAGTTTGGGTAGAGAAAGAAAAAAGGGATATCCACAAGTTATAGAGGTGTCTTCCTAAGTATTTGAAAAAATCATCTTTAAAATGTGTTTAAAAATCTGAAAGGCAAAAGTGAGGATAAAATAAAACCTTGGTTTTATTTGTAGAGAATCAATTATCTTTCTGTCCCATAGATGCTGGTTGAAATGCTCATTCAACTTAAGTTGATGTCACCATTTTTAACATAAGTCATGTGAATTAATATCATTCCAAATATAATATAAATTTCACTCCTTTAAAAAGCAGTTTGTACAGAATATATTTCTAGGTTACTACTGTGGCTCTTCAAGCACAAAATCCTCAAGTTTTATGGAAATGCATCTCTTTGCCTCTGTATCCACTGATCCACAATATTATGCTTTTCAAAGTCTTGCCTTTGCTTTTTTAATGGTTTGAATCTTGGCCATTACTTCTGAGAGCTCAGATTCCTCATGTGTCCTTGAAAATCCCTCACTTAACTCTCTGTTTACTTCTTCCAGCCAATATAACATTGCAAATCACTGAATCTAAGAGATTGGAGTTGAATGGAGTGAAAGCTGAAAACTCACGTGTGAGCTTTAAAGCATAGTATCCATGACTTCCCATTGGAGTTTAAAAGCCTCCAGGCTGCTCCAGATAACATTTTGTGCATAAAGCCATGTCTGCCTTACATGGCAAGTTAACAGAAAAGCTGGCTGCATAGTTATCATTTGCCAATTAGATGAAGGCATTGGAACATATAGATGAAGCTTTAGTTTCAAAATTTCATTTTGAAAGAAATACTACTTAGCAGGAAAAGAATAAATACCTTGTAGGGTTAGTGTAAGATGAAATAACAGATGTTCAGCTGTCACTTTTTATGTGCCATTAAACTTCTATTGACTGCTTGTCTTTGGGGTCCTAGGCTGTTTTTCATCTTCCGTTACTGCTGCAGGGACCTGCCCTGCATGAATCTCACTATCTTGATAGAATCGCAGCTGGCCGTAACTCTCATTCTGCCCCTTTTGTGGACCTCCTATCCCCTAATCTAGGGGATTTTCTGTGATAATGAGGTGGGAAGGACTGCTGGACAGACATCCTATGGGAGCCCACCAGAATCATCTATTGCCTTTTAAAAATAATAATGATATAAAAGCCATCACTCCTAAAACATGTTTTGTCTAACACTATACATATATACCACACTTTGATCTGCCACCTGGTTTTACAATACATCCTGTAGATCTTTCCATGCTAACACATTTACACACAGTAAGACATTTCCTGGATACTGAAAAATGGTAGTGGCTAGACGTACATCAAAGCACACTGACCGGCATAGAAAGCTTGGGTCTTAACCTCAACTTTTTAAAATAAAAATCATACTTAGAAATTTTACAATCATTAACATCTACAATAGCAGATATCATTTGCTGAACATTTGTATAGGTGATTGGCATAATTTTTCTTTGCAGCACTAGAAATTGAACCCAGGGCTTTCACACCGAGCTATACCCCCAGGGCCCCTTTTCTGTTTTGAATTTTGAGACAGGGTCTCATTGAGTTGTCCATACTGGGCTTAAAGTCACAGTCCTCCTTCCTCAGCCTGCCAGGGTACAGGCATTACAGCACATCTGGCTGACATGAATTATTTTATGTAATATGCATAATGATCTTTCAGGTGTATATACAGCTATCCCTGTTTTACAGATGAGGAGTAGGGGAGTTAGAATGGTTAACTTACCCATCATCACCAGCGCTAGTAAAAAATGACAAACTCAGGGCTTAAGCCTAGGGCTGTCTGGTTCAAGTATGAATTATTGTGTCTTTCTGTTCATCTATACATTAAATGCTATATTGAATTTATTGGATTTACTCCAACTTTTACTTTAAATATGAATTATTCAACCTGAATACTCATGATTTACATTGTTATTTAGGCTTCATCTGTGCCAAAAGGGTGTTTAAATTCCAGACAACATGGACTCTTAGACACATCGCATTTTATTTACTCTGATATTTATGAATGTTACATTACTGTTTACCAAAGACTGGTGCTGTGTACTGGGGGAGTATGCAGTCCACTGTATGATTTGAATTGTGAGTGGAAGTGTGTCTCTCCAAACTATAAAACTGTTTGAGGTCCCACCATGGAGATTCCTTCCCAGAGCACTGACTGAAATGCAAGCAGGAGGATGACTTGGCCGCACTCAAAGAAACAGGATAAATAAAGCAACTCAATATAAACAAATTATTCAACCAAATCTCAAGAGAGTAGGAGGCATCTATGAAACACAAGGACAAAAAGGTTTTTGAGGAGTAAGACTCAAATCTGGGTAGAGTATAAAATGGAAGACTATGCCTTCCTGTGAGCTGGAGCAGCCACCACGGGGAACGGAGAGAGAATCAAGAAGCCAAATCACACCTTCCCGTGAGCCAGCTGGTGCGCAGGCTGGGAGAGGAGGAGGGAGGCCCCCACCCACCTTACCCGGTAAGCAATGTGCTGATTTGGAGGAAGTCAGGCTGAGACAATGGTAACTGAAGTAAAAAAAAAAAAAAAAAAAAAACTTAATGCTTGTATTGTTCGATTGATTTTGCAGGCCTAAAGCTGGTAGTCTGAGCATCTATTTGGAGGATAACGTTATGCATTATAGCAACTGTGAGGGATTTCCTTCTTTCTTGATTTTGAAATCCAGTGTTTTGCTCACTTTTATTTATTTATTTTTTAATTCCTGTGTCTGGTAATCTGAGAAATTATTTTCTTCCCTTTTGGCTAACTATAAAGAACCAACTACACCTGGAAGACCTCCATGAGCAACTAATTTGAAGATAACAATATGCATTATAACAACCATTGTTTAATTCCTGTCATTTGGTTTTGAAAACCTATATAGCTATTGTTTTTTGTTGTTTTTGCTGTTGTTTTGCTTTAGTCATTGTCATTTTGGTTTGTTTGCTTCTTGATTTTTCTATTTTCCTTTTTTTTTCTTTAAAATAAAAAGATTGAAAAAGTTGAAAAAGAAAGTCATAACATTTGAGATTAACTAGAAAAAATTTGAGGAATTAAGCAATTGAAAAGCTTTTACATTACTGAAAATGAACAACCACTTAATGAATGAATTAAAATTCTATTAAATAGATTTTAAAATATGGATAATTTGAGTATGTATTCTATGTACCATCTTTTAAACATTTTTTCTTTGTCCTATTTTTTTATTTTAAAAAGGAAAAAAAGGGCTGGGGATATAGCTCAGTGGCATAAGCACCTGTCTGACAGGTACAAAGTCCTGAATTCAATTCCTGGTAACAAAAAATTATCTAAGATTTAGTTTTTCTATTACACTGCTTTATTGAAGGTCATAAATTGATGGATCTTTTTAATTACTTTAAAGCAGAGAAGTATTCTATATAGAGTTCTTTTTTAACAGATCTCATGAATTGCAATGTTTTAGCTGGGGTTTTTTAATTTATAAGAAAGCAATAGCTACTATCCTACTGTAGTATTATTTTAACTCAAATTACATCTGAAGGAAGGAAAAATTAATAGTTATAAATACCTCCAGGATTTTGATACTCGGTACATGTAAAAATCAGTCTAACCCACTTATAAGAACTGTAACCTTTCAGAGGGTTTGTTCACAGAATGTTTTCGGGATATGTGAGCAGCAAGTTTGTGATTTATGCCCACATGTGGAGCTGTAAGTAACACTTGTGATAGTGTAGTGTCAATGCACAAAGAAGGAAGAAATTCAAGAGATCATGACCTTGTAGCAGTGATAGCAGGAAATAAGACTGAAAAACCAGAAAGAAACATGGAGCAAAAGCAAAAGCAAGAGCGAGGAAAGGCAAGCCAGAGGGAAGCGCCAGTGAGAACAGAGAGCAATCCCGCCTGCTGGACTCGAGAGGGAGCCCTGCCTGACCCTGGCCTCATTCCTGGTTTCTTTCCCCAAAGCACAGGACAGATTTCAGGCCTCTCCCTACTGAAGCCTCTGGGAACCTACGTGAGTACACACACGATTGTCTGGAAGCCACCACGTGGGACGGACGTGTGGCCTCGGCCTGAGTGGATGCTGTGTGCATTCACCAGTCCCTTCCAGGCCCTGGCGCAGTCACAGGAGGCTCCCTAGATAAACTGGCAAGCGCAGCCTTCACTCTGTTGCTGACTTCGAACCTGTGCCAGGCAATGGTCTGGGACCCAGGCAGAGGACCCTCCCCTCCAGCTGGACACTTCTCGTGGCCGGCACTGAGTAATCCCAAGCAAATAAGGTTTTCAAAATAAATAACAGACAAGTAAGACACTATAGTAAGGGTATATTAAGATGATCACTTATTTTTTAAAAATGAATCTCACATGAAGGAAAATTGTGAAAAAAAATCTTTTAGATTTTAGATGTCAAACTATTCACTTAAATGAATTTAAAGAGAAACAAAAATACTTAACTTTGTTACTAGGAATCACTCTAGGCCAATTTCAAATGTTCATATCAAAACAAAATATTTATTCTAACATTGTGTCAATTTACATTTCTAAAAAAGAATTTTATGAAAATGTTCAGTCAGGCACGTTGTTATGAAAAGTCTGGATTTAGCCAGACTGAATATACAGTTTTTCATATTAATATATTCTAAAGCCACAGTCACCTACATAAGAAGAGTATACATGGACATGTGAAGATGTAATAATAACCAACGCAGACAACCAATAAATGCCAAAAGGAAATTAAATTACTGAAACCTCATAGTCACAGCTTTGTCCAATGGTTTAATTTATGTGTGAGCAGTGTGGGATTTTATAATTCATTATCGCACTTGTTTCTAGATTCCTTTTCTCTCATAAATCAATATTCCATCTATTGCCTACGCTGGCTTGCTGCCTCCTCTAGCTTTTTTGTGGCACAGGTACTAAGCACATTGGCCATCTGCTCTGAAAGCTGATCTCGTCTTACTGCAGTAGATCCTGTTTAGCAATCAGTGGATACAAATGTGTAAACTACTCACCATGGTCACAATCTTCCCCTGTGGCAACAATGGCCATTCAGATTCCTTCAAAATTCTTCTCATAAGAGTTTCTGAATGGCCTTGATTTAGTTGTTTGATTTGATTGAAAAATGAGATGAATGAAATATTAAGGTGTAAGCAAAGGGCATGGTACATTT
This sequence comes from Hydrochoerus hydrochaeris, assembly GCA_004027455.1. Classification (NCBI taxonomy): domain Eukaryota; kingdom Metazoa; phylum Chordata; class Mammalia; order Rodentia; family Hydrochaeridae; genus Hydrochoerus; species Hydrochoerus hydrochaeris. Next base: position 192,865 of record PVLA01001528.1, on the reverse strand, counting down.
ACTGTGTTTATTACGGTGTGAGGCATGGACCCCAGGCCATGTAGAGAGGTTGTCTCTTCACCAACAATACCATGAGTGATATTGTGATGAGCAGCAAAAAATTTGTACTGTTTCTTCCCTGGATCTGAGGGGCGCCACTCTCCAAATGCTCCCACTGTATAGTTACCGCGAAACGGTCCTTCCCCCCTCTTCTTAGATTAACTGTACACCCATAGATTCTTCTTCTTATTATTATTATTTTGCTTTTTTCTGGTACCAGGGATCAAACTCACAACCTCACACTTATCAGGCAAGCACTTATGCTTCTGAGCTAAATCCCCAGCCCCATGTACACCCACAGATTAGAAGACACAACCACAACTCCAAACACACTCAGCTGCCTTTGACAAAGGGGCCAAACATGCTCCCTGGAAGAAAGACAGCCTCTTTCATAAGTGATTCTGGAAAAACCGACTTTCCATCAGCCAAAAACTACAGCTAGACCCCTGCTTATAACTAGGCACTAACCTAACATTACCCACCCTTTCTAGGGTTTTATTTTCAGTGGAACCATTACCTTCTGTAGGTGAAGGAAACTCTCTTTCCCATGACACACACTCATTTATTCACTCACTGGATGAGCACGGGCTAAGGTTTGTAATGGAGAAGGAAAGGTGTCTAGTTTTACAGTGCCATCTCTGTCACCAGGCAGAGGGCACCAATGTGGCTCTTACACAAATACATGGGAAGTTATAACCAGGAACAGAGAGGCAAAGTGTTGCTATGTGACAGTCTAACAAACCACAGCATAAATACTAACACGAATAGAAGGCCTGGAAGTCCTTCTGAGGAAGTGACAGTTGGGCAAAAACATCAACAGTAAGTTGAAGTTAAGCAGAGGCAAAGTGGGAAGAGAAAATAATTTTTAGTTAGAAGCAGCAGCATGTGCAAAGGCCCAGAAGCTGGAATGGTGACAGGGCAGACAGCTCGAGATGAAGGAAATGAGAGAACATCAGAGTAATGCCTGGTGATTTCCCCTTTAGAGAGAAAACTTTAGTGAGATTTCTCCTCACTCCAAGAACCATGGGAGGTGACAGAAATAGTCTCTGCATAGTGTGACTCGGTAGGTAGAGAGTAAAGGGAACAACAGGAGCTAGTGTTCTGTGGTCTCATCCATGACCAGGTCCTGCTGCCAACCAGGTGGAGCCCTGGACTCAATGTCACCATCCTAAGCTCAGAGTTCTCAGGAGTCCAACACCTACATCACCATCTTCCTTCTGTTAATGTTACGTTAATGAAGTGAAATGCGTGTGTGGCTCTGAAACAGTGCAGAGTACGCAAGAAACGCTCAGGAAGCACGACCCGAACTACCGTTTCCAAAGAGGTAACAGCACTGAGCACAGCACTCCTGCGGGTACGAGGCTGCTCTCGAAGTGTGCAGACCCTGAGGCAGCTGCAGTCACTTCAGATGGCCTGCTTTATCTGCAGTGACTCTGTGGGTGGCAAGCTAACCACACAGCTTATTTTTTAGCCTTGATCATAATTAGAGCTGTCATATTATGGTAACTCGCCAGCCTTCCCCTGTCAGTTCATTTTATCTAGGAATTCTGTCACCGAAAATCTACACAAGCAGGAACCTGAGGGAACCATTTGATGGTCACATCTTCTGTCTTCTGTGCCTAAAAAAAGTCACATCATAACGTAGGAACCATAGCTTAGTCCCTGTCGTGCCCAAGCTGGCAGATGGTAGTTGGTATTTTCTTCAGTATCTTCACAGCAACAGTCCGGTAGCTCTGAGGGTGTCACAGCTCAGTGACAGGGCACTTTCCTGCCATGTACAAGGTCGAGGGGTTTGGTTCCTAACACAGCAAAACACAAAAGCAAGCCACCCCCAAAATGAAAACCACTATAACTGGATAAACTCTACTGGACCCTATTGGTGCATTTGTTTTCTTTAACCATATACTTTTATTAGTCTAATTTTAATTTGAGTAAACTTATAAAAGCCATTTTAAAACCTAGAAACAAGAGACAGTCCAATCCAACTTATCCAATCCTTTACTAGTGAACAAAATAGAACAGTGATTTGTGACTGATTGCACACATATAGGAGTCAAATTATTTTTGTAAAATGCTAACACACTGTTGATATAGTTCCCAACTTAAAGGCAGCTGTTCTGTCCTTACTGTCTTGCAGTGTTCACTGTCTTATCTCTCCCTTCCCTACACAGAATTTTAGGTGTCACCGACTGTCCTTTTCTGTCACACGTTAGAGGTTTTTAATGACAAATATTTAAAAATAAACCTCTGTGCTTTGGTGCTTTCTGAAACAATCCTAATGAAACCTGCAAACTACTTTACATATATTGTATCCTATCTTTACGTTACCCAATGAGATTCTACAAAAATTAAAAAGTCAGCATAGGTAGTCATGAATTTCACTCTGGAGGCGTGTGTCTCTGAGTTTCTTAATTGCTGCTTTGCTTTATTGCTCTTTCTGTTCTGTAATCCTGGCAAAGTCATTCACTATATCAGTCAAGGACAAAGAATTGCTGATCGACCTGAGAGAGAATCAAAAATCCATAATTTCATCTCTACTTATAAGAACTCAGAGCAAGGTCAAAGCCTACCTTCGGCGCTTTAACAACTCATGCAGGCAAAGCCTCATGCAGGAGGTAGCTGCAGTATCTCCCTCTGCGCCCACACAGTGCCACGTGCGTGACGGACATGCACTGGCTTTTTGATGTCTGGATACTCACTAAGCCCTGTGGAGAGGCAGAGTGGAAAGGAGCCGAGAGAAAGGGACATGAAGGTCAAGTGCTTCCTGGCGGAGGAGCCACAAAGCTGGGTACTGGTGAGATGGGCATTGTCGTGTGTCCAGCTCTGTGACAGGATGCTTCTGCAGAGGCCTCAGTGGGAGTCATCAGCACTGCCTTACATACCGCCTGTTCCACTGGTCTGTTCAGTCAAACAGCCGTCACTTGGCAGCTGTGTACTGCAGACTGTGATCAAGGCAGGGGGATGGCTCCACCGCACGTCCCATTCCCAGCCCAGGTGTCTACCACTGTGCATCAGGAATTACACTGACTGCATGTGCCTCACACCTGTGCTGAGCTCGGGGTGACTTGCAGAGACACTTCCTGGGAGCCTGACTCTGCACCCTCCCCTGCAGCCCCATTTGCTCTCAGACATCACTGCAAAACAGTGATCAAAAAACTCCCTGCAGTCTCATTTGTTCCCACCAGTGAGGTTCTGGATTCTGCACACACAGAGCCCCGGTCACCTCAGTGGGATTTGGATAAAAGGTGAAACTTGTGTGTTTTCTGCTCACCAACTCAAACTCAAAAAAAAAAAACAAAAAAAAAACAAGCTGTGGATTTTGATGTGTGTGACTTAACAAAGCCATCATCTACCTCATTCAATTGGCTCTTTGTCCCCAGTGGTTTTGTATTAGAGTCTTTTGGTAATTGGATCACCAAAATGCTACCTGCAAAACACTGATAATTTCAGCACACTCATTCCAGAATTATAACTTATAATTTATGTCATATCTAAGCACATTGGCTTTTATTTCCAGAATGACATATTGACAGTGTTGGTTTGAAACAGAAAACTAAAATCATGGTGACACAAGGTTATCATTCTATTCTTATTTTACATAGAAACAAAAAACAGGAATGAATATTCATTTTTAAAATGCATTTTACACAATTTCCTAGATTTGCTGCTTGTACTGAATTATATGATGCTATACCACTTGTACACTCATAGAATAAATACTATATGGATATTGCATATTATTGTTTATTAAAATTATATAATACACTATACTTATATAGAGCACTTTATATAAAGTTTTATCTCTATTAATAAATGAAATTGCTGGACTTTTCTTTTTACCTTTGTGGCACCTTTTCAATAATTTAATTGCTTTTGCTGTAGTTAAACAAATTAATTAGTGCTACCATTTGTGCACAAAAAAGTAGGCTCCTCTTTATCAAACACAACTTGTGAAAGATGGACAGAAAATCCACTCTTAAGAGTGTCTAAGTGTCATTTGTGCAGCTGCAAATACAGTAATTTTCACAAAAAGGATGAGTGATTCCAGACATAAAGCCAACAGTAGAACATACACACATACACACGTACACACACACACACGTATGTCTGTGTGCACGCATACAAAGATAAAGCTTAGAATTACAGAGATTATTTTCAGGCTTTGTAACCTAATCAGACCTAATCAAGCAGCTCCCAATATTTGCCTGTCTGGATTTCAGAACCGCTATAGGCTGGTTACCCACTGGTTCACTCATTAGTTCTCCCACCAGTGTTCATACCCGCAACAGTACAGAGCTGTTACCCCCACCCTCCTCACGGGCCACTTCCACTCATTCCATAGGTCCGAAGGGGCTGCACCCAGCAGACTGCAGGCAGTAGCTTCATCTTGATTTAGGTGATGAGACCAGGAAAAGGAATGGAAGAATTTTGCATATGGAAAGGGAATAGGAATTCCTGGGGCCAGAGGGAAGAGGGTGGCCCCTCAGTCAGACCATCCTCTTGTCTCCTACTCTCTATCTGTGTCTCTATTTCTCTTTGTCTCTCTGTCTCCCTCTCTGTCTCTGTCTCTGTCTCCCTCTCTGTCTCTCTCTGTCTCCCTGTCTCCCTCTCTGTCTCTCTGTCTCTGTCTCTCTCTGTCTCTATCTCTCTGTCTCTCTCTCCTCTTGATGAGAGTTGCACCTGCGAATGTCAAAGCTGGATGGATTTTGCAGATGTAATTGAAGCCCAAGTTAGTTGATCCCTGCTTAGTTGAGGTCAAGATTATCTGAGCAGCCATGACTTACCCAGGTTAAAGAACTTTGAAGTAAGGGAGTGAGTTTCCTTTAGGAAAAGGTTGTCCTTGTTGGTTTGATGCAAATGTCCCAGGTTAGAGAAAAAATCCAAAACTGATTACGTGACAAATTTAATAATTTTCTAAAATAAAAAATGGAGAAAGTGCTCTAATCATTTAAAACATTCCTAAAATGGCTACAGAATGAAGATATCGAATATGAACTTATCAAAAATGAAAGAAAAGTCAAAGCATCACATAGATGAACCATCTGTTGGTGAAAGGCTGAGAAGCTAAAATGATTATTAATCCGTGTTGGCTTTTGAGGGATAGGACTAAGTCCATCGGGGACAAGAACGTGGTCAATGTTCAGCTAAACACGGTGGGTAAAGAGGCCAGTGAGGATTCCCCGGCAGGCAACCTTGTGGCCCTCGTACGGTAGTGGGACGGCATAGAGAGCGGGCCTGGAGTGAGGGTGGACAAGCTGCGGGGCGATTTCACTCGAACAGATTTAGAGGGCAGGAGAGGCAGGTGGAGAAAGTTTTGATTTATTGCCAGAGTCCATGAACAGTACCCTGGATTGTTTTACTCCTGTGAACTTTCTATTGATCTTCATATGCTGTGTGTGTGTGTGTGTGTGTGTGTGTGTGTGAGAGAGAGAGAGAGAGAGAGAGAGAGAGAGAGAGACTCACCTTATATTTAGAAAATCGTCATATTGAGGTAAGTTGCTTATGGCCTCACCACTCTTATTTTCTTCAACCTAAACTAGAAATTCAAAAAGTTTCTAAGACATCAAGAAAACTTGTATTCCTAACAGTAATTTCCCCAGTTTATCATCCAGTAAAACAGTAAAGCATTCATTTTAAGCTAAATTTATGATTTTAAAAAAAGGAAAAGTAGTACTAGAGTGTCAGTTGGCCCAGGAGATTAGGAAGGAATGATAAAATCACCAGTTGGACTCCGTCAGGCTTGAGAGGGTCTCAGAACATCTGTGCGATCTCTCTTCAATGGTCAGTAAGGGAGGGAGCCCAGGAGCTCCTGATTTAGAAAATAGCCACTCTCTAAAATGCCTTTAAGTGGTTGTGCCTTGTTGGCATCTAGAGTTCAGGGTTGAACAGAGTATGAACCCCTGAGACGCCTTCCCCAGGTGGGTCAGAGTGGTGGGCTTGTCCCCCCTCACCTGGTGAAGTACTGCTCACCTGCACCTGTCAGGAGGGCGCCCTTGTACCGCTCTGGGGAGGCGGTCACCATTCACAGGTGTAGCTCTTTGCCCTGCTAGAGACCAGACAGTGAGGGTGATGGGAAACAAACCTCTGCCTTTATGCTCACAGCTCAATCAATTGGAATCCATGTGGACTTTTACATGTGTGTGTTCTCTTTTTCTGAGCAAGTACATCCTCCTCTTTTAGGTTGACCTCACCCAGTGAAGGAGGCTTAGGGAAGACATTTTGCACAGGTGCCCGGTTATAGACAGACACGAAAGCGTGTTACTATCAAACTGTTGTTTTCAGTCAAATGTTGTTTTCTCACCATCTTTCTGCAGGATCAAGATACAGAAAGAATATAGGAGTTAGCCAGAGTCACTCAAATAGGCCCTGAAGAAATGGTGGAGGAACCTGAAAATAAAGCGGCAATCCCATTACGGGAGTTTAGCTTTTAGAAATACCGATTCATGCAGAAGTACAAATGTCACACATTCTAAAATTATTGATATGTAAAATTTAGATTTTCTGACTTTTGATGTAGGGGTGTACTTGTTACTGTTCTAGAAGAAGTTTGGAAAAGAATAGTGCTCTTGGCAGCACTTAATGCAAATAATACAATTTTGCTCCTAGGGGCTATGCTTACAGCTCATGATAAAAGGATTTAGAGGCGGTTCATGGGCACTGGCAGTGCTATGTGAGTGTTTTCCTATAATCTGTTCATTTTAGAGTAATTGTCATGCAGAGTTTATCCTTCGGGAAATTTTTTGATAAATCTGAGTGTCAGCAAGGTATGGAAAACAAACATTTATTTGAATCATGATGGTGCTCAGCAAACCGTGAAGGTGTCGTGCCAAACCAACAGGCTCACGCCGGCCACTGTGGCTGGTTCTATTCCGGAGATTGCTGAGGCTCCTACAGAAAGAAGGCAGTGTACACTATAGAGATGATATGCTTTGTACGGTGCAGTGGTCAGAGTTAGGATTTGCGTGGTTGGGGAAAATACATGACACCCTCAACACAGGGAGGATACATTTAATTCAGCTCGTGATTTCAGAGCTTTCAGCCCTCAGTTGCCTGGCTGCAAAGCAGAAATAGGATGGCAAAAGGGTAGAGGAGAAAAGCTGCTCAAGTTACAGCAGCAAGCAAGTAAAGAGTAGGGAAGATCATCAGAGTAAAAGGGCCAAGGGACCGGATATAGTCCCCAGGTCATACAGTGCCCTGGGGCAGAATGTCCTAGGTACCTCAAGGCAATGAGGTTGACATCAAAGCTTAGCCATCAGTCATGGAAAGGAACACTTCTAATAGAACCTCTACGCAGCAGAGGAAATGGATATTCTGCCCCAGGATAAAATCTCAAAGTGGTAAAGATTTTAGCAAAAGGAAATTTTAGCTTGCTTTCTGATCTCAGTTCTTTCTATGTGTACCTCTGCCTTTGCAGATAATGATGCCACAAATCCCAGCAAGTCCTACAAGTTCTGTGTTATAAACAGGGTTCCTTTTTGGTTTACCTTAACTCAAGTTTTGGCTTCCTTAGTCTGATGAATAATGATGGCACTGACCACAAAGCTGAGGGCGTTTTGAAAGCCCGTTAGCCACACTGTCAGGACCCAGAAGGAGATGACCAAAGAAGAAATACAGGTGCGGAACCCTGGACCTCACACTGGTTTCAGGAACCTCTTCAAGAAAAATAATAAAACAATTAAAATTCAGGTTAGAAATCGAGTGCCCACTAATAAGCCTGAAAAAAATGTGAGTGTTTTAAATCACCATTTTCCTAGGATTGATTAACTAAGAGCAGGATGAAGTCACATTGTGCAAACCTCACTATGTGTGTGTCCTGGAGTAAGAATATGTGTAGTTTAGTTTAGAGACTAAGGATGCATTGTTTCTTAAAATTATATATATTATACATAGATATGTAGAAAAAAGAGAAGAGCATATGTTCATAAATACATGTGTAATGGGATCTATCCATCTATAAGACTTATTTTCCAGTTTTCATATGTGTGTATTGATTTATGCAGCCATTTATTGCTTTATCTGTGCCTTAAACCTGGTTGCTGAAGTATATTATGATTATTGAAACGTTTGTTTCAATATTGAACACAGCAAACCCACTCGCTTTGAGGTCCTCTGGCTCTGGCTGAGCAAATGCAAACTGATAGGAAGCTACTGCGCTTAGATTCTATTGACCAGGGTGGAGCAGAACCTGGGGTCCCAGGGAGAGAGCTATTGAAACTTTTCTGGGCAAGCTGGCCTGAGCCTTTATGTGATTATGCAATTTTTTTCACAAAGGTTTTAATAAAAGAGTTCCTCAGTTTTATTAAAATTGATATTTTTTTCCTTATGATACCATTCCAAGTCAAGTTGAGAATGATAACCACAAAGAACACAGTTTGAAAAACAAAATATTTAATGGCATTAATGCTTCCCGTACAGAGCTACCTTCCATGACATTTCAGGTTTATTAGGGTTTGCAGAACCATCTGTGAAAATCTCTTCCCATTCGTGGCTGTCATTCAATTATGCAGCTTGAAGATATTACATAGAGAGGACGGATCAGCCTTTATTTATTAAAAACCACTTTTTCTGTAGCTACAGATGGTCATTCCATTTGCCAAGAGGATATGTCACCATAAAGCAGTACTTCAAAGGGTGAGCATCTGAATTGCAAATCCTCAAAGCTAAAGAAGTTCAGATTTTGTTTGAAATTTCAGACTCTGGGGAAGGGGACCACTGATTTCAAACAACAAATGATTTGCAAATGTACTCAGAAGTAATTTTTGAAGAAAAGAAAGGAAAAATGCCCATTTAAACATTCTATACTTACAAAAGAGATTCCTGGAAACAACTTTTAAGCCCACTCTGTAAATTTTGATTTAAGACAGGTGTTTTTACTACACAGAAATAAGTAAGGCTAAAGTGTGTGTTTAGCAGGGAATTATGTGGCCTCGATTGATCAGTACTTAGCTGTCAGCTTCTGTCACTTGGTTGTTAGTTAGCACAGGATTTATGTTTGGTCCAGATCTGAAGTGTGCGCCTGTGTTATGTAATTTAGACTTCCATTATCTGTCACTTCAATCATACATTAACTTTTCACCGTTGCCATGGGACCGCCGCTCAGATCTTGCTTTAAGCGAACACACTGCAAGGAGCGTAGCTGCCTGAAAGCCAGCCGCTTCCAAACCCGAGACTGGCGGTGAGGCCACAGCAAGGCTGAGCTCCTCCTGCACCTCCCAGACAGGGCAGGGCCTGGCTGCCCCCCGCAGGTGCAGGCCCCAAGGGCTGGGGCTTTCTGAGAGCCACCCCGCAGCCCAGCACCCTCCCTCTTCCCTGCAGACGCTGGGATTCACCGCGTCTTTCCCCTCTCCTCTCTGCCCAGGGAACGCCAGAGGTGGTTCACCCTTGTGCAACATTCGCTGTAGCCAGCTGTAGCCCAGCCACTATTTACGCCTAACAGCCTAGGATTCTTCCTGAGGGTTAGTGTATCCTCGCGTAGCAAATTACCTCATGTTAACAAAAGGGAATGGTTTGATTTTTTTTTAAGTGGCCAGTTGCTGATCAGCATTATTTCTCTATTTAACTATATACAAGTCATATAGAAATCACGGTCAGGCTTTGAAAAATGGATCCTATCGACCCATACATTTTGACATATATTAGCATCACAAAACACATTTTTCAAGGTACAACATAGAAATCCAAGATAATAGAATTCCTGGATGGTATTTTAAATACAACTTTTAACCTTGTGTTTTCTCCTTACTAGTTAGTATGTTTGCATGAACTTATTGTATTTGCATATTTACATGCTAATAAGAAATTAATACTGTTTAAAGTGCTATTGAAGGGACAAGTTATTTTCTATAACTTTCAGAACAATAAGTAATATATAGTCGTGGTATTTATGTGAATTGATGTTTTATATACTTTTACACGTGGTTCTATAGTTGATAAAATTACTAAGTGAAATTTTGGCAGATTTGACAAGTCATAAATTTGCTGAATGTCTTTACTGGAAATCTATACTTTTATACTTGACAGTCTACACATTAATATCCCCAATGACCTCAAAGTAAATACTAAGGAAAAATAAAGACATGGTTTCTAAAAACTGACATGAAGTCATATGAGATTCATTTAGATTCTTAGAAGAAAAAGCCTTACCTAAATCCATTTCTATAACTATAATATATGTGTGCTTCGGTCACTGGAACATGTTACTTTATGCATTTGACTATTCTAAGTAACAAACAATTTACATGAAATAGAGGAAATATACAACTAGTACACTTTCCTGAAAGGTTTGACGGTTTTCAAGTATATTTGCTCTTAAAACTGGCCAAATTATAGTCTATTTAAATGCACTATTTATGAAAAATGAGGTAAACAAATAAGCCCAAGTTTTATAAATAGACACAGACATTATAGTTTGAATCAGCAGAAAAATTTTATTCATGCCTGTGTAAGTCACAAGTGGGTGAGCTTCTCAAAACTCATGGCTCACGCACTGCATGCATGACGTCTGTCACTCACCTGGGATGAGCGATCTGGGATGGGGCTGAATTCCAGCTCCTGAGCCATGAGGAGGGGGAAGGCATGAATCTCTCAGGATTGTATAGCTGCATGATCGTTTGTGTCCTGAATTCTTTTTGTTAAAATGTCACGAGAATCATGGAACCAGCCTCTGATTTAGACACTGATCTACTTCCGGACCCACCCACTGCTGTGTTTTCAAATCACAAAGTCAGTTGTAGACAAGTTAGTACATGGACGTTATATGTAAATTATAAGCAATTTTAGATCAAATCAGGAGATCTACAGAAATAGGACCCTGAAACGCCACAATGACATGAGTTGGGCACCCTGGGTCTTCTCTGCAAACACCTGCTACAGAGAGGCAGAAGAAGAGACGCAGGCAGCAGCCAGGGAAGGCGAGGTGGACTGCAAAGTGTTCTACAGAACTTGATTCTCACTTGAAAAAACAGCCCCCAAATAATTTTCACACTTGCACACACATTATATATGCCTTTTTGTAGAGTGAACTGCATCTAAATGTAAGGATATTTCTTCCTTTTAGAGACATGCTTATTAAACGCCATAGCTAGAGAAACAGTTGAGACCTTGAAATTGGTTTTCTAATGATGCTGTTAATCCCATATAAACTGAAGCTCAAGTCACTGGGAAGCAAAGAGCATCTCAGAAAAGCTCCTAAGTGGAGTGTGGCTATTGCTCTCAAGCCCCGTGAATTATTTTTAATGATGTTTCTTTAGAATATTTATAGATATCTGAGAAACCAAGGCTCAGTCATTTTTAGAAAGAATTAGCTTTTGGCTGTCTTTAGGCAATTTTTATAGTCAAAATTGAGACAAGTGTTTTGTATGCTTCTTTTATATTTGATGCACAATATCAGGTCCCAGTTTTGAAGTATATAGAAATCTGAGTTGACTGGTGCATCATTGTCTATTCTGTACCTCACCTGGAAGTTGAGGGTCACTAACAGAAAAGACAACATGGCATCTCTTTAACTCAAAGATGTTTAGTATTGGCATTATTTAAGATGAAGTGTGGCCCAATCATACATTTTGTTTCTGGTATGTGAAAGCATAACACCAGAGATGAGACATTTTTCATAAAATACTAAAGTACTTACATTCTCATGCTGAGAAAAATGAACTCAAATACCTATTCCAATGTGATATTTACTTGACCCTTTAAAGTTTTTAAATGAAAAGTGTTCCAATAAAAATTAATGATGTATTTCATTGGGAGATAAACCATTGGCTCTGGCTTTCCTCTTTGCTCTTTTTGGACTTGTTTTTGTAGTGTCTGTTCAGCTTGTTTTCTCTGTGGTGTAGTAAGAGTGGAAGAGTTGACAAACTGAGCCCACTGTCACTGTTCTGAGTCCACAGAGCCCTGGCTCAAGGACTTCCAGAGCCAAGAGAGAGCCAGTGCTAAAAAATTCACTTTATCTGACTCCCGACTAAGCTCATCCACTGTAAAATGGTCATCTGGGCCATTCGTTCTAGCGGGCTCAGATTTTCTTAGTGAAATACAGATGACAACAGCAAATTATTTTAATTAACTAAGATGCCATGCATTCTGAAAGTCAATGTCCAGCACAGACTGGTTTATAGAAAAGGTGGTCCCTATTCCAGTAGTGGTCCTATCTAAATCAGTATTGCTGAGTCACGAGAACCACCAGATAGATAAGATTAGACCAGCTCTTCAATGATCTCTCGAGAAATAAATGAGACCACTTTCAGTCTATAATTGGACAGAAAAAATGAGAAATTGTGTTTCGTAAAATTTTCATTTCTAATAAAAAGATGCGATTTTATTTTCTTCTCTAAGTTTTTTTTAAAATCTTTTCCTTGTAAATTCCTATCTGTTCAAGTTTTAGGAAAAAATAAAAACTCTTATCATGAGAATGGAGAGAAGGCTTCTCAGATACTGAACCAAGAAGACTGCTGTCACTTCCTGTTCTGGGATAAAACACTCAATGCTCACAACTGAAATTAAGAGAAGTCTATTCACCTTACACTTTCCAGCAGGCTAAGTCCAAAGCTGGCTGGTTCCTGGGCAGAAATGCCATGTGGAAGGGCCTTTTAGAGGAAACCTGATCACCCCATGATGGTGCAGAAACAGAGAGAGAGAGAAGGGAGCAGTCAGGGACAAGAATATACCATCCCCAAACATACCCCCGACAGCCTCTTTGTTCTAGTTTAATATAGGATGTCCCCCAAATTTTCAGGTTCCCTTAAAGTAGGGCTTTTAGAAAGTGATAGATCACAGGGGTACTCCATTCGCTAGTGGACTAACCCAAGATGAGGTCAGAGTTAAGCAGTCTATGAAGAGATACAGACTGATTGGAAGTGTACATTGGGGGTGTAACCCTGAAAAGCACATTTCCCTTTCTGGTTCCTCCCTTTTTCTGTCTCTCTCTCTTGGTCACACAGATATAAACAGCTTTCCCTCTGCCCCACTGCTATACAATTTCTGGCTTGGAGCCCGCTGACTATAGACAAAGTTGTGAGTCAAACAAACTTTAAGATTTGTTGTTCAGCATTGTCTCTCAGTGACAAAAAATGACTAAACTAATTTTGGTACAAAGATTGGGATCACCTGACCCAATGACTCCATGATCACCTGACCACATTGCTCAGAAGCCTTTGAAACTGGCTCGTGGGAGAAGTTTGTTAAGGTTTGGAGATACCAGGTAGGGAAGCCCTAGAACTCTAAACTGAGCGTCTCATCAATGTTCAGATAACCACAGTGCTCACAGGAAGCAGATAATCCAAAAAAGATTTCAAGGAGTTTCAGTGGAGAATAAGGACTCCATTGGCGGTTGGATTTTGGAGCAGCTGTGTTATGCTCTGGCCTAAAATTTTCTTCATTTTGTTCATGGCCTGAGGCTTTTCAGGAGGCTGAGATGAAAAGCAGACAACTATGTCATCCACTGGAGTGCCTTTCCAGCCCAGGCTTCAAGGTGTGGCTTGTGTATAGCTTGCGGATTTTAGCTTGGTTTATACTAAAAGTCAGGAGCAAAAAAGTCCATTTGCTGTTTTTTAATTTCCGCAGAAATAAAGAAGCTGTGAGCCAAAATCAGCCTCCCTTCCTTTACCTTTAGGGTGTTGAGTACTGTGTCTCTGGGATGAGAAAGTGGCTAAGATGCTTTACTTCTAATCAGGACTCATGTCTTGACAAATGAGACATTTGGGGTCACTTCAGATGCACACCATAATCACAGCAAGGCTCAAACTAGAGTAACTCAGCAGAACCATGGAACTAGTATTACATCCACCAGAAATGCTATAAAATGAAATGCTTTCTTTCAATATCAGAGAGAACTTTCCATGCACAGGCTGCTTTAGGGTCACTGATTCCATGCTTCTTGTCTACCCAGAGTCTTCTGACTTGCAGTTATGTCCTTTGAACAGGAGTGTATTCTGCAGCAGTGGGAAGGGAGAGTGATGGTACCTAAGAATATGTATCACAGTGTGTCTAAAAGGACTGGAAGAATTAGGCGGATAGTCTGAGATTGTTTTATTCTTACACTCTGAGCAGGAGTATCTCAGGGAGCACATTCTCATCTATTAATAATGCAAACAGAGGGGGAGCAGTCCAGGCTCCCCTTTGTCATTCCTAATGGACAGATTACTGCAGCACACGAACAAAGCAGGGAAATCAGGCTGAAGGTACACAATGCCAAGAGCTGCGCTTCGTCCCTAAGTGTGGCCTGGAGTATGCTCACAGTTTATTCCCCTCCATCCCTCCCCTTCACAGCCGTGTCCTGGACATGGGACAGTGGACATGGCCAGAGACGGAGCTTTTGAACCTGAGGCACATTATCAATTCCGAAATAAACATGTCAGTTTTGGCTTCATTAAAAAACGTAATATTTTTACTAGGAGAAATTTCTATATTTCTCTGGATAAAGATGCTTGACTTTTAAAAATTATACCACAGAATACCTTAAACAAAAAGTTTCTCATTAAAAATAAATCTACATTGATGCAGAAGTTTTTTTTTATTTTCAAAATGTTATTAGTACGTGTCTTACTGTACATAACAGTTGCATTTATTAATTCGTGTGTATGGCACATCTTCATTTTTTTATCCTCTTCCCCTCTTTTCCCACTCATCTCTCTCTGTTTTTTGGTTCCCTTCATCTTTGCAAAAGATCTATGCCTTATTGAGGTTACTAATTCCATAATACACCATTTGTATTTTCATTCAAACTTTATTTCCTTTACCACTGTGATCTAATAATGGAATTGCTCATGCATTCTTAAAGATTCCAATATTCCAAAAGGCAAGAAATTGGAACATATAATTGTTTGAAAAGGCTCCTATTATCGACTGGCCTACATTTTTGTGTAAAGTGATTACTGCATATGAATGGATAATAAAATTGTCAATAATCTATTACTACAAAACACAGTTTAATGACTGCATGGGAGTGAGGTTTTACAAATTTGCTCCCAGCATCTTCCTGTTTCACTCTGGGTTCTTGGCTGAGATTTTAATCAGTTTTGAAATTTAAAAGGAACCCAAGTCCTTTGTTCAGATGCGCCTTATGCAGTGTGGCTTCGCTATGATGTTTCCTGGCCTGGGCTTAGAATGCACACCCTGGAAATCAACGTTAACAAAGGATCCACCACTTGCGATCTGAGAAATGACGTTCTAAACAGGCAGCCCAGGAGGACGTATCAAGTCTCTGGGAACCAAGATGAATAAGCAAGAATGAGTTCAGAAAATGGAAAGGAAGTGGCTGTATAAATTGTTACCCCTCAGATTCTTCTACAAGAATGAGATTATACAATAAGTGGCTGCCACTTGTAGAGCCACCTATCTTATCTCCGCTGTACCCCTAAAGAGCAGAAGGATTTCAGCAAGGTGACATCAGAATTTCTGCCATGCATTTCACATGTGCATGGGCACCACGTTCAGTAGATAAGACCATCATTAATGAATTTGTACATGAGCTGATGTTCAGAGAAAGAAAAGGCGAGTATACAATTATGGCCTGAGTTAGACTTTTCTTGTCTTAGGAATGGATGCATCTGCATATCTATTTCACTGCTCAGTAAACACTGAAGTCTTACATGAGTCTTTTGAAAATGAAGAGAATTTGTTAAAAGAAGAAGGGGACCCTTGAAGAAGAACATATTTCCTTCCAGCTCCACATTCTGCTGGACAACTTCATCCTCCATGGACTCTACTTCCAGCAGACAGTCTGCATAAAATGACCTTAGCTCCTGCATTCTGTCAACCCTCCCTGTCACCCTGACTCTGCCCTCAGGAATGGTAGCAGCTGTAAGTATTTATCAACATCATGGACTGCCTGTCATTTGGTTTCCCATGCATCTAACTCATGCAAAACAAACCCTTGCATTGAATTCCTCCTGTCTGAAATCTTAGGGGTGGTTACTAATTTCTTCTTTAGATCTTGACTGAAAGAGAAAATTACTGTTAGCGCTCATGTCAGTGAATCAAGTGTAGTCAAGAATAATAGAGTGAATAGAAATGGGCCAATCACTATTGATATGCATTACGCATAATAATCAGTTGAGGCTAGAGAAATTCAAATTACATATTGTAAATCTTAGTGTTTTAAAATAACATTCACAACCTCAAAATTCAATAATTTTTCCAGGGCTCAGTGGGGACAACTCAACTCTGCTCCACAACACCTCAGCCAAGGTGACCCCAAGAAGGCCAGAAGTTTCATTTCCACAGTGGCCTTGCTCCTCCGGCTCACTGGCACCTGCAGTGTGGATGCTGAGCTTGGGTCAGGACATAGATTGGGCCCACAAGATGTGTTTACACAGCTCTGCTGGTTCTTTTGTGGCACAGCCACCTCAGTTCAAAGTCTTACAGAATAGCCAGCCACCCTGCAGCACAATAGCAGAAGCTTTGATGTATGTTTAGTGCCAGGCTCTGACTTATGTCACCTTGTACTGTTCATATTAACCATAAGGCAGCCAAGCATCATGGCTCTATCTTTAGATCAGAGGTGGCAAAGTCACTTCATGAAACGTGGCACTGTTGATATATTTGCTGCCATCTTTGGAAGCCTGATCTACAGTTCATGTTTATGTATTTGTACTCTTTTGAGTTTTCTGAGAAATACATTACTGAGTCATCAAATTCAATTAGGTCAGAACACAGAAGCTTGTTAACATTTCCAGCTTCCAATTCTGCCTCTTGGGATGTATGTGAACCTTTTCTTAACATGCTGGTCTAAGATCCCTTTCTCTTCCAACCCATGAATATTGTGTTTAGGTGTCATTGTCTTTTCCATTTAGGTACTGAAATATGTTTTTAACCTGTAATACTACTTTTATGTTACCTTTATGTTAAAGTAATCTATAACATTAATTTTCCCCTCTTTGTAATAGGATCTCTGTCTTTTTCTTTCTCTCTTCTTTCTCTCTCTCTCTCATTCTTCACAGGAACTTGATGCATGTGGACCACACAACTATATTTTTTCCTTAAAATTTTCATTTTCTGGAAGCAAGCGTTACTCTGAATCTCCTAGCTTTCTTAACACCAACACTTTTTGACCTTTTTTAAAAATCCTCTTGAATTATTTCTTTTTTTAAAAGAGTACTTCTTTGCACAATACAAATTTTTCTTTTAATTTTGAGCCGAATATTAAGTGTATGATTTAGGTGGAGGGTTGTGTATGGCCAGAGTAACTATAACATCATGCACTTTATTTAGTGAAGCTAAAGAGATACTTATTTATAATGCATTTCACAAGTGCGCTAGATTGTCTTTGGGCTGAATCACAACACTAATACTGTAGCCACCTTCCTAAATATGTCTTCATATGAATTAATAAAGAGAGTTGTAAAATATGCTTAGATCCAAACTCACTGAAATACTCCCCATGAAAATGTGTTCGGTGATTAATTATTACTTTTGTTATTTTCTGTACCTCTTTCTGTGCTCCATATTTGCTTTTTTATTGTGTGTGCAGTTCCTTGTGCCTCCCAGTGGGTCCCTGTCTGCTTGATTGACTCAGGGGACAGGAGACTGCTAACACCGAGAACACCTTGAAGATGAGGAGTTTTGTCAGGTCCAGCAAAGATAGACCTTAAGGTGGAAATAAGAAAACTCCCAAGAGACAAATCAGATAAAAATGATGCAGCCAGAATGTCACCAAGCCTTGCTAGTCTGCTTTGCTACCTAAAACAAAGCGCGGGGAACAGCAGAACAGGATGCCTTTGTTGTTCCTCAGTAAACCTGGGGGTCTGAATCTGTTTGCAGCTCCATTTTGGTAAGTTCCCCTCCCCTGACCCCTTGCAGAGGTATTCTCTGTCTCTCACAACTTCATTTGTCTAACAGGGATTGCTGGCCCAAACCTGCAATCATACCCATTCTCCAAGCCCCGATTCTCAAATACAGGATGTCACCAAAAGTAACAGGGATTTAACATTAAAATGGGAACCAGGTTGGACTGAGGTGTCGGACAAGGGGTACCTGAGGTATGAGGCAGATGTCACTGCATTTCCTTAGAAATTTCAGCAATACCTAAGCATGCTTAACAGTCCTTCAGAGTTCCAGGGCACTGTTCTGATCTCTGCTTGTTTGCTACCAATCTGTGATCAGTTATAAAAACTGCGAATCTGTTATTCACTTCTTCTTCTGTGAAAAGCAAAATAAAGGATGAGGAGAGAGAAGATAAATTTTAACAGTTCAATGTAGCTATTAATGATGGTTACTTTCTCATCTCTCTAGATACTTTGTCTTGACCAAAATTGACATAGGTATATATATATATATATATATATATATATATATATATATATATGTGTGTGTGTGTGTGTGTGTGTGTGTGTGTGTGTGAGAGAGAGAGATAGCACAAGGAAATGCTTAAAAAGTTTCTTCCTTTTTGAAACCTTAAATGCATTTTCATGCTTGCAAACAATTGGAGGACTCATCTTTGGATTTGTATATCTCTTGTTTCATGATGCTCTTCACAAGTATTTTTATACTTCACAGAGAAAAAAATTGAAGGCTGTTTTAAAAATTGAAAAAGATAAGAAAATATTATGAAAACATAAAAAATACACTGAATTATGTCATAATTATAGAGCCACAATAGTGTGAGATAGTGGATGCTTCGTATGCTATGAAAAAATGAGTTAAAAGAAAAACGTCATGGGTTATGGCTGGTCATGGGGAAGTGTGTTCCAAACAAAGTATAAGATATGTATCTCCTCCCATAAGGCATGTAGACTTTGTAGGTAATCTGAACAAAGCAGAGGTGTGAGAAAATAATTTCAATTCATGTGTTATCACGTCACAGAGACCTTTATAGATGCTGTAAGAAACAGAAGATGAAGAAGTCAGCAGCCCTGGGAAGGAATTCATAGAGGAGGTGGAAGCCCACCTGTGTCCTTAACAGTGTGAGGATGTGGTGAGGAGCAGCAGTCGGGAGCACCAGGCACTTGTGACGCCATGTACAAGCAAGGAGGTGGCCATGGCCCTGCTTGTCTAAGCTGGGTGGAAAATCAGGTGTGCCGTGAGTGGAAATGTAAGTCAAGAGCTGTGTAAAGAGAGAGTGTGCGTCACGAATCTGTCATGCTGAGCAAGCAGATCCCCTGATTCTCCTGGTATAGAGAAAACCTGTGAGTCACACAATTTAAGCAGCAGGTGCTGGGTTCTTCTATCAGTGGTTGAGCGTGGTTTGAAGTGAGGAATGGGCCATGGGACTGAGTTCATGGGACACAGCCTGGGTTCTGATGAGCGAGGCGGTGTCAATGCTGAATGATGCTGGGGGCAAAATTGTGAGTTCACTCTTAACATCAGACACCAGGTGTCACTTTAGAGGCTCTGGAGAGATGACACAGAGAGCTGCAGAGACTCTGCCCCAAAGCCATAACACCCAGAGACAGATGGGCAGGGGGACACAGAGGGAAAGAAACTTACCAGAGCCAGAAGCAAAGGGAGAAGCCATCTCAGCGGCTTGAGGGATAAAGCTGGAGGTGCACTCAGTCCACAGAATCCAGTCATTCTCTAATAAAACTTCTTAACTTTGGGCAAAGTGCTTTAAACTGCTGCCTACTAAAACCCCACAAATCAATTCTGACAGAAGCTTCCTTTCAGAGTAATTATTGCAAATCAATTGTGTACTTTATAAAGTAAATAACTCTGATGCTTTGGAAAAATATCTTCCAGCATCCTGTGTATTTCCATTGTCTTCTTGAAATTGACATTGTCTTATTTCTCTCAATTGTGTCAGCAGATATTTTCCCTTCCCCGAAGTAACACTGCCAGTTTGTGGGGCTGGGATGAACGTAGTCTCACTGCTGCTGGTGTAGGTAGAAGCCAGGTGGAAGCAAAATCGCTGTTGTCTCTAGAGCTGCTTCCTGGGTCCTTGGGAGCAATGAACATTCCCTCCTCAGTCTGTGACATGTAAACTTCTAAAACTCTACCTGTCACCTAATTTTATTCTCCCTCAGCAGGCTGTGCACATAACTCCGGTGCTTGTGATCCTCAGAACTTGGCATCACTGGCTCTTCACAAAAGGAACTACCACAGGCTTCCCAGCAAAAGAATGTGCCCAGTGAGCCTTGCAGAGTGAACGGACAGGGCCCCTAACCTCCCATGTTGGGGTGACAGTGACTTGGTTTATCACCAGTGATTCTTACTTTCAGATATGAAGAGGCGTACTATGTCACATGTTATGCAGACTGGTTGGAAGACAAGGGGTAAAGATTCCCCAGGTGGATAAGAGTTTTAGTCTTTCCACTAGGAAGTACCCCATGGAGCTTCTGAAGACTAGGTGTTTTGTTTTGTTTTGTTTTGTTTTGTTTTGTTTTGTCTTGTTTTGCTTTGTTTTGTTCTGTTCTGTTTTGTTTTGTTTGTTTTAGCAAAGCCAAGGGAATCTCTCTGGTTGAATACAAACAATTTCATAAAACACAAGCACTAGATAAGGCCATTCCATGACCATGTTGGAGAAAGGAGATGACACTGCTCTGTACCACATCTGAGCACAGAGATAAACATGTTCCCTGGGAGCCCATGGACTATGGCCCAGTCACCCTCTCCCGGCTAATAGGGTGATAGATGCCTCCTCACACTGGTGTGCAAGATTCCCAGAGAACCTCAGTCACACAACCCTTCTACTCTCTGATGGTGCTAATCTGGAGCAAACTGTGGCTTCTCTAATCATTTATAAATTCACATTTAAAGACCCAAATTCTTTTCCCAGCTCCTCTCACTGCTCTGCTCCATCATGGCACATACTGATGCATTATCTTTCTTTTTTTAAAATTTCATTCAAAGAGAAAAAAAGCAAAACAGAAAAGGGGGTAGAAACAATACAGAATTTCAGAAAAAAATAAACAGTAAGAAATCACTAGTTGATGAATTACATACTGTCTTCTTAAACATAGTTTTTCATTGATAAATTACATACTGTCTTCTTAGACATAGTTGTTCAAGTTACAAAATTAAAGCACACAAAATGGACATTCAAACAGTGAGGCCGCAAACAGTTCTGTTCAATGGCCTAATAAAAACTTAGCAACATGGTTATCAATCCTACATACTTAAACACAAATGCAGTTATATCTTTTACAGCACTTTCTTTTCCTCCTTTTGCTTTTTAAGTCCATTGTCAGTTTAGTTATATACTATTTCAGGTTGCTCAGTACCTTACTGACCTGTTTTGTTGTTATTATTTACTTTTTAATCACCTTATATTATACTGTTGCTTTGTTTTTGAGTTTCTCCTCATCCATGCCCCATGGATCAGCTTTGGTGGAGTTGGGAGTTTTTTGGAGGTATTTTGTTATCTACTTTTTTTTTGAAGGTAGCAAAATACAGCATAACAAGACAGAACAAACCCATGTGAGGCAGTGCAGTGAAATTGGCACAGAACCTCACAGCAGGTCACCAGGAAACACAATAGGCAATAGGCACTATAG
Organism: Hydrochoerus hydrochaeris; assembly: GCA_004027455.1. Taxonomy (NCBI): domain Eukaryota; kingdom Metazoa; phylum Chordata; class Mammalia; order Rodentia; family Hydrochaeridae; genus Hydrochoerus; species Hydrochoerus hydrochaeris. The sequence continues at coordinate 171,404 of PVLA01001528.1, read as the reverse complement.
TACATTCCTTTCTGTTCACATTAGCTGTTCTTTCAGTCAGATAGAGCAAAATGGAAGGAAATATTGAACTTAAAAAAACAGAATATTGAATAGAGCAATACCATTAATCAGAACTAAGCAAAACAGTGATAAAAATACTTGCCTTCAAAGAGATGGTAGAAGGAAGTCCTGCTTACTTGTCACACTGCATATGTTCATCCTCCCAAGAGATACTCAGACTTCCAGCTCCCACTTGCTAAGGGAGGGTGGATTAATTCTGATTCTTAGCCCACACACAGGCAGGCTCCCAGCCACTTAACAGGGCGGTGAGCTGGCTGCCTGTTTTCCCAGCACCCCAAATTCCAACATGATGCCGAGCTCAGGAAAGGCTGATAGTTCTCACCTTGAGGCGGTGGCTTGTGAAGCCCCCAGCCGCTTACCAGGGTGGCAAGCTGGCTGCCTGTCCTCCCAGTGCCCCAAGTTCCAACATGGCGCAGAGCTCAGGAAATGCCTATAGTTCACATTATCTTTCTTGTTGTAACACACAAATACCTTGTCTTTGTATGTCAGAGGTGTTTTCCTTGTGGTATTTAGCAGGAGAAAATCAAGAAAAATCCTCCGATATCAAGACATACCGAGCTAAATGAGTCTACAGTGTAAAAGCGCTTGGGCAAACACACTTCCTTTTTCACCAGTGTATGTGTGTGAGGCATAACAGCCACAGTCCTTTTGGGGACTCCATGTGTCACAAGTCCTCATCATTTTCAGCCCTCTTCATCTCATCCTTTCTTACTTCATGAGATCTTCCTCCTCTTCTCCAAAATTCTGCCTCCCTATTCCTGCCATTTCTTTTATTTCACTCTCTAATTGACTTTAATTTTGGGTTACATTCTGCTGCTTTTATTTCATTTGTGTTAGTCCGTGTGTGTCGTGTATAATGATTACCTTCATTGTTGGGAGTTGGTGTGTGTACACAACACTTCTTTATTCCTATTATGTTCTCCTTTATAAGACAAACTAACTTTCTGTTTTTTACTTTTTCACTTAAAATTATGGTTTCAGTATCCCTCTATTTTCCTGCAAATGACATGAATTTATTCCTCTTTATGGCTGAATAAAATTCCACTCTGGATATCGATCACATTTTCTTTTCCCACCTGTCTGTCTATGGACACAGTAGAAGAGACCCAGAGTAGGGAAGCATTCCTGAGTAAAAACAGGAAAGCAGAAAGCCTCATACTCTGGGATTTCAAGTTGTACTACAGAAGCATAGAAACAAAAATCCCTTGACACCAACACAGAAATAGATCAGTAGATCAATAGAATCAGATAGAAGACATAGAAAAAGAAACCTAATTACCTTCAATCATCTAAGGGCCAAAAATATTCCCTGAAGAAAAGATAGGATCTGTACCAAGTGATGCTGAGAAACTGGTGGGCAGCTGCAGCGGTCAGTTCACTGCCCCTCACCTGCAAGTCAGAACCACTGCTCTGTTCTCTGCCTTTCATTCTAGAGTTGGACTAGTGAGCACCATGCCTTCTTCTGGGCACTCAATACATAATTTCTCTGCACAAAAAGCTCACATGGCCTCTACTCTCATCATCTTAGCCTTAGCTGCGACGTTTGACAGGTACTATGACATTAGCACCTTATCCTTCCAGTGTGATGTGGAATTTCAGTCTCACTGCTCATCAATGTATGAAGGCTCAGGTGTTCACAAGGATATTCACAGGGTCATGTCTGTATGGCTGTGGATTACTGTGGCTGACCTGCTTCTGCTTCTTGTTCTTCATTCTTGAGAATGCAGAGCCCAGTGGATGTAACTGTCATCCGTCTTTGCCAGAGGTGATCGGCCCTGACTAATCTGGGGAAAGTAACTGGGCATGCTCAGTTGGACTCTGTCCTTTTCTGTCTTGAGAGGGGGACCATGCAGAGGGATGTCACCTAGGCTCCTTTATGCTGCAAGTGTCCTGCAGTGTCCAGCAGCTGAACCCACTCTGGTATAGTGCTGTCTGGTGCTGGACGGGAAGGTCAGCCTAACTCTGGGATTCAGTGAGCCATCTCCCTCAACTCTTAGACTAAGTGGTATCCCCAGTTTTCCTTGATCCATGATAGTCATTATATGGCTTCCTTTCTTTTTCAATTCATTGATAGGTTATGGAGTGATCAGTGAATACCCCAATACAGACAGTTCAGTTAATGTAACTAAATCTTCTGATTCATCCACCACTGAGTAATATGGTTGCTTCTTCTACAACAAAGTTTTCAAGGAAATGTTCAGTTTTCTCAAGGGCAAACAGAAGGGTAATGCAATTTACATGTATCTCCTAGAACCCAATAGGCTACTGCTAAGGTTAATTTGTCTTTAAAGAGAGACAGAGGGTAGCAATTTTATGGGGAAGAAGCAGTTGTGAAATACTGTAATGGTCACTCTGAGACCTTTCTGCTTTCAGGGGTCCTCACAGATAAAACCTAAAGACCTTCAGAATGGGCTGATGATCTCTGGGCTCCAGTATGAAGAGACTCACATTATCATCATAAAGACCTCCCTAACTATGTGAACATTGACATTGCACTGTGTTCATTCCAGTAGTTTTAGTAAAACTCTGCTCATGCAAATGCAGATCAAGTGATAGCATCACAGGGAATTACAAATGATTCCCAGAAAAGATTCAACTGTTGAAAGGAAGACCCATGCTGGCCATGACTTTGGACTGTGTATGGATACCTTGTTACACTGTTCTAACTCTGAGAGTAAGTTTCACTTAGAAATTTACAGAGATGGGGCTTCACAGGTGCTCCTTGGTTTGGGGGCTTCTGTGTGAGTTGAAGCTCACTTCCGAAACTGAAATCAGTTAATCTACTCTACTGGAAGTACAAAGATCTTTCCTTGTGGTGTTGTTTCATTAGGCAAGGATGTCTGTAGTGAGAAACAGAAGATGACTTAGGGAAAATTATCCTGAAACATTCTAATGGCATAATGTATTGCAAAACAAATTCTTGTTATCAAAAGGTAAGAGAGAAAAGTTTGAAGATTGTAAAGGTTTTTAAAAATCCTTAAAGAATTTGTCATATTCACCAATTCACCTCTGTGGAAGGGAAGCTTTGATTCTAGGATATTAGAATGAGGTGTCTAGAAAGCCATCTGTAAAGTTTCTATGGATTGGTGCAAATGTCTTTTGTGAACTATTTAATTTCCTTCATTCTAACCCGTTCTGCCCATGAAAACTTTCTAGAAAAATTGGTAGTCTCATGAGAGAACTTGAACCATAAGAGGAAGAGTTCTGGGGAAATGTGTGGTACTGGTAACACCATCACCTTTAACCTCATCATTGTGGGTCTCTGGATTTTCACACCAGTGCCCTTCCAACACACTGGACTCTATGGTGCCGAGCACTGGACCTTGAGGCCCTCTACAGTCTTTGCATCATTCTTCCTTCCACATCTAACTTTATTTGGCCTTGGATTTCTTAGAATAAAGGCAAGTCATTTTGATACAAGCTCACTGATGTCACTTCCACTTAGGCTGCTTCAGCATATTCCTTTTGAGGCTGTGAAAATCTGTACTTTCTCTACCCCTTCTGGTCTCTCTTCTGGACACATCCTTGAGGCATGACAAATTGGGCCAGCTGTGTCATATGAGGCCATCTTTCCACTTCCTGTTTCTTCAGGCTGCTTGCTGACTTCTTGTCACATCATTTTTTATCACAGTTCTCTTTATACTAAATAAATTTCACATCTCTCTCTTTCCATAAAAAGAACAGAACTAAGAGTCCCTAGCCAGAAGGGTAAAGTCTGTAATATTCAAACTTCTTAGAATATCTCGAGGATGTCATTGGGTTTCACTCTATGCATTGTGTTAATTAGGGTTCTCTCGAGGAACAGATTCAGTATAAAGTATATGTAGGTTTATACAAGAGATTGATTTATTCAGTGGGCTCATGGGATAGGAAGCAGAAGAGTCCCAGTGGCCATCTGCAGGATCAGAGATGGAAGAATCTAACACGGTCGCCTGTGTGCTGGAGAGCTGGAGAATCCAGCAGCAGCTGAAGGCTGCAGGCCTGGAAGCTCACTGCAGTCACCATGGGAGTCTGTGTCAAGTGCTCAAAGAGTCTGCTCAAGAAGCCTAAAGAGCCTGTACCCAGAGGCTGAAGGGCATAGAGACCAGAGTCCAAGGGCAGTGGTGGTGATCACAGCCCTTCTGAAAACAAACCTTCTTCCCCTTTATTCAGTCCAAGCCAAGAGCTCACAGGTCGGTCCTGCCCACATCCAGCATGGATCCCATAGTTAACCATCCATGGACACACCCGGGCTTCACTAATCCGCTTGACAATTCTTACTCAGGTCAAGTTGTTGATTTTTTTTTTTTTTTGGTAATCCTGGGAATTGAACACTGGGCCTTCATGCTATGCTGTATCTCCAGCCCATTTCTTTCTTTAAATTTTGAGACACGCTTTTGGTAAATCATTCATTTTCCAAGCTTGCATCAAATCTATAATCTTCCTTCCTCAGCTTCCCCCAGTACTGTATTTGCAGGTGTGCACCAACATGCCAGCCTAAACATGACTCAAAATATCAAGTATTCTCCCAATTAAGATACCTGAGAAATAGTTCCAACTTTAAGAACCTGTAAATATCTACATTTTTTGTCTGCCTACAATAGATTATTTTTCCTATGGCAAGATGAAAATTATCACATCCCTAAGATTCTGTAGCATGTACATTTTCTGAGACTTTTGAGTCCCAATGAAAACCTTAATAAGACAAAAATATCCAATTCTAATAGCAAAACACAGAGCTTAATGAAAATCATGTGCAGCCAAATGAGGAAAGTAAGTAGAGGATATTTTAAAGAGTGACAGCTAGAAAAGTTTATTTTCTTATTTCCTTAAATAACAAGATAAAACGCCTTACTCTGACTTCCCCACACCTGACAAAAAAACTGGAAATTTCTCCACCTGCATCAAACAGCACTTGAGTAAGGGGAATGGGCTGAAAGGTCAGCTTGAGTGACCAGCAGTCTCCGTGCCACGTCTGTACCTGCCTCCAGAATGCTTGCACCAGTGCAGGAGGCTTCCTGAAAAAGGCCGTGGACGACCCCCGTGCCTTACCTCTTCTCCCCCCGGTGTCTTTGGAAACACCAACCAGTGTCAACAGAGCCACAGTAAGGCCATGCTTGGGAATAGTTTCAACACAGCTTCCCACCTCTTTGCCTGAGAATCGAAATGCTTTCTACCTGCAGCGGGGATCAAATTCAGATTTTGTTTCCCATCTCTGGAGTTCACATGGGTGGGCTCTGCAGTGGGGCATTCTGTGATGGCTTCTGAACAGTGCTTGCCAAGGAGAGGGAACCAGTCCTGTCAGAGGAAGTAGGAACCCCAGCCCCGGACAGACAAGAGACTTTAGTTGATGGCAGAGTGGGAAGTTTCCCAGAGAGGCTCCTCTGGTGGTTTTCTTCATCCCCTATTCCTCCTCAATTAGCTAATCCACTAACACGTGTTTATACTGAGTTCCCATCATTAAATATCTATTATATTTCTACTTTCAGGTGAAGCTCCGTAGAGAACAGAATGCCTATGGACGCGATATAACGATGATTACAAAACAATCACAGGGCTGCCGCAATATTGCTCATTTGTTTTAGTAATTACCTCCTATGAGCTATGAAGAATTCTGGATGCTTCACACAAATAATTTGGTTTTCCTGAAAACACAGTAAAGAGACTCATAGAGCCACATTTTAAATATAAGAAAATCAAGGCTCAAAATTACCCTCATTTATTAAACAGTGAATGAATATCACAAGATATCCATGATATCAGTTATGATGACATTAATTATCACTGGGTAGGCAGTAAGATTCTACTGTGCACAAAGCAGGTGTCATTCCATTAAGACTTTAAAGTATTAAAGAGTCAGTATTTGTCCTCCCGGAGAGGAAACTCACCACCTGGAACTACAGACATGCATTTATTCCCAGGCACAATTTAATAATGATACCTCAGACTTCACCAGGTGGTTCTTCTGCAGGACAGTACATGAGGCCATCACAGTCTTAACAGGTTAGTGGTGTGCTTTGGGTCTCAGGTGTCCATGGCCTTAGAGGAAAACTTGGAACTTCAGCTCTTCCCTTGCTCTATCTTTGCTTCCTGGCCACCATGAGGTGAGCAACTTCCTCTGCTGAGCATACCCCGCTAGTAAGTATTGCCTCACCATCAGTCCAAAGCCACAGGGATAAGCAAGCATGGATAGAAACCTCTGAAATTCAAAGCCAAAATAAATCTTTCCTCTTTATAGGCAGATTTTGTCACAGCAGCAGAAAGCTCACTAATGCAGATAAATATGTAAGGACCATGTCAATTCGCAAAAGAACTCATCCTCAGCACACAGGTTTCTGTTCCAGATGCTGTCCCAGGGGGGTCTTTCTAGGAACTCTCACCCCTGCAGCCTCCATGTCCCTCTGTAAATGGAAGAGATCCAGGCTCTGTTTGCCTGGAAGACTCAATAACATCGGCTCTGTTTTGTGTTACCCCGTATATGTACTAGAAGTGAATAATATACAAGGTTTAGTACTACCAGGTGTTGAAATGTGTCATTTGGCAAAAGTCAGTCATTTTTTGAGTTATTGAGTAAAAAATCCAACAAAAAATATAACATAGGACCAAGATAGAATTTCTTATTAGAGCATCCTACTGGCAGTGCAAAGTTAGGCAAAATATTCATCTTTTAAGTTTCAATTTCCTCACATGTGAAAAAGAGGAAAATAATATAATTTATATTCTTGTTGTCAAAAGAAATGACAATACAATTAAACATTCAGTACCATTTTCACAAAATAGAAAAATGCAACATTTGATAGATATTAACTTTGAGTGAGAAAGTTAATTTTAGATAATTGTCATCAGTCACAGACTTAGGAATACAACAAATCTTCTACATTCAGTCTTTTGTAGAAAACTATCTTTACTTAGTTTCCCTAACTTCACCAGGTCAGCATATTATGCAGTTTCTTTTGAAGAAAAAATTTTGATCAACTTTCAGGAAGTACATCCTACTTAGCAAGTACATGAGTTATAATCTATTGAGTATTTTGAAGATTTTTTTTGAGGATCTTTTATTAAATAGTGGAATGCTGTTCATCCTTGGGAGTGCTTGGAAAATAAATATGCCACATGCACTTAGCTCAAACATGAAAAGGCCAGGAGACTTGTTAGGAGGTTTAAATCCCTAAAGAAAACTTAAACTATGCTCTACGCCTGACCTCACACAGGGCTCCTTTTAGATTGGAAATAGTTGTCAGTCCCTTTAGGGAATAAATTCAATAGAATCTTTGAATTCTAGCATCTCTTTCTACATCTGTCTCAAGGATAAAAGTGACAAAGACCCTAATCATAACTTTGGATCTTGATTATAGCTTGAGGATACAAAATGTCAGTACTGATAGGAAGACAGTTTTCAATCAAAGCTCTTTCTCTCTTACATTTAGTCAGGCACAAGGTCCCACTGAATAGAAATAGATTCAGAGAGGACTTGGACTTCCAGTGTTCTTTGGAAATAAAATCCAACTTGGTGGTAGGATGATAAAAATTTACACAATTACACTGTTTCAAAATCTTTTACAAATGACTTTTCAAGGACAGCTTTTTCTGTCTACAATTTCTGTGTGCTCCAGAGCAATTTCCTTGAGCTCTGTGATTGTTGTGACATTGAAAGTCATTTTAAAGTTGCCGGGAAGTTCTATGCCTGTTACAGGGAAGGTAAATGTTCTTCGCTTTTCAGTCAGTCCTCCTGTCCCACCAGCAACAGCAGCCTCCGCCAGCAGATGGGAGGAAGAGTACTACTATTCCACTCTGAACAGTAGAGTTATCTGCAATAGAGAACACGAACTAGACAAACTAATAATCATGGTAGGTTTCAGTCTTTGCTTCCCAAAGCCTCAAAGCGTCTTCATCAGCATCACCTAGGGTGATTATATAATGTACTCATCTTCCAGCCTTACCCTCATTAATGGGAAGATGCACACAAAGTTTTGACAGGTTAGTTAGAAAAGAGCTGCCTGAGTTGACCTCTTCTGGGTTGTCACTCTTTCCTCTGCCCAAAGAGAATACACTCTGAAGACAGTGATCCCATATCAGCAGTGGCGAACCTTTCAGAGAGGAGTGCAAAACTGCTCGTGAAATCCTCCTTTCTGACCATGTGCATGGCCCATACCTGCTATTATTATCTGATGCTCGGCACCTGGGGCTTTGCCTGCCTGCTGCCGCACACGTGCCGTGGGTTCACCACACTGCTCTACACCATCAAATAGACTCAAGAATGCATGGATCATAAACCGAATATTATGGATGCAATGGATTTGGCATTTATTTATGTTTAATCTTTCTTAATAACTTATCTTTCATTAAACTATCCTGTTATCAATGAGCTTAACGATTGAAAATAAATGCTCAGTGAGGTTTCAGTATGGAATGTCCATAATTCAAGAAAACTGTAAGTGAAAATTTCCCAAGTCATATTCCCATCCACTCTGGGGACTTGTAGAAATATTTCTGAATGCATGGTATCCAGAAGATAGAAATTTGCTAAAGATGCTGTAGGATCTATTCCAGGGTCTGCAGGCTTTGCAAGAAATGTGCGTCAAAAATACTGGATCTGCCATGCATGTGACGCTATCATTGTTAGGTATGTATACTCTTTAGAATATGACTTTTATGAAGGTTATATGATTGATATTCTTTGTTCAAGTTTTATTCCAATTTTTCTTTTACGTGAACACAGTGAAACAATTTTTCATGTACTGGCTCAGTGAAGAGAAAATATGTCCCAAAGAATTGATGATGCCAATTTAACACAAGTGCCATCAGAGGCTTCAAGCAGAAAGTCAGACACTTCAGAGTAAGCCTTTTCATTCAGTGCAAGGGTTCAAAGTAAAATTTACCAAATTCCATTATCTAGGACAAAAGTACCTCCTGATTCTAGGGATGAACCCTGCTTTCCTGGTCAGCTCAAGCCACTGTAACAGAGCACTATAAACTGCACAGCTTCCTAGAATAGAAAATGTGCTTCTCACAGTTACAGAGGCTGGAAGTCCTGGTCCAAAACAGTGGTGGGTTCAGTGTCTAATGCAGGTCTTCTTCCTTGTATGTAGATGAGGCCTTGCTCTGTCATCAGAACTCTGGTGCCTTTGTGGTGAGAATATTAATCCCATTCATGAAGGCTCTGATCATGGCCTAATAAGCTCCCAATGGCCCCACTTTCCTGTATATATTGATTAAATTTCAGCATAAGAATTTGCAAATCAAGGGCAAGAAGAGAGGGGAGCTGGTCACACAATCTAGGGAAGGAACACAGTCAAACATCCATTATGCAACCCCATGTGAGGCTGATTACAGGGATACTGACCAGAGTCCAAAGCACCCTTTATCAATAGGGGATGATCCCTCAACTCAAGTTCTGGCAGCCACCAGAGTGGACCACATCCCAAGCTTTCCTGCACAGATCACAGTAAGAGGGTATAGTAGCCTTCAAATGTAATGAAGCATCTAATCAGCTGAAGATAAGGCTCGCCAAGTAAGCTAGATATGAGATAAACCTGATGTTTAGAAGGAAGTACTCAGACACTATTTATTAATGTTTTTTTCTTGTGTGTAACATAGTAGTTGTTAGGGTTTGTGTCAGGCTGTACCCCCCAAAGCCTCATGCGCTCATGGTGGCAGGCTTTTTGGAGGTGGCTAAATCTAGAGTTCATGGTTGGTTCATTGTCTAGTACTAAGACTGTAGGCATGAGTGCTACACCCGCCTTAGGGCAGGTAATCTGCACACTATATAAGAGGGAAAAAGCTTGCTCCTCCCTCTTGTTTTTGTTGCTTTTGCTGTTTTCCACTGCCATGAATGGTTGCCACTCTGTCTTGGAAACAGCAGATTAAGGACTGAAACATCTACAAACTGTGAGCTAAATAAACCTCCTTTCCTTAACTTTGGTTGCTGAGGACTTTGTCTCAGCAATGAGAGAAAAGTAAGCAAGACTTAGTGAACAGAGCTGAAAATGCGCATCTAATTTAAAAAGGGAAAAGTGGAGAGTGCTTATCTGAATAAAACTTGTTCTGTGTTTCTACCTCACAGAAGAAAATCTCCACACTTATATTTTCACACAGGCAGATGACCTTACCACCCACCTTTGAATTTGCTCTTCCTTCCTTTTTCATCTCACAAATTCAGCAGTTCACCCCATCACTTGGGGGATATTTTTCACATCACCACCAAAGGGTTCAAACTATGGTTAACCCTCCCTGGATCTTGCTGCTCTGCCTATATGGTAGGCAACAGTCAAATGTCCTCAAAAAGACAAAATATAGGCAACCAAAGTTCTACACTCAAATTTTCCGTGACAGGAATGTTACGGTCTGGCGGGCCCTGCTCCCTGGCCTCTTTATGTTTTCCTTGCAGCTTCTTCTCTCCTTGCTCACATCTACTCCTGAAGCCCCATGTGTCTTCCTCATCCCATTTCCTAGAATTTCTAACATTTCTTTCCACCACCTCATGCTTCATGACCATCCTTCCCTGGATGGTTTTTTTGCCAAGTTTCCCCTGCATAGCTCCTTTTTCATCCTTCAGGTCTCAGTTAACTAAGTGTCTATCCTTTGATTTATCCACAATCGAATTCGCTTAGGGTCTTACAAAACCCAACTCCCTACTTTCCCCTTGTAAAATCTGTGTAATTACATGCTTTTCTGTCTCCCTTTCTAGACCACAAGCATATCTCTGATTTCTTTTAATCTTTATTTAGAAATCTGAATTTTGGGCGGTAGATAACAGACAAGTTAATCAAACATGATCATATATAACATTTTCTTAACTTTATTCACTATTTTATGTTTATTCTCAAACATTAGGAGGTTTAACTACCTCATGAAGGGCTTGAAACAAAGATCTGGGGACCTGCTTCCATTTGGTAGACCTAGGAAAGTTCCCAGGGTTTGCGTGTCTGTTGATGGTGCTGTTCTGGGATCCCCATCTTAAGAATCATTGCTGTAAGGTCCTTTTGTCAGCTTCCCCATAGCCAGACTTAAACTGGGAGAGTTAGCAGTAGTAACCATCCTGGAGGAACACACACAGTGCAGGCTCCAAGACACAGAAACGACATTCCCAGTTGTGTCATTGATTTTTTCCTAGTGTTCTCAGCAAGTAACTTAGTACTTTTAAACACAGCTTCATCTTGCAGCAAGATGCTGATCTAACTGTTTCGAGAAATAAAATATTACAATCCATTTTGGACCATCAAAATTGCATTGAAGTGCTTGGCAATTACTGTCCTGTGATGTAATATTGATCACAAGCCAGCTAGCTCATTGACCCAACAACATATTAATTATTGATGAAAATTGTCTGCCTGAGATTCTAATTCAATTAAGCATTTTTTGTGAGTGTGTGTAAAGTTGTCCTTATCACCAAGACCATTCACAGCTGCTCATTCCCCGGGTTGCTGTGAGTAGCTGCTTCATAGTTAAAAGGAAGCAGCAGACAACGGCTATGGCCGGTATCCGGCAGTGAACCACAGCTCCACTGCCCCACCAGATGTCTCCAACTGACTCTAAGTTCCAGCTATCAGTGCTGGATGTGTTGAGATAAACATTTTATCTATTAAGATGATATCTCCAAACTGTACCAAGACAAACCCTTTAGGAGAAAGTGGATCTGTTCCATCAGCTTTTCTGATATCCCTTCTCTGTGATGGGACTATTGTCTTTCAGCAAACTGAATTACATTTTCAGGAAAAGTTGAATCACTTGATTGCATTTGTATCCAACTTTGTGGACAGAAACAGTGTCAGAAAACCATTGCTGTGGTGAAAAGCTTGAGAAAGTTCAGTGAGTTTTGAAGGCACAAATAAATATATTTATATGTCGTGGAATGCACTTGAGTTGATGAGCTCTGACCTGCTTCATAGACAGAATGGAACTGTCTGCACCCGAGTCCATATCAACTGCATCCATCCAGGAAAGCCTTGGACTCTCCTTCTGTACATTTTTGAGCTGGACGACCATTGAATTTAAAATAAAGAACAAATATAAACCACTGGAAAAGATGCTAAGGATAATTCTCATCAACTCTCCTTGTTGACCTGACAGTGCTTGTACTGACAGGCTCATGATTTGTGGTGATGAATAGGATTCCACATGGACCACAAAGGCAGAAGCCATACTTTAACATGAATTCTGCTTCTTTCAGACTCCAAGCCAAATGCTCATGAAAGGTCTGTTTTTGCTTTGCTGGTTCTTAGGTCTGACAGGCTCCTACCCCAGCCTTCCTGAGAGCTTTGTGCTGCTTAGGTCTGCTAGGATCAGTGTTTTATAGGGAACGTGTGCCTGGATCTGTGCAGGCATTTGTATGTGGTGTGGGGATGTTGCATTCTGTCAGGCAAGATAAATGTTTGGAGAAAAGTGTAGCTTGTAGGTATATTCTAAAAAAAAAAATGCCTCTAATGACATAAATCCAAATGTAGAATGTCTATATGCAGCTGTCCAGAAATTTAATTATGTTAAATTCCTAACAATGTAACAATAATGGGAAACATTAATTGTATTCTTGTTGCCTCATTTAATTTTCTTCATCATATTTAAAGTTGCTGAAGTTTAAATTCACGTATTTGCAATGTTAAGGATGGTTCTTTATCCACGAGCATATTGAAACACATACAATACTCACTTAAACAATCAAGATTGATGATGACAGGTCATTGTACATAAAACAATCTTCATGAGTGGAAAATGTGACAAATGAGGGAACGCGGGAGTGGATGGGAATGTGAAGAGACCTGCTTTTGGGGAGAGACTAGGAAATTTTCACTGTAGAAAGAGGTTTGGGGGAAACTTCGGCTTATATTGATGAGGAAGATAACGTAGTTACAGGAGTGATTATTATCACAGGTCTGGCCAATCTGCGGAAGTAATCTTGATTTTAGTGGGGGAATAATGGTGCATATAATGACTGATATAACTGACAATAGTGATGCAGTGTAAGGCTGTGTAGCACCGAAGGCTTGAATGATAAAATTAGATATGATAAAACAGATAATAGTCCCTGGAACTGAAAATGAATCACAGCGGATCAAAACAAAGCATGTTAAAAAGAAATTACAGAGGAACTGATTTGCTCTAGTGGGTGAGAAAGTGAGGAATCAGGAAGCATTTAAACACTGGTGACTCTAATTTAACAGTCTGAAGGAATTTTTCTGTTTCTAACTTTACCCTCAACTGTAGTGCTTAATTTAATTTTAAAGGATGGGATTTGCCTTAATTTAATTTAATTTTTAAAATGTAGACTTTGCCTTTTTCTATTATTATCATCATCATCATTAAGTTTATTGGTACAATTTAGATACTCATAATCATCACGCTCATCATAGGGAATTTGTATCTGTGCATGAATTATCTTGATTCCTCTTTTCCCCCTTTTCCCTCCCCTTCCTTGACTCCCTCTTCCCTTACATATTTACAAAATTCTGTTTTGACATTTTCCTTCTTTTCCCTTTCTTCCTTTCCTCTCTGAAGTTCCCATTTCCTTTTGAGCAATTTCTTCCAATTTCACAAAATCTATTATACATTTTGCTTCTTATTTACACTTTCAGCTCCTCACACCAGAAAGACAATGTGATATTTACATATGTGTGTCAAGTTTATTTCACTTAAAATTATGATCTGAAGTTTTATCCATTTAGCTATAAATATCCCAACTTTATTCTTCTTTATGGCTGAGTAGAACTCTATGATATAAAAAAAAAACCCACATCTCTTTTAACCATTCATTGATTGATGGGCATTTGGGTTTTCTGCAAGATTTATTTATTACAAATCATGCTGATATAAAAATGGTTGCACATGTATCGCTGTTGTATGATACTTTTAATTCTTTTAGGAAGATAACAAAAAGGGGAATAGATGCATTGAACTGAACCTCTAACACTAGTGTTTTGAGGAATCTCCACACAGATCTCCACAGTGGTTGCACCAGTCTACATTCCCACCAATAATAGGGGAGGGTTTTCCCACATCCCAGCCTGCATTTGTTATTGATAGGTATCTTGATAATAGCTATTCTTCCTAGAGTGAAGTGAAATATCAGCATCATTTTAATTTTCATCCTTTGAATGACCAGTGATGTTGAGCATTTTTTCATATGTTTATTTGCTGTTTTTACTATTTCATCTGAGAAGTGTATATTCATCATAGATAACCATGCAGAAACAACTCCAAACACACTCAGCCACCTGATCTTTGGTAAAAAAAAAAAAAGCCAAGCACATTCACTAGAAGAAAGATAGCCTCTTTCTGGGATATGAGAAGTGTTTTTCTTGTGCTGGAATATGATGTCTTTAACTCTTTCAAAAAGATATCTTGGATGGTGATAACTAGATCAAATGGAATTTCTATTTTTAGATTTTTTAGAAATCCCATTATTTGCATAATGATTGCATTAGTTTACATTTCTACTAACAATGCAGAAGGACTCTTTTTTCACTTCTACCATGCCAGCATTTGTTATTATTTGATTTCTTCATAACTGCTATTCCTTCTGGAATTACATGGAATATCAGTTTTGTTTAAATTTGCATTTCTCTAACAGTCAGAAAAGTGGAACACTTTTTCATATATTTACTGGCCATTTATACTACTGAGCACTGTTATTCATTTCAGTTGCTTGTTTGTTATTGAGTCTTTTACAATTCATGACAGCTAAATCTTGTAAGCAGCATATGTGTCTCTATCAACAGATAAACAGGGTAAAGAAAATGTGGTATTTGTATAAAAAATAATACCTGGCTATAGAGAAAGATAAATTTGAGAGCTTTATAAGAAAATAGATGCTCTTTGAAAATCCAATGTTAAGTGAAATAAATTGGATACAAATTTAATAATAAATCATGAACAAACTGGCTTTCCACATGTCAAAACTGAAACTAGACCCATGCCTGTCACCATGCACTAAACTAAAATGGAAATGATTCAAAGATCTAAATATTAAAACAGAAACACTAAATCTCCTTGCAGAGAAAATAGGTAGAACTCTTTAAAACAAAACATAGGCAAGGACTTCATGAACAAAACCCCCGGGGCACAGGAAATACTAGAAAGAATCAACAATGGGTTCTCATCTTATTAAAAAGTTTTTGCATGGCAAACCACCCACAGAGTGAAAAGACAACCCACAGAATGGGAAAAATCTTAGCAATTGTTCCTCAGACAAAGGACTAATGTGTATAATATATAAAGAACTGAAAAAAAATCAGAACCCCCAAATTGAAAGACCCAATCCAAAAATGAATTTTAAACCCATATTAATATTTCCTTGCCTTGATCAATCTTTACTCAAACTCTTAAGGCATCAAATTAACAAAGTTAAAATGAATTAAAACGGTTAAAAACGTGCAGCTCTCCCCTACACATACACAGATATATACTCGTACTCAAATACAGTACTTAGCACAGGTTGGATATCTATCTATCATTGACTGAATAACCAAAGCATAAGATTTAAATGCTCACAACCCCAGTAATAATTTTTGATTGAGGCCATTTGATAATCTTGCTTCACTGATAACTACACAGTACCTTCCAGCCACACATTCACCCCTGCTACTTGAGCCCTTCTCTGAGGATCTTCAGCACAGTTTCTGCTTCCTGTTACCATAGCTGCCCTGGGCCATGTATTACCCAGAATCCTTTGTGGGAAGGCTTGACTTGGAAGACCATAGGGTAACTGACAGGTAAAGTCAGGAGTCAGGGTACATCAGGTGTGTGGGGCCTGCAGCTGACACATTCCAGGGATCTTTTAAAAGAAAAATCATGCACAACGAAGAACTTGAAAACAGAAACAAAAATAGATGTCTATGGAACCAAATAAGGAATAAAATACAAATGTTAAATGGTTAATGACTGTAAAAATGCCTCAAGACAGTAACATATTATTTGATTATAACTACCTGTCAGGGATCCACGGTATTTTTCATGTGATTTTGACCCTATGTCCTTTAATCACGTTTCACATGATAACCATTTTGTAACATTTTCTCTAGAGTGTATGAATAGGTAATTCAGTCTTTCCTCTTGAATGGTTGAAATGTGTCATTGATAATTTAAGTTTTTCACTTCAGTTTCATAGCTTATTACTGATAATAGCCAGTCTTTGTTGCGTTAGTAAATGTCCAAATTTCTATCAGTCTTTCACATATGAGTTAATAAACACACTTGTTACTTAGTAAAGCCATATCACTTTGTGCTATATGAAAGTGAGTTTCTGGTAAATTCCACTTTGTACTATGTCTATTCAGAATTTAAAAATCCACCATATGTTTGTTTTTCTGCATGTTGCATTGTTGAATTTATTCCTGAGAAGACAGATCTTCCTCTTGTACTAGGCCAGACTGAGACACAAACCCTCTGCCATCTGATGGCTGGGAGAATGTTTCAGGAGTATCTGCTGGGTCTGTGCCTTTCAAGACTTCTACCTTTCTCAGTACCAGCGAACTTCGGGATGTTGGAGCCACTGACCAAGTTCATGTGGCCTCTGGCTGCACCTTCATGTCAGGATGCAGGGAAACACATTCCCGTGGATGTTTCATACACAGCAAGGCTGATAGCAGCTGACTGACCCACACACCAACGCGACTGAGCTACATCCCACACACCCAGACGAGCTGTAACTCCTACTCAAAGTGTACACTTCCCCGAAATTGACTCCTTCAAGGCTATGATGAAAAGGCTGATGGAGACACTCAGAATGTGACTGCTGCCCTAACCAGTCACATACCTCACTGTATGAGTTTTACTTAAACACATTCCTACATATCATCAGGTCATGGAAAGAGCTAGGATATGTGAGGGACTCAGATCAGGAGCTTCGGAAACTTCATGCTGATTCTGGCTCTGTGTGGCTCTGTGGAGTCTGGCACTAGGGTGAGGGATCCTTCACACCTCATCCTCCTTCTCTGAGTCACACAACTAACTCACCTGCTGCACTTGCCTGCCGTTATTTTAATCACTGCAGCATGACATCATGCTACATCAACTTTATCCCAAGCATTTACTCCAGTTGGTGACTTGGGACCGTTAGTCAATTTTGGGAATCAAATGTGATTAACCAACCTTGGGACATGTGTCTGGCCTTGGTCCAGTTGCCAGATCCTGGGGAGGTTAGGATCATGTCACCTACTGCCCATTCTGCAAGGATTGCAGACAAACTCAAAATCTCAGAGCTAAATATGAAGCTGGCTGAAACACAGCTGGTGAATTACTAACCTCTGGTATCCCTTAGATACACTTTTGCCTGCTACCAGCTCTCTGTCTCCCACTAATTTATTTCTGAGGTCATTAAAATGTCTGAGCTCTGTGTCCATTCTTTCTCTCCCAGCTCCCTCCAGCCTTATGATATTGACCTCTCACTCATCACATGTCTTGATGACTTCACTCCTCACCAGGACAAAATACCTGATGTCCACATCTTAAGGAGATGTTTGTTTTCATTCACATTTCATTCCATGGCAGAACAGCATGGCACAGGGCCACAGTGGAGAAACAGCTACTTACCTCATGGCAACCAAGAAGCAGAGGACAAGACCAGGAGCCAAGAAGGGAGATAAACACTTCCAGGTCATGTCCAAGATGACCCAGCACTTCCAACCAAACCACAACTCCTACTAGCAAGTCATCTATAACGACCCTGTTAAGGTTTATATTTAGATTTTCCCCTAAAGCCACAGACGGGACTTTTGGAAGATGACTGGATTATGGGATTTTGTAGCTGAGTCACTATTAGGAGGTGGGTTCTGGTCAGAAAAGGCAGGCCCCTAGTGGTGACCCGCAAGGTATTTCTTCCTTCCTGATTCCTTGATGATCTCTGTGTTTCCAGTCTTCCATGCATGTCCCTGTGCTATGCTGTCTTGCCTTGAAGCTGGCTAATTATGGACTGAAACCTCTACAAATTATGAGCCTAAATATACCTTTTCCAACTGTAGGTGTTGTGTGTCAACCACAACAAATCTGTGAGGCTTTGGGGACCAGTTTATATCTAAATCCTGACATCATGTCAACACGCTGAACTGGTCTTCACAACCCTTCCAACCGAAAACTCCGTATTGAATAGTTTAATTCCTTCCATATCTTCCCTCTCTACTCTCTGAGCTTTACCCATCACTGAGAAATGCCATGTATGCTTGCAGATCCTAAGCCTTAAGAATTCCCAGTCTTTAACCACAGTTTCCTTTTCACTACCTGACATTCCTCACCTGTGTCCTTGTGGTGAGCTGCATGATTTCTCATTGAGAACAGTTCCAAAACTGTACTGCTGACTTGTGATTTCTCACATTATTTACTACCCCAGCCACCTGGCTGAAGGAATTAACAAGATCTTACTAAATCTGATACCTCCTTCCCTGTCCCTGTTACTTGCTTTTGCTGTTCTAGTCCTCTTGCTCCCTGGAGGAGCCTCTCCCCCAGCACAGGGGTTGGCATTCTCCGGAGATGAACTCCCCTCTGGTTCCTCAGAGACTGACTCCTGCAATCCTCCTCACCTGCGTGTGCTGTCAGCCTCTCCTCCCTTCTTCTTCAGCCTATGCACAGGGCCTTGTGGGGTCTCCAGCTCACAAACATTCCTCTATGTTCAAATTCTCTCTTGCCTATTGCTCAAGGCATTTTCTTCAATTTCTAGATGCAATGACTTGCAAGTCCTCAGCCTTCTGGACCTTTGGGTTATCACATGCCCCTGGTTTTCATTACTTATTTCATTGAAGCAATAACAGAAATGGACCTCATGGCTTGACTCCCCCCTTACTCTCTGGCTCTGTCTCTCTCTGTCTCTCTGCCTCCCTTCAAAGTCATCTATGAGCCTTCTTCCCAGTCCCTGCAAAAATTCATCTTCATCCACATTTTTTAATATATGAAATTATTAAGACTCTATTCTACATTCCTTCCTCAGAATTCTTCTTACTTTAAATAAATGATCTCATACTTCCTTTTCCAAACTATCTTTCTCTGGCCCCAGCTTGAAATATTTTCCATATTATTTCATAGTTTCTACATCAGTATATCACAGGAAGGTGAAACCAAAGAAATCTAAAACTAAAGTTCTACTCTCTCCTGCATCCTGGACGATCCATCCCCCTACCTGACCCACATGAGCACCATCCACCTTTCACCATCCCACTCACTATTCCTGTATTAATCTACTTGCTGGTGCTGGTAAGAGAGCACCTGAGACTGAGTAATATATAAAGAACAGAGATGCATTTATCATATTTTTATAGCCTGGAAAGCATCTGGAGTATCTGGGGCACTCAGAAGGGACAGAGAAAATGTGTACATATATGAGGAAGGGGGCTGACCTCAGCTTTCCCCAGGAACCCAATCTCATAATAAGCAATCCTCCCTCCACAATAGTGGTATTAATCCATTCATACCGGAGCCCTCATTTCTGAATGACTTCTCAAAGGTGCTACTAGTCAGCACAAGTGCATGGGAGATAATGCACCCAATGATGAATGTGGCAAACCTTCCTACCTGCAAACCTGCACCAACCAGTCACCCTGTTGAGGTACCTGCTCCTGGACACCTCCCCTTCTTCACATGCCCAGCCAAATTGGTCTCCAATTCCTGATATTTAAACTTTCTGTGTATCCCTCAAAGCACCTTGATGTTTAATTTTATTAGACAGCTTTGTCTCTGTCTTTCACTATATCAAAGCTTACATTTATTGTAATCTTTTTTATTGGTTTCGCTTCTTTTTGTGACTTCCTTTTGTAACTCTAGCTGATTCAACTCCATTAACTTTCTGACAACTAAAATAAGAACTCAGTTTAATGAAAGTTACAAATGTTAACAGATTTTAATGCTAATTTCTCCCCTCTCTATTCTTTAAAACACTTTTTTTTTGGGGGGTACTGGGGATCAAACTCACAACCTCGTACTTTCCAGGCGGGTGCTGCGCTGCCTTCATGTACACTGTGGTGCTGCATGGAAAAGACTTTTGCTTCCCCAACTTTCACCTGAATCACTACAGTCCCCGTGCAAAACATCTCAGGTAATACCTCCGTGGCAGTGCCAGCCAATCTGTAATTACCAAATTCGTTTTTCATTCACATAACAAGGTGAAGAGTTCTTTGAAAGCAAGTATGTTGTCAACCCTTTTATATTCCTGGTATACAATTCAATGTCCAAAAGGTCTCCATAGATGTTTGATGAGTGACATCATTAACAAAAAATATGCGATCCTATTTATATGGGTTCATGACTCCAATAATGTCCAAATATGCTAAGCTTCACTTTTGAACAATTTCAATTGTGGGCATTTATGAAAGAAAATGATGTACAAATGAATGGAAAGATTAGCCATACTGTCCATGAATAGACCTATTACCGTATGATAATGGTCAAAACGGAGTACTTGGAGTCTGAAAGTTTTAGGATAGATGTATGAATCTGTATGCATGCTAATTTATCTATGTATGGTAAACACAGCTTCCCTGCTTCCAACTTCCCCCCTACACAAATGGCTGTTGTTTAATCTGATATTTTATTGATTTCCTGGACAATCAATTCACACATAATGTGTTTTGGATTGTAGGTGGCTTCACAAAGTACTTCATCAAGACTGTCTTTTACCTGATCTATTTGGTATTATTGACTCTGGCATTTTTGATGTTCTGATTCACTGCACTGAAAATAAATCATGTCCCCCGGGTGGCATGGTGTGGCAGAGGCGATGTAAGGTGAGAGGGGCTGGCTCCCTCCCATCTGTATGTGGCACGGTGTGTGTGGGGTGGTCAAGGCCAGACCTGTGTTTCAGGATATCCTTTCTATTTTACTCGAGTCAACAGACCCACTTGCTTTTATTAAAGTGTATTTCTTCTGGTGTGACTTCCAATCAGCAGATTAATTTTAGTATTCCCGTGCAGAATTTACCAGCTTGCTGCACCCTAGGTTGTACTTGGGACACTGTTATTTACTGGTTCGGAAAACTAATCTTAAAAGTGCATTCTTTCAGAGAAAACATTTATCAAGACCTGTGTAAAATATTGTTTTGACAAATCTTTATGCCCCATCACTGGAATTACTTAATGCTAGGTTCATTTTCTTGTTGCATTATCACTTAAAAATACTAAAAGGCTCATGATTTAATAATTTTTATGTTTGCTTTTTTAATTATCTACTTATAGAAAGTGGAGACATTTACGTTCTCTCCAAGGTTATTTCAAACCCAGACAGTATCATTAAAGTTATATTTCAACCCTCTATTTTTATGTAATTACTTATTCCAAGAATTTTAACATTTCTAGAAATGAATTTTTGTACTGGTTTTACACATTTTATTGATCCCTATAAAGAATTACATACTTCTTCACCCAGAGTTGGCATAAGGATACCCTAACAAATAGCTGACAAGGACATTCTATTTCTTAATTGTCATCCAGGTAGAGAAGGATGTACTCAAGTCATTTGTCATGGCGATAAGAAAAGTGGAAAATAAATGTTGAAATGGCACTGCAGTAAGTTCAAGTATATTTACTATCCTTATTTTGGTGAATGCAACTAGAAATGTAATTTAAATAAAAATTTTCCACACTATATCATATATCCCAAAATGAGTTTTATTTTTAAAGTGTAACACTTTAACATTATTTCCCCTTCACACACCCATAACTCTGTACTTGTCTCTTTTTACTCTGGCAGGATACAAGGTCATTTGCTAGTTTAATTTGTTTTTGGTAATGTGCTCAGGTGACACACACACACAGAGGCACATGGAGGTGCACCCAGCACAAACAATTCTTTTTTGTAAATCATAGCACTCCAGTGCTTGTTAGTGTCTTGATTACTTCTCTCTCATTGCTGGGACAAAATACCTGATACTCAAAATGAAGCAAGGAAAGGTTTATTTAGCTCACTGTTTGTGGAGGTCTCAGTCCATAATCAGCTGGTTCTAAGGCAGGATGGAGTGTTACAAGGGTAATACCTTAAAGCAGTAGCCAGCAAAAGCAGCCAGAGCAAAGAGGGAGCAGAGAGAGACAAGACTCTTCTCCCTTACATTGCACTCAGACTACTGCCCACCTCCAGGGCAGAAGCAACTCTCACACCACCGCTGTGCCCTACCAAGATATTTACAAAGTAGGGATCCTGGCACCCTGCTAAGTCTCTTAGTTAAATTTCTAAACTTCTCAAGTTGACACCATGTATCAACCATACAGGTAGGTTTACCTAACTAATGCAGTCTGACTGCTCCTTTCAACTGCTTTGCAACCGCAGAAAATTTTGTAGAAGGTCCACCATACACCTGCCATCTGTGTGGGTAAGAATGGCTGCACAGAAAGAGCATGACATGATCAAAGCCACACATGACCAGCCAGCTTTTGAAAGGGGATTTCCATGACAGGGGTTTCTGCTGTCTGTCTTCCCCTTTGACACACTGCAGCAACTGAGGCCTTGCCAGGGACTCCTTGGCACTAAGCATCTAGGATCTTGATGGCAAAGTCAGCAAGAAAAGATGCAGTCCCATAGACAGATGGGAAGTTTTGACTCTTAGAATGCTTTGCTTTGCATAGTGGAATGCCTGATCGTATTGAACTTAAGTTTGGTCTGCATAGGAGAAGCTACATTCATAGAAACTAGTATCTTTATGGGATATACATTTTCATTAAACTTTTAATCTAAGAATGATCTTTTTCTTTACAGAAAAACTGCAAACATGGTACGGAGTTCCCATACACACCACACCCAATCCCCATGTTATCAATATCTTACATTAGTATATTCATAAAAAGTAGTAAACCAGTATTGATTCACTCATATTGATTATCAAAATGCATGGATAATGCGTGCATATTATACATCATGATTAGAGTTTCTTTAGCTTTTCCTCTTGTCTCTTTTTTGTCCTCAGATTTCCATCCTGGACATCACGGTATCTCAGTCGTCCTGTCTTCTCGTCTTGGCTGTGACAGTTTCCTAGGCTTTGGAAGCCCTTGACAGTTTCGAGGAATGCAGTTCAGGTGTACTTGCTAAATGTCTCTTGCCTAGATCTTGTCTGTTTGTGTCCTTTTTAGTCCCGGGTGGTGTGGTTTGAGGATCCCCACCTTGGGATAAGCTTTGGAGCACACAGAATAGTGTTCTCTCACATGGAATCAGCTGGACCCTTTATCAACATGCCAGGGCCCTGTTATCAGTGGTCTCAGTCGCCAGGCTAAGGCTGCATCTATCAAGGTAGTTTCAGATCAAGTTACTGAATTCTCTGGAAGGAAGTCATTGTGTCCTGCTAGCGTGAGGAGCCCAGCCTCGCCCCTTTGAAGGCAAAGCATTTTTGTAAAATCACTGAGAATCATTGTTCAAAGAGGGTTTGTCTTTTTTAGATTATTTATTTGTTTATTCATCCAAGTATTTGTATCACTATAGATTTGTGAATATTTGTTTCCCCCTTGGGGTTATAATTTAACACTGTTATTTATCTTGATGTTTATATTTTTCTAACTTGGAGCAAAGAACTGTGCACTGTGACAGCTCACACCATTGCAAGATCACACAGAATAGTGTCATTGTCCTGAAATATCCCCAGTAAAGCAGCCATTGAATCCTTCCAACCCACTGAAACATAAAGGTCTTTTACTATCTCTGCAGTTTTGCTTTTTCTAGAATATTATATAATTGGAATCCTAGAACACAACCTTTTCATATTGGTCTCTTTCACTTCATAATCTTATAATTGATCTATTTTGTGGTTTGATAGTTTATTTCCTTTTATTTAATGGAATAGTATTCCATTGCACAAAGATACAACTGTCTGCTTATACATTAACCTATTGAAGGCAACTTGGTCATTTCCGGTTTCAAGTGATTTCCAAAAAGCCTTGCATGACCTGTAGGGCCATGTCATAGCTTTCTGAGATGTCTAGTGGCTCATCCCCAAGCCGGTGAATGTTGCCTAACATGGCTACATCACTGTGCAGATGTCCTTGAGTTCAGGATCTTGAGATGAGGGTATTATTCTGAATTATCAAAGTAGCCCCTGAAAGCCTTTGCTAGTACCTTTATAAAGGGAGGAAGGGAGAGATCTCAATACAGAATGCGATGTGAGCTTGGAAGCAGAGACTGAGTGAATATTTTGCCTTTCCAAATAAAATCTCAAAAGTGTCAGCAAAGTCTACAGAATAGATTACATTGTTACTTAGGTTGTACTGAATCTGTATATCAAGCTGACGGTCTGATGACCTAACCATAATCAGTACTAACACTCATGAAATGCAATTTTCATTTATGTATATTTTGATTTCTTTCATTAGTATTTTAGATTTTTCATGTAAGTCCCATACATATTTTGTTAGATTTATATTTAAGTATTTGATTTGTTTCAGCAACATTGAAGTTACTTTTCAAATATTCAAATTCCAATTGTTCACACAGTTAGTATAGAAGAAAGAAATTGACTTTCATATCTTATTCTTATATCTTGTTACCTTAGTATACTCAGTAGCTTCAGGGTTTTGGTTTACATATATATTTTGTCCATTCTTTGTGGTCAGGCCATTTGTGAACAAATTCATTGCTCCTCCAGTTTTCAAAAGCTATAAACCTCTTATTCCATTTTTTCTTCTTTTATTTGACTAAGTGACTGAGACTATTAAGAAACATCATCCCTGCCTTATTCCTAGACTTCAGAGCACCTGGTGCAATGGTGTCTAACATCCCACTGCTGTTTCATAGCTCTGCACCTCTAGGCTTAGTGATGTGTCATAACAAATTGAGGAATTTCTCTACTCATCTAGTTTACAAAGACTTTGGAGATGAGTGATAGATTTTGTCATTTTTTTGACATGAATTCATATAAATACATTAATCTAGTCAATCTTGCTTACCTGGAGAAAGTACCACCTAACTGAGGTGTGTAGCTATTATTCAAATTGCAATATTCATTCTGGTAATATTTTTGAGAAATTTGGGCTACTTGTTCCTGAGCAGTACTCTTTTACAGTACTCAATTCCTATAATTTCACTGTCTGATTCCCCTGTAAGTATAGTGCTGACACCACAAAGTGAGTTAAAAATGTGTCTCTTCTGCTTCTATTTTCTGCAGAATATGGTGGAGAATAACTATCATTTCTTTTTCATTTAGTTGGCTCAATTTATCACTGAAGTCATGTAAGCCTGATGCTTTCTTTCTTAAAAGGCAATTTGGTATAAGACTCTCAAACCAGACCTAGCAGTTCAAACTTTTACCCTAAAAAATTCCATACCTTCTAAAAACAGAAAAAGCCTTACACATCAAAGTATAATAAGAAAGTAGAATCTAATTCCTTTGGACTTGAAACTTGCAAGAGCAAGATGTTTGAAACCTAAGCTAAAGAAATTAACTTTCAAGGGTATTTAATCATTGAATTTTAACATTTTTGTGAAACTTCAGTAATAGGGCATGATGAATATTCAAATTGGAGTTGGGATTGTATCACTGAAATAGCTTCTTGCAATTTATTGGTATAATTTCTTAATGTTGTGATTGGATTTCTGCAGAACTGCTGATAGACTGCTTTGAACAATATGGCACAAGAAGGGAAATAGAAAAAAGATGAATCAAAGTAGAATTGAAGCTATGTTAATTATTCTGCTCTTTTAATTACTCTCCACTTCAAGGGCTTAAGAGAGAGAAATTGGTGCTGCTCGCTCCCTTGCAATACACTGACTAATTGAGCCTGAGGAAGCAGAGTTGAGGTGAGGCAGTTGGTTTATAAGGTGGCAGTGGGTTTTTCCCCTCTTGCCTTCACCTGAAGAGGAAAGGCCATGCTCTAGTGATGCTGGACCACAGAAGACTTTTGCTGTGGCCTAAGTAAGCCGGGGAAACAGAAGCCTGCAGCACAGTAGGAAGATGTGTTGGAAGAAGCAGTATTATTTCCTATTCAACCTTGCTGCTTGTTTTGTAGAAAGACTACTGGTCTCTCGCCACTCCCTACATACATCCTGTTGCACCAAAGAGTAGACGACATTTTTTTCTGATGCACAAGAGGAAAATCAGACCCATCTGTGTCACTTTCACTTAGTATCTGCTGCCTGCACAGCAGACCTGTGCTCCTCCATTGCTCCCTACCCAGGCCCCTTGCTGCTTTGCATCTGAAGTCATATGGTGCCTAAGCACCATCCTGGCCAGAGCAGGACACTGCTTGGGCTGGTCTTGTGACACTGGTGATTTCATTTCTCTGTCACTCATGAGATTCATCCTATAGCATGACCCCAGGCCCCAAGGAAAGCTGCCACAATGTTGACAATTGTCTTACTCCACTTTGTAGAAGGACACAGCCTCTGTTTCCATCATGGCAAAGGCTGAAGAATCAGAAGTACAGTCTCAAAACCCCAGCAGCTGGTTTGCTCGAGCAAGTTCCCTGTTTGCAAACTGCTACAAGCTGCCGCACACAGCAGAGTGTGATGAATCTACAATGAGCTACTCCTGCAGCTGGACTTTAAGAACTGGCAGAATTACTGGGAATACTGAATGGATTATTCCAGGGACTTTTCTAGCTTCACAGAAGAGGGAACTAAGGTGAATATCATCAGATAAGAAAGAATGAGTGTTCAGAAAAGCCACAATGCTTTCCCAATGCACAGTATCTAAATATAAGTGATTTATAAGACCTCAGATGGCATGTGGTGTGAGAAGTGAAGGAATTTTATACTGCTGGCTGAAACTAAGAATTCACTGTTTCTGTTGTTTTATTATTTCCTTAAACCACAGGTGTAGAAGTGGACTGAATTGCACTTTGGGAGAATTGCTGTAGAATTTGATAATAAAGAGTTTTGTTTCACCAAGAGTCTCAAAGGCGTTCTGAGCTGATTCATGCTACAGTATACAAGGAGTTACCTGTGATCTGGCTATGAAAGGCAGCTGCCCAGGCTCCCACTGGAGGCTCCTCCTGGAAGGCGGTCTTGCTGCTGGACAGCGCCACGAGACAGCTGTGGGGTCCGGCCAAGACTGACTTTGCATTCTCAGAATGTAGAAACATAACCATATCACTGAAATGTCACCTTTGCCCACCTGCTGCCATTCCGTGGGCCACATTACAAAGAGCAATATAATATTCTTACTCTCTTGGTTCTAAAACATCAGTGAATATGTAGTGACTACTTCACCTCTTGGTATTGGTGGTTAAATATCAGAGTAGCTATTAGGATACACAACTCAGAATTTTGACAACTCATTTCATGATTTCAGAAGCATTGAAATTTGAGTAATTTCAAATAAAATGAGTAAAATTCCCTAGGTCCTCTCTTAAACTGATACTCTGGAATCCCTTCCAGCAATGTGAACGAACTTTTCTTTAATCATCACTACAATGCACTACTCGAGAACCTTGGAAAAGCATTGAACCTCATGCTGGTTGAAGCCACACTAACTCAGAGGCAAATGTGTCTCAGTAGCAGAGATTCACTCCTTGGGGTTGCAGCTTCAAGGGGACGCCTGTGTTCTTGGCATAGCCAAACTGTCTCATCGACTGAATTAAAGGTTCTATTAGATTTCTATGAAAGCAGTAGTCACTCAAAAAAAATGCCGTTTAGGACCAATGGAGCAAGTTAGTGTCCAGATGTAGTGTCTAAAGAAGCTTAATAAAAACATTAAACTTCACGAAAACATTACAGTTCTTGAAAATGGTGACGATTGCACTATGTATGTACTTATCAATACATCACACTGTACACTTCGAGTGTATACAATTTTAAAACAATCAAATGCTTCCCGTTCTAACACTGCTCCTGGGGGAGCTCACCCCCTGCAGGGCACACTGAATATACAACGTTTACTGACTCCCAGTGCAGACTTTGCTTTGTCACATGCTCAAGAGTGTACAAAAAGAATTCCAGTTCTGCACCTGCAGACAAGAATATAAACCCCGAAATTCCGTTATTGGATTGAAATACCCTGATCCTTATCTGGTGCAATAGACCAGATATTTACAAGTCGGTTTTAAGTATTTCAGAATAGCACAAAATGGCGCACTATGTACACTGCAGGGTTCTGTGCTGAGGATCTCACACTCGGCATTTTCTTAGTCACCTGGGCCCGGTGGGTGCCTTCCTCCCTCTCTCCAGCTCTGGCTGCTGTGTCTTGGCTTCTCAAAGGTGTGTTCAGAGGTAGGAAATGGAAAGTGCCTTTGTGATGTTTTAGGTAAAGGAACATCACCTGTGGTACATTTGATGCACTCACCTGTGTGGATGAACTTGTACCCACAGAGTCCGAATATGTGCCTGTGCTTTTGTGCCACAATTCTGATCTTTCTAAGCCCTCTTACTTCCTTCTTGAAGTTCCTGCAAGGCTCTGGCTGGCCTCAGACCTGCAGTGTCCCCATCTGGCCACCCTGTGGTGAGGCTGCTCCATGGAGGACGATCTTCCAGTAAGATGCAGAAAAGCTTGGCAGAATCAAGCAGAATCTCAGTCACACCAGGTTTGTCTCTGATGCAGTCATTTTAAAGAGCCCAGATGCTGCTCAATTTATTTTTAATATTACAACCTGACTGACTGCCATTTTGATAAAAGATTTTTAGTTGAATCAACCTTTACAATGTAATAGCTTTGCCTGGTAAATTCAGCTCATTTTTTCCTGTAAAGTTCAGTTGTCAAATTGCATTGCAGCTTCAAGTTTTTAAAGCAGGCATTTTTAATGGCCTCCTCATTTTTTTCCCCATCTTTTCAAAGATCTACTTGCATGGAACAGAAAAGTCCTAGAGGAGTGGTTGTAGCCAAAACCAGCTTTACTATTATGAGCATTAAACAACAATAGGGCCTGGGGATCAGAGACCCAGCCCTTTGCTATCTCCAGGGTTACTTGTTTCTTTGCACCAGAGAGAATGTACACCGCGGAGACTGTGAGTTCCATGGTGACAAGACTGACTGACATCCTTGCCTTATCCCAGATCTCAGAGAAAAAGCTTTCAGCTTCTCCAGCTGATTGCGATATTAATTGTGGGCTTCCATAGGATGAGAAAAATTCTTTCTATATGTATTTAGTTGAAAGTTTTAATCATGAAAATATATTACGCTTTGTCCAATGCCTTTTCTGTATCTGTTGTGATAATAATGTGGTTTATGACTACCATTCCATTAACATGGTATGTCAGTGATTTGCAGTTGATAAAACAACTTTGCATCTCAATAATAAATCCCATTTGGTCATGGCATGTAATGAAGGTTATGTTAGATATGGTGCTGTTTCTATAACAAAGTGCCTGAGACAACCAGATTATAAGGTAGAAAGGTTTATTTTGGCTCATGGCTTCAGTCCATAGCCTTTTGGTCTTGTTGCTTTGGAACCATGGTGGTAACAGTACATCGTGGGAAAGCTGTGTAGCAGAGAAGGCCTATTCAGCTCACGGTGACTGGGAAGAAAAAGAGAGATGACAAAGGACCAGGTTCCAAAAACCCTCTTCCAGCCCTCACCTCCTAGACTTTTCTTCCACCACCACCCACCAGTGTGCCACCATTTCACAAAGTACCATGGGCTAGCAATTAAATTTTTGGAAAACAATTCAAAACTATAGCAAAGATCCTGTGAAACTTCCATAGCTAACCCTATACCCAATGAACTAAAATTGAAAACTTACCTCCAAGAGCAGAAGCAAAGTACCCCATCTCCCCATTTCTGTTTGACATGGGTAGTAATGGAAGTACTAACAGTAGAAATCAGACAAGAAACAGAAATAGAGGGCATCCAAGTCAGAAAGGAAGAAAAGAAGTTATACCTGTGTATGGATAACTTTATCTCTCAGGTACAAAACTTGAGACTGAATAAAAGCCTGTAGTGATGAACTAATTCAGTAAAGTAGCAGAATATACAACTAACACAAGAAAATTGGTTGTATTTCCTGACAGCAACAGTAATCTATCTGAAAAAGAAATCAAGAAGACAATATGATTTAAAATAACAACAAAGGAGCTGGGGATATAGATCAGCGGTATAAGTGCCTACCTGGCAAGTGCAAGGTCCTGAGTTTGACCCAGGGTGCCAAAATAATAAATGACAATAAAAAACATAACATCAAGAAAAAAATCCTTGGAATAAATTTGGTTGAAGAAGTAAAAGACCTATACATTGGAAACTGAAAAAGTACTTAAAGAAACTGAAGACACAAATAAATTGAAAGATATGCCATGCTGTTTGCTATAAGGATGAATACTGTTACAAATTCAATACAGTCCTTTTGAAAATTCCCATGACAGTTTTCACATACACTAAAGTGATAGTGGATAGTCCTGAAATAGCCAAAAGAACACAAATAGTTTTAACAATTTTACAAAAGAATATTGAAGTTAGAGATACCACATCTCTTGATTTCAAAGTATATTATTAAACTATAGTAATAAAATTGAGATGGTACTCACAAAAAATATACACATTGACCCATGGGAATAGATAAAGCCAAGAAATAGACCTTGAAGTAAACAGAATACAAAACTGAGAGATAAAATGTATGATTAGATAATTTTTGACAACCCAATCAGGAAGACACATGAAAGAGGAATAAACACTTTAATAAATGATGGTGATGAAACTGGACGTTCCTATGCAAAAGAATGAAGGGGCGCTGGGAAGAGACAAGCAGACCTGATGCAAAGCATGTCCTCTCTAGAAGTGCCTCAGTTACTTTTCTCTCATTGCTGAGACAAAATACCTGATGCCCAAAATTAAGGAAGGAAAAGTTCATTTAGCTCACTGTTTGTGGAGGTTTCAGTACCCAATCAGCTGGTTCCAATGCAGGGTGGCATAGTAGAGAGGCAATAGTCCAAAGAGCAGACAACAGCAAAAGCAACAAGAGCAAAAGAAAAACAAGCCTCTTTTCCTCCCCTACATTGTATGAGGCCACCCACCCACTCCGTCTCTGTGCCCTTCTCTCGTGCAGGCTCAGGATGTCTGCAAAGCGAGGACGCTGGTCCTCTGTTGAATCACTTCTGAACCTCTCAGGTCTCAAGTTGACATGATGTATCAACAATTATGCCTATCATATGAGGGTGCCCAAGCCCAGGGTTTCTCACTTCCGTACAAAGCCCATCTTGCATTAAATATTCTAAAAATCTAAATCTACGGTTTATTGATTAGCTGGCTTATATGTGGATCTCATGATCAGTACAAAGGCAGGATGAAATAGATATATTTACCCCGATTTAAACATCGTACAATTGTACGTATATCAGTGTCACGCAGAATCCCATAACTCTGAACAATATTTATGTTTCTATGTATCAGTTGAAAATTTAAATTCAAAGACAAGGGGAGAATGAATAACCTAAAAGATGAACATCAAAAGAATAAATTAAACGTATTTATGTTTCCACAGCTTTCATCATTTTGGGAACCGAGATCCAAAAGTTTAAGAGTGCTGTTACTGACATCTGGACATGGTGGATCACCAGAGTGCTGGCTACTGTCATCCCAGCACTCTGGGAGGCTCAGGCAGGAGGGTCACAAGTTTGAGCCCAGCCATAAAGAATTTAACTAAATTAAAAAGACTGGGGGTGTGACTCAGTGTGAAGGGCATGGGTTTGAATCCCAGTGCTACACACCCAAAACAGTAGTGCTATGGCTTCTGCTGGTGTCTCTGAGCCAGTATGGAGATCTGAAGATACAATGCTAATAAGAAGAATCATGTATTATGCATGTGAAATCTCAGATGTCCTTTTTCATACATTTTCAATTTTAAATCATTACCAAAGAAGAATACAGAAGAATTTTAGAAAATTATGGTGTTTAGCCTGGGGACACAATAATTTCTAACTTCTTAAAAAATCTTTAACGTTGTATTAAATATTTAGAAGAATTAACCTAAAATTTAAATACAGCAACAGCTATCAGACTCTGTACAATTTATGATTACCGGCAAAAGTGAAGTATCTCTGGAGTTCTAGGATTTTCCCTTATTCTGCAGCATGAGTGTAACATGTTCCAAGATGAATGTCAGCTGTCCTCACGCTTCTGAGCCCCCAAAGCGGACCCTTTTGTCAGGATGCATTCATTGGAACATGGCTCAGGCATGTGTAGAAATTGCATCTTCCTCTTCAGCTTCATTTGACTGTCAGTGATCACCATCTGAACCATCATGATGAGCAAAGAGACCGTAACGCAGTGGCGACTCACAGTTCCCCACCGCGGGGTGAGAGTCCTCCGCTGTCAGCAGTGGGCCGCAGCACTGTCTTCCAAGGTCCCTGTGGTTAATTAAACGCAGAACCTCTCACGCCGTGTACCCTGAACAGCCCTTGTTCCTGCTTCCTCACTCTCTTCTCTTTCCCTCCTCCCATCTGTCCTTCCCTTTGCTGTAAAATGGTAGACGTGGAGATCACTGGTAGTGCCCATGACACTGTCCCACAAAGGACGCAGCGGGATCTGCTTTCTCCTGCTGTCCCCTGCCCCGGCCTTTTCCACCCTCCACCAGCTGGCTTCCTCACTCCATGCTTCTGCTACTTCCTCTCTTTCTCTGGCCAACACTGAACAGCAGATTTTGCAGCACATGTGTTCAGATTCTATCGCTCTCTGCATGCCTGTATCCCTGTGCACAGGTTGTGAGCAAAAAAGGATCCAGTCCTGGAAGCCCCCACATCACCTTATCAGCCAGAGGGCTGGGAACTCCAGAGGCCCAGAAATACCGTCACTGGGAGCCCACTGGAGAGTGTTCAGGTGAAGACTGTTAGTTGAGAAAGGCTGGAGGTGGGTGACCATTTCAGCTAATGGCTCTGGTGGTGCTCAGGACGCTGTTCCTACCGTATGTAGCAGCTGCTCCTCCCTCTGCCTCAGCACCGCCCCTTTCACCGGGACAGCCTGTTCTTATTCTTCAGATGGAACTCAGAGGTGCTCTGGATGACCCCAGGATCAGAAGGGGGTCATCCCATGGTTTGCCATGGTCCCTTCTGTAGGTGTCTGGAAATCAGGGCCACCTCCAGAAGGGAACTGTGCTTTGCTTCCCTCTGAAGGAGCTGAGTGCCCCTCGAGGTCTAAAGTCCTGCAGACCCTCAGTTCCTATCTGACCAGTGGATAAATGAGGATGAAGTACAGAAGACAGAGCAGAAAGAAGGAAAGGAGGTGAAGGCATGGAAGACAGTGAGTTCCCAGACTAGCGATTGAGAATAGTCATGGCACCAAAAAGCTCCAGACAGGACATCTGGGTTCTGTCTCTGGCAGTACTGAGAGCCCCTCTACCTGAATGATCACCACGGTGATCTTGGAAGGAAGAAGAACTCTCTTCCAGGAGGGGGCAGCCAACTTCTGGGACACTCTAGGCTAGAAAACTTCTGACAAACCTTCACATGACAGATTTTTGTGCACTAAGGGAAACTGACTCTTAATGTGTTTTCAACAGAGCCACTACCACACAGTTATGCATGTTTAGTTTAAATAAGGAGCCTTTAAATGTTATGGTGTATGTATGGCAGTGAGTGGCCCTTAATGTGCGGGTAGTAAGTGCTGCCCACTCACTTCTACCTGCTCCACTGCGAACCCAGTGCCTGAGCCAGTGGGAGCCACGCCTGGGCTGGGAGAGGAGGGGGCTGTGGAGAGCCATTCCAGTCTCCGCATTGCTGGCTCTGGCCTGTCTCTTGCCCACCACTCCCAACCCTCTACTTCTTGTCCTGTCTGTTCAGTTTGCTACTCTGGGGCCCCAACTTCCCCCTTCATGACTTTCTCAGCCTGGCTTTCCTTTTGTGGATCCACAAATAGCATTGACATTTATCTGGGCTTTGCTCATCCCAGGAAAGTGGGAATGGTACCCTCCCTTCTGTGATGTAAGGAAAGGGCCATGCCAGCTTCCTCTTACTGACAAAGAACTGGGTGTAACCCATGGATGTGCTTTTGGTAAGTGCGCGTAGACAGGGTCACAACGGGAACTCCATCACTCAGCCTTGTCCTGGAAGCAGCCCCACTCCAGGTAAACGGTGGGGTTCCCCAGAACATCTGTGAACTCCAAGCTTCCCAGGATGAAGCCCTGATTTTATTTTTATTTAAAAACAAAACAAAAAACAGTGATACAGAATTTCAAAGCAAAATAATAGGAGATTAACGCTTGTTAATATATTGTGGGATTTTTTTCTTTGTTTGTTTGTTTGTTTTTGTACTGGGGATCAAACTCATGACCGTGCATTGGCCAGGTAAGCATTTATGCCACCACTGAGCTAAATCCCTGGCTATTGTGTATTTTTATCTTTAAAGTAGTTGTTCAGATTGTCAGATATAAGCATGAAAAAATGATCAAACAATTGAACAATGAAAGCACAAACTATTCTTTTTGATGAACTAACAGATTGGTATTATAGTTATCTATCATATACTCTTCCCCCTTTGTTTTTTCCTTTCTCTTTGAAGCCCTGATTTTACCACAAAACACATGCCTAAAGACTCACTAATTCCTCAAGGCCAGCCAAGCACATTTCATTGCTCTGTATAACACAGAAGTGGTTTGGTAAACAGCATAATGCTTCCACTAGCTAACAAAAAATTATGTGAGAATATTGAAAATCTCTGTAAAAGTTAACAATGGGTGTCCAGTACAGAAAGCATTTCTGCTCCACCTGGTCTCTTAGCATTACTTATCTTTGAAGTCCTTCAAACTAAACATTTAGAAATACATTATTGAGCAATTGGTCAGTCTATGTCATGTATTATTGATGAGATTTTAATCAATTACTGTAGTCTGGAGTGGTTAGTCCACTCAGTCAACAATGTACTGTAAAAGTTCATAAATTATACAGTTTCTTCCAATCTTTAGCAACCAGGTGATTTGACCTCCCTAAGTTTAAGCCTATGGTTGGCGACTAAGTAATTGAAGAGTAAAATTTCAAGTACCCTTGCATTCTCAGAGTCAGGTCTCTGTGTCCCAGCTTTCACACTGGAGTGCAGGGATTTGCCGTGTCTGGCAGGGACACTTTACTCAGCCATGTGCAACTCACCACCTTGAGGAGTAATCAGTTACCCTCTCTCTTTCCCTATCTCTACATAGACTGTCTTTGAGAAGATGCTAATAGAATAGTGACTGGTGGGAGATTACTTCAGATTCATGCATTTGTTGATAGAGTACATTACTTAGAGTTTCATGTACTACATAAATAAATGTACATGGTGAGAATGAGGATTTCTATCTCTATATACCCCAGAAATTGGATTCTAGCCAAGGTAATTTAGAGATTTTTCATGCTGCACATTTAAATCAGAATGTTAAATGAAGGAAATCGGCCTACTGACTTGTTATTTTAGCTATTAATGTACTTTGAACCAATTGCAATTTCATGGTGCAATTATATAATATGATTCACACTTCTGCATCTATTTTCATTTGTTTCACAAATAATTGGTAAGTGTTTCTGACAAAGCAAATAGATTTCAATTTTCAACAATGGACATTATGCAATTTAAATTCATTTTAGAAAATGTAACATCCCATTAAATGTATAGGAAATAATCATCTTGTTCAGTAACAGCTAAATTTCCACTAGGAACGTATATTAGATCGCTACCATCTCAGTTTCCTTGCTAGGGGCATGGAATACTAGCATTTCCACCACCACATGCCCTTGTAGTTACCATATTGTTTCTCTCATTTTTTGTAGTCCTGGATATTCAGCCCAGGGCCTTCACCTTGGTTTAACTCTAGCCCTTTTTTGACTTTGTGATGGGGTCTTGCTTAATAACTGAACTCCCCAGGTTGGGTTTGATTCCAGAGTTCTGAGACTTACATGCATTCAATTGTGGAAGCGCAGTAGACAGGGCTGGTCAATAGCTGGGCAGGAGTAGCTTATACTATGAGACAGTTCAGATAGAACACACTCCCACCCCAGGAAACGGAGTCACTCAGCCCACTCAGCTTCCTCTTCCATTTCTGTAGAAACCCACAGCCAGGAGCCCTGGCAGAGGTGGCTGCAGACCAGACTGAATCCCGTGACTCCCCTTGGGCTACCACCTCAACTTCCTGTAGGTTCTGGCTCTCTTAGGTATCTTGCTGGGGAAGAAAAAACTTCCTGTTGACTTTGTACCTGACAGTATCCTTTGCTATTAACAAGTAAATTTGATGCCAGCATGAAGCAGTGCACATCCTTGGTCATCACAGCTACTACAATACAACGTGCCAACCTGAAACTTATGCCTGTTGCATCAGCCTTCCCCAGGAATTAGTCTCAATACCGTGTAACTGCTTCTGCTCATCAAAGTTTCTTTGGCAACAGTCTGACACACAGATCACCTGATAGAACTCACCAAACGCTTTTAAAAGTCATGTGTCTTTTACGCTACTGTGGCCCGTATAGTTAGGTCCATAAACTTGGTAACACAGTTTCATAACAATAGGGGGAATTATTTATTTATTTATCCAATTTTATATGCTTGATACATTTGATTTGATGTATTTAGGAATTGCTGACCTCTTAGCATATCACTTAAGGGGATATAATGCAATGTATCCTAAAATTGGTTAAGTTAGTTTCAACAACTTAAAGTGTCACCAGCCACTTCTCAACTGCAAAATCACAATGCTGGAGAAGCCATTGGTGGTTAGATACATTTACAGTGTGAAATGTCCAGATCACTGAATACCCAGATCGTGCTGATACCCAGTCAGCAGCATCCAATGAGGGTTTTCTGACCTCATCATTCTTTCTGTATTTATTAGTTGGCATCACACTGTTAGAAAGAGCTTCCTCTTCCATTATGAACATGTTCATTTATATCAAGGTTTACCCATCAATGAGTCTCTGTCCTTTAAATAATCATTAATTTTGATGCCTAAAATCTCACAGATTGGACCTAAGGCAGCTCTTGGCTCTGATCCCCTGGCTCGCTCTGATATGTTCCTTGAATCTTTTAGGAATTTTACTCTCTGGATTAATAAGATGTTTCTGATTTACCTTGGGCTTTCCTGTCCCAGCTCCAGAATCAGTCATTGTTCTAAGGATTCCCAGTTCCATCCTGCAGAGAATATTATTCAGAAACTCACATCTTCATGCTATAAATGGATTAGATTCTGAATGCAGTTCCTTGGAAAAATAAATTTATACACTCAGTTTAATCACTTCTTAAAGATTTCTCATATGGTAAAAGAAGTTAAAACCAAAAACTGGCTTTTTACAACACCCAGACTGTGGGATTGTATTCACCTAACATCTTTCTAAATAGTTCTATGCAAAATGAATGAATTTGCCTTTGTCTTCAAAACTGTTTCATTTTAAGCTAATGACTTAGGCTTCTGCATCATTTGTTCCAAACTTAGGCTTAAGAAGAGAAACTGAATAAATTGACCAAAGTAGTATGTGTTCCATGGGAAAAGAACCACATTATATTCTATAATACCTTCCACAGGCTTTCAAGTTTCACACAACTCATTTCACATAATCACATTTTATTGTTCTATTTCTGTGGCTCTGAAACACAGTTATTTCTGAGGAAACTGTACTTTCTCTTCTTTGCTTAACTTTTTTGTGAAATTAAAAATGTATTTTTGTGAGCTCCTCAATTCACTGTCAAAGAAAGAGTAGAATGACTGAACAGACTCATAACTCCAAGTAGGGATTTCAGGTCTTACTATACTTGAAAATACAACTTAGTTTATATTTTATCTTTTTAAATTACAGTATCTTCCATTCTAAGGTTAGCGGTTAATAGCCATAGCCATAAGATGGAATTTGCAATTTTAAAAAGTCTCTTGCTCTATGGTATTCCCCTGTGCCTTTATATCTTGATAGCATTGTTGGGTAAAAATTTCACTCTAGTCTCTAAGAATCATCTTGGTTGTATCCACCACTTAAATGTCTGGTTTATACTAAGTGCTTTATAGATCTTATTTCCAATGCTAGGTTATCTTTTGCTTTTTTTCTTTCAGTGTCTGAGGAAAGTACCTAAGAGTTCCTGTGTCTCAGAATATCAGTTTAGACATGATTTCCACAGCAAATCCCCCATGTTGGTCCTCATTCATGCTTGGTACACGCTTTTCTCTCTCTGCAAACCAAATCATGTGTTTAAAGCACCCATCTGTGGACTTCGGTTTCATCTTATTTCACTTCTTCTGTGTGACTGGTGTGTTTCAAAATACATCATATTCCTTCTTGGTTTTAATTTGCACTCCCAAACTGTGACATTTTCTTCTCTGATGCACTATCAAATAATTATTCATATTCCACAAGTGCATATATTTAGGGTGTTCACTTACTTAAAGGTGTATTCTGTGGATTAATCGGTTCAGCTACGGGATGATATCAGCACACTGGGTTTCAGTTCCTTTGTGTGGTCTGGTGTTGACTGCAGAGGAAAAGCACCAGCAGCACCAGCCCTCTCCTACAAAAACAGTGTGACAGGACCAGACAAGGCTGTTACTAAAGCTCAGCCCCCTTATCATCATTCCAACACTCTGAAGTGGAAAAGAAGAATTTTACCTAGAGAAAACCGAAGCTGAGTACATCCAAATCTAAACAGAGGGTACTTAACACAAGAATAATGCTATTTGTCAATAAAGTGGGTATTATAACTACCTTGTACATACTATGCCTTCAAAGGAAACATTGACAGAAAAAACTTAAGGGAACTATATTAACAGAGGTCCTTATTTTGAAATATCTCTGCATCAAAAACATAATTCTCATTTATTTTATTGCATATTCACATCAGGTCTGGAAGTATTTTATTCATGTAGCTGGAATCTATTTCCACAGTGACATTGATTACAATTCCATGTCTTTCTATAGCTGTTAAGAACTCATTCATATCTTTGTACAATTTTTCTTGTGTGGCTTATGCATGCATATACATGCATTTATTTTTTATTTTTTATTTAAAGTAAAAAAAATGAAACAGAGAGTAAAAATAATACAAAATTTCAAAAAACAAAACAAAACAAAAACCAGAAGGAAATCACTAGTTGATAATTACATATTTTCCTCTTAGAAGTAGTTGTTCAGGTTACAAAAGTAAAGCATACGAAGTAGACATTTAAACAGTGAGACTGCAATTGGTTCTGTTCATCTATCCAACAAAAACTTAGTAATATGGTCATCAGTCCTACACACTTAAACATACATACAGTTGTACCCTTTAGAATACTTTCTTTTCCTCTCTTTTTTATAATAACTATAATCAATTCTCATAAACTGTTTAGAAGTTCTACACATGTATAAGTCTCTAGCTGTATATCTAAGCCTTTCTGTATTAGAGGGAAAAACAAATCAAAACAAGTCAACAATACAAATTCCTAGAGAAGCATGAAATGAAAAGGACATGAAAACCACAATACTAGGTGATCTATGGTAATTACTATAATGTCTCTTGTTATTTCCAATAAAATTGTCTATTTTGTCAGGCATAGTGTAATTAAATTTAGCAGTACATAGCACTATTAATAAAAACCAAACATTGGAAACATTATAGGACTTCAAAGGTAGTTAATAATCAAACCAGAATGGGTATCCTATTGAACCTTGTCATCTTCAGAGTAGTTGCCTCTACTCTCAGACTTGATACTCTTAAGCATACCAAATTCGAATAGAATCAGTAAAGACAAAACAGCAAGATAGCCAATCTTCTCTGCCGCATCTCTGCCATGCTACTTTTCTGTCATTGTTGTTTACTTTTCTCCTTCATTCCACTGTCTGCCCCAACCATTGAGGCCTTTTTGCCATTATTCCTGGAATCCTGGTGATTTTCTTCTCTCTCTCTAGAATGTCCTTCAGTATTCTTTGCAGGGTTGGATTGGTGGTCACGAACTCCCCCAGTTCCTCTTTGTTGTGGAAATATCTTGTCTCTCCATTAATTTTGAGAGACAGTTTTGCAGGGTACATCAATCTCGGTTGGAGGTTATTTTCTTTCAGGGCTTGGAATATTTCACTCCAAGCTCCTCTTGATTTGATAGTTTGCATCTAGAAGTCTGCTGTGATTTTGATGAGTTTTTCTTTATAGGTAATCTGTTTCTTTTCTCTGACTGCTTTTAATATTCTGTTCTTGTGATGGATTTCTGGGATCCTTATTATTATATGTCTGGGTGTAGCTCTGTTTGGGTTGTAGCTGGCTGGAGTTCTATATGCCTCATATATCTGAACATCACTTCTGCTTCCTATGCTTGGGAAGTTTTCCTTAATTATTTCTGTGAATAGCCTTTTTATTTCATTTGTATTTATCCCTGCTTCTTAGTTCACATTTTTTATTCTTAAGTTATAAATCCTCTTGTCATCTTATAGCCTTTGTAGCATTACTTTCTGGTTCCTTGTTATTTTTAAGAGATCCTTCCTTTCATAATCATACATTGCAAATCTATCTTCAATTTTTGAAAGTCTATCTTTAGTTTCTGTTAAAAATTTTTGTCAGCTTTCAATGGAGTTTTTAATTTCCTGATATTCTCTTTGGATCTGTTTCATGTATTCTAGATTTTGCTTATATTCTTCATCAAAGGCTTCTCTCCTTTTTCTGGCTTCCTCCATTCTTCCATTTGTGTCTTCTTGAGGAGTACCCAGCATTTCTTTTATTAATCTTCTTATATCTTGCTTTGCCTGAGTTAGAATTTCAGATTTAACTTAGTTGATGAGGTCACAGAAGTATTTCTTTATATCCGATGAGGTCGTGTCTGATACCGCATGTTTGCTGCTCTCAATCTCCTCTGTATTTACCTCTCCTGGACTTATTTTCCATGGATCAGTGTTTGGAGGCTTTTTGTTGCTTCTCTGTCTTGTCATGTCTCTGGTTTCTTTCAGACAGGTGAATGGTGGAGGTCTCAAGAACTTTTCGTATTACAGTTTTTCTGTAGTGTACTGGCTAGGGGAGTGCTGCCCTCTTCAGTTTGCTGTTGACTGGTGAGG
This sequence comes from Hydrochoerus hydrochaeris, assembly GCA_004027455.1. Lineage (NCBI taxonomy): Eukaryota > Metazoa > Chordata > Mammalia > Rodentia > Hydrochaeridae > Hydrochoerus > Hydrochoerus hydrochaeris. The sequence continues at coordinate 130,603 of PVLA01001528.1, read as the reverse complement.
TGCATCAGGGGCAGTGCTGACTGGCCCCTCCCCTCTAAGCCAGTCAACTAGTGAGTGTGTTCAGCATGTGCCCTGCGGATGTCACAGGTTTGGGACAGCCTCATCCCTGGCTATTGTGTCCCGATGAGGGGCATGGTCCAGCCCAAGCTGATCCCAACAATCTCCTTTGGGCCAGGAGCCATCGACTGATGCCACCTCAGTTGTTGATTTAAGCCTGTCCTGCCCAAATCCAATATGTCGTCTAGCCAATCATCCTGCTCTGGGGAATCCAGTTCCCAGCACTCACCAAAGTCCGTGCAGCTCAGTTTGCTGTTTCCACTCCCTGTTACAGCGCCTCCTCCCGCCAAGGATCTCAAGCTCACCAGCCACCGCTCTCAATGGGGATGTGACCTCAGCTCAATCATGAGTTGCCCAACTCTTAGACACACCCAGTACAGTGACCAGAGTGTGCCCAGCTCCAACCCTCCATCTATGCTTTTTTTCTTTTTCTTTTCCTCAGTTTCTTCCTGGGTCATGAAAATTCCTCTCCTTTCATCTAGTCTTCTCTGTGGTGTTAGAGTCTAGCATCTGAGTTGTTTTTCTCAGAGAGGCTCTCAATGGTGCTACCTATCAATCAGCCATCTTGGAACCCTATAAATGCATTTAACACATATTCATACATAGTCCCATAAAGTGTATTCCTTAAAGATTTTCAAATCATTACAAAAAGTACATTATATTCTTTTGAAATATGTTCTTATTGTCTTGTACTTACAATTTTTAATATAGTTTCTTTCCTTTTTCTCTATATCCTTTCTCTTAGGGAAATTGACTTTCTCTGTGTGTAGTATTCTCTTTTGCCAGTGTAATTAGTAATAGCTGTCCCTTTGGTGGCTGGGGTTCCATGAGCATAAGTGTGTGACACAGAGTTCTACCTTGACAACTGGATGTAATGTCCAAGCATGATTGGCTGGTGCTTTCTTATGACATAAATACTTCCACTTTCACCAAGTCCAGTGGATCTCAGCCAATCATGCATTGGAATTGATTTTCAAACCCCTGGGGTCCTTTATACTAACTAAATGACCCATCCCTGCATAGATTTCCATACATTCTCCTCCATCTGCCCTTAACTTGATCCTGTTTGTGACATTCTCCATACAATTAAGCATTGTATAGCTTGTAATCAATTTGTATTGCCCAATAATTGATTTCTGTCTCCACCTTATCACTAAAGTTACCTTAAAAATCTTCCAAGAGTCATAAAAAAAGTAACAAAAATTACCATTTTCAATCAGGAATACATAAGAGGCACAAAATTATTTGCCATGAAATTACCTTCATTTATGCTATTTTGTTTTGTTTTATGAAATGGGATAGCACTTTAATTATGTCTCTTCTAACAAAGAAGCCTGGGACTCTAGACTTCTGTCTGAAGGTGCAAATAGAGACAGTGAGTTTAATAATTTGGGAAAAAAGAGAAACCCATGCCATGTTTTCTTTGAACAATGTCTTTGCTTTTCTGGATATGTGTGTATATTATGCACTGTTTGGCTATTTTGGCAGAACTAAACTTCAGAGCAGATAGAGCTTCTAAAGGGCATGATTTTTCTCTTCTACTAGAATAATATGTGACAAAATGATGTTGCAACTGTAGATCTCTTCTCAGAGCTAAGGAATATATCACGGAGATGTACAGTCGCAGTGATAAAAGCTAATAAGAGATGGTTATGGGATGTGTGTAGTTCCTCTGCCCTGTCTTGTGGTACGTTTCTTTGGAGAATAGGCAGAAAGGTGTCCTTCTAAGGAGCTGCTTCTGTGCGCTGCTGTGAATCACCTGTAGGTCTCCAGTGAAGAAAATCTATGTGCTTCTTCCCTGCTGCTCTTCAGGCTCCATTCTACATTGGAAATGCAACTCTTTAGAAATTTTCAGATCTTACTGATGGGTCAAGGTGTACAGATGCATGTATTTTAAATTATGTTAAAGCAAAAGCACTGCCTGCTTCCCAATGTTTTAATTTAATTCCAAGTATTGGCATGCAAAGTTGGAAAGTGATTTTAAAGATAAATCAAAGCACATGGAACAAGGCTGGGCTGGGGCTCAATGGTAGGGTTCCTTGCCTTGCGTGCATAGTACCCTGGGTTCAACCACTAAAACCCCCACCAAAGAAAAAAAAGGCAAACGGAGAGATGCAAATGCTGTTAGGGACTATTTTTATACTGTTGCATGGATTCTTTATTTTTTTTCCCCACAAGAGAATTAGAAATGTAGACTACAAGCGAATCTGCCCTTCTACCAGCACTTTCATTATTTAGTATCAACACTTGCCCTGGAGTCCTACAGCACTATCAAAATTTCCTGAAGGCATATTTTACAAATAAAGGGAGGTCAGCCTGTTTCCCCAGCCTCATTTTATGCAATTATATTAACTTATAAGCTTTGTAAAAAGAGAGAGAGAGAGAGAGAGAGAGAGAGAGAGAGAGAGAGAGAGAAAGCGAGGACCTGAACTTTATCACCGTCTTTTTCACTGAACAAATTAAAATGTACAAGTACACAAGTTCAGTAATCAGGTACTAAGTCCCTTTTCTACTTTTCCTTTGTCTTTTGAAGGTAACCAAAGGTGAAAAGCCTGAATATAAATTTCACATATCCTCCTGTCCAGCTCCTTCCATTAAGAAAAATAAATCAGGTCTTGGGTTGTGAAAGTGAATTGCTTTTAATGACAAAATTAATGTGTGACAAAATCTGTATGTGCATGCCATGCATGCACATGCAGACAGAAATGTGCATGTGTACACCATACATATGTGTGTATATTTAAAATATTCATGTGCTGCTGAGTAAGCCTGTACTTAGTTGATGTAACACATGATATAAAATGTAACATAATTTGGAAAGCAAAAAGCCCTTCTCCTAAGAAGAAAATTTAATATTTCAATGCAAGAATAGAATAGAATAGAATTTAGCCACTAGACTATTGGTGTTGTCACCCCTCTCCTAAGTGCCCAGTGAACTTTCACTCCAAGTTCCAGTGACTCTCTAGTCCTCTGCTGACCCAGAACTCAGGCACGGGAGCCAGGAAGATGGTAGACTGTCCTGGACAGAAAAGGTGACAGCATAACCCTCGTGATTCCATTATCAGATGCCACCCACCCCAAAGGCACACTCTGGCCTGTGCCTGTGTCCTGCAATGACCTCAAATGTCTCTGGAGGGGACTCATTTCTTCAGTCCTTGACTAGGGATTCTCAGCAATTTGTCAGGAGATGCCTTCAAGGCAGTTTGTTTGCTTCATTCTGTTCCAACTCTGAGCATGCCTGTAGCTTTTACACCAGTAAGAATGTTTAAAATGCCTTCAAAGAATATATGGGGTTATGTCTTTCCTCTCCCCAGCTACAAAAATATTGGAAGTCACATTTCTAGAGGACCCAAGAAAATCTTGGGAACTTTTTCTGATGCCCTTTGACTTCAGTCTGAAGATACATATTAAGTTATTATAAAGTAGGGATTTTATTCTGCAGGTTGCTTTGACCTAGTTTGGAGACTCTGCCTAGGGAATGACATGTTGTCCTTTCTGAGCACCCAAACAATTTCTTATGGGGATCTCACACTTTAGGACACTGGAGTTGTGATGCACCCAAGCAACTGGGAACAGACTGATGGTCCTGAGCAGAAGGTATGATTCAACTTGACCTGTTCACAGGAAGTTCTGAAACCTATCACCCTTGCATGCTAGTCATACTGCAACCAGCTGTGACTACAGCTTGCCGTTACCCTGTCATCAGATGTGGCCTCACATAGTGTGTGAAGCAGCCTTCTCTGATTTGTTGCTGTAGCAGAGCGATGCCTTTGTTCTACCCAAGTGACTGTGAGCCGTTTCCTGCTCTCCGAAGAACCTACAATCCTGCATAGTATTTCACACAGCCAAGACAATGCCAGGTGTGTTTCATGTTGGCTTCTATTCATGGATGCTCTTCAGCAAAATGGGATGACTACCGCCTATAAAAATACATGCAGTTACCATCTATATTATGCAGATTTAGAAGCAACTCAAACGTCGCTGCCAATGACCTTGATTTCATCAGGGCACATGATGTGCCCGTGTTGAAATATGACTCTCTACCCACTGACATGTGCAACTAATACATGTTAATCAAAAGTGATATAAAGAAAAAATACATGGTGGGAGAAAAAAGAATGTGCATCATTGCGTGACTGGGCCAGCACAACACACCTCCCCATGGAGAACATTCTGCTGTCACACATGAGTGTTCAGTTAAAGATAGGGAAGTATCTGTGTCACCTTAGGGGACAGTGAGCCTGTCACGTGCTCAGTTTCCCCATTTCTAAAACAAAGACTGAGATTCTACATTTATAAACAGAGTTGTAAAGCTATGATACAGACCAATCTTATTCCATTGGAAGCTACCTGCAGGTGCTTGGTCTATAGAACATCTTAACTCACTACACAGAGTTTTATCTAAGGTGAGGGATTCACCAACTCTATTTTCAAATATTTAGTGTTCGTTATAGACAAGTCTGTGTGCAAATTACTGGGAGTAGAGAGATGAAAGACAAAGATTGCTCGAGACAAAAGGATGAGCATTATTGAGTTAGATTTCTTCTTGCACTGTCTAACTCAAACAGAGCCCTCCTGAGGACAGAATTTAATGACACAGCAAGCATTATAGCTATATCCCAACACTCTGGGTGCCTGGCCAGCATCATGGCAGAGCAGCTCTCATGGTGAGCAAAGCCATTCTTCCACCACTTTCCTTAAGTATAAGGTAAATGTCAACATACTCCTTGTTTTCCAACAGCAATGCATATTAATGTTTATTAGGGATCAACACACAATGGACTTAACTGTGTGACTTTTGTAAACTTCACACCAAGCCAAAGGATCCTAAAACATCAGTGAAGTGTTCCAAACTCATCAGTGAAGACCTTAGTGTTTACAACCTAATTTTACTGGTATCTGAGGGAAAGAAAAGGCAACTTTCCTTAAATATGGTTCCCCAGGCTGGCCCTTTGTAGAACTGGCATCAGTGACCTGGCCTTCATGATACTCAGCAGTGAAGAGCAGAAGATGTGTATTTATACCACCATCACATACACTCAGGAACAGTATTTCCACAGGGTCTGTTAATGCTTGTCCATCTGCATGTATTAAACATGCTTTATGGGATGCTAAACTTCAGGAAATGTACCCCATTACTTTCTAATAGGATTATTGATGAATAAATGCAGCCCTTATCTTTTATTTACAAAAATCCTGCCATGATATATTTTGTTTTGTGCTGCTATCAGAATTCTAGTAGCTCTGGCTTTTAAAGGCAGAAATTTCCCAGATAGTTGTATTTTCAAACAACAAAAATATTAGATTGTATTGCAATTGAAAATTTTATTCAGCTGTGGCTGGCTTGGGTTTCTCTTTTGAACTTTTTCTTTTCTATTAATTTTAATCTTTGAATAAAATTATAAATCTATTTTAGGTCATTTTTGTCTCTCAAGGAAGGAAGTCCATACCTTTAGCAGTCACTCCTAATCCTCTCCCCACTGTCACCCTCCTCCCCACCAGCATCTGACCATGGAAATGGCTCTGTCACATCCAGGAGTGGTGGTGGCCCTGGGTAGCCCAGGGGAGTGTGATGGTCCTGGGCCTCCATATTCTGCATCTCCAGGCAGAGAGAGGATCATTCTAAAAGTGACAGTGAATCGAGGCAGCCTGAGACACAAACCTCTTAATATGAGGACCAAAAGGAGAAAGAAACAATCCCAAAAAGAGAGTCATAGCAACCATTTAGCTATTTCCAGCAATCTAAGCTTTTGTTTCGTGTTGTTTATTTTAATAACCAAATCATTTACCAGCAAGCATCGGGCACCTGTGGCATTTTGGCAGTGCAGAACTAACCTTCATATAGATTAGTTCCTGAGGGCATCTCTGGAGGGGGATGTGGAAAGAAGCTATAAACAAACGACCTGCCTTTGGGGACCGTGAAAGTTCTGGGCTGAGAGGAATCCTTGGAGAGTTTCCAGTCTTAGTTCAGAATTTAAACACAAACCTCTGCTCTGGTGGACTCAATAATTAATTTTGGTTGTTATTGAAAGGGGCAGGTGTCCGTGGCAATCCAGGTGGAAATGAAATATAGAAATGAGAAGTGAGGGGCTTATTTTCTTGATTCCAGTCTTCTGTCCGAGCCATCCATCTTCTAAAAAAAAGAAGTACAGAGATTAAATTTTAAATGGATTTTAGACAGCAAGAAAAATGAAAGATAAATCACATTTTGGTGCCTTGGAGTCTGAGGGACAAAGCGGTTTCCGTGTCCATAGAATTAGGACTTTACATGGACATTGTTTTTAAGTTAGCGTCTTGGTTACTTTTCTCTTGCTTCTGAAACAAAATACCTGACACTTCAAAGCTGGTGGCGGGGAAGGTTTGTAAAACTCACAGTTTGTACAGATTTCAGTCCATGGTCAGCCAGCTCCAAGGCAGAGTAGCTTGGCAGAGGGGAAACAGTTCATAATGCCCCAAAAGCAGCAAACAAGGGACCACCACAGCTCTTTTTATCTCTTCTATCTTATCCAAGCTACTCAGGGCAGGCAGCACTCACACCTTTCACCCTAGTACCCTTGATCCTAGCATTGCACCATGAATAAGTTCCAGCATCACACATCCTAGATCCAGTCATCTCTGAAAAAGCCCCACCTGTGACCACATGATGCTTTGGGGGGACATCTAGACACAAGCCACAGTCAGTATTACACAGTAAAAAAATCATAATTTTGTGGGTTTTTTCCTAGCTTCACATAGCATAAACAATGATATTTTCCTCATTTTCAAAAAGTATAAAATACCTGCAAAATATGCAATGCTTTATATAAAAGAAATTTAATTACATTGCATTGCAGAGTTAAACTCTGCCCTTTTATAAATATTCATTTGTTCTTCCTCTCCTTCATATCACAGGGCTAAGGAATATACAATTGTATTTTGGTGATTGGAAACCAGGTCACACTACTCAGCGGTGTGCGAATGTAAGAAGCCAGGAAATGAAAGGGGGGAGCGTGGCTCTCTGTAATGCACACTGTGGTTGTTTTCCGGGAAAGGAGCCTGATGTTGAGGTGGAAGCTACTGCACTGTTGTTACGAAGTAAGTAGCTTGTCAGAAGATGCAAGAGTTTTATATTTTTAAAATCAATATTAACAGTTCTATGATTTTCATTTATATTAATTTGCTAGGGCCATTAAAACACACACAGTCTAGGTAGCTAAAATGATAGTAATTTACATGTTAACCTTTCATTATTATAAGAAAACAATGAAGCTTATCAATTCATAGAGAAGAAATGCTTATTTTTGCTCAAGGCCTTGGAGGTTTTAGTCTATAATCGAGTGGCACTGCTGCTTTGCTCCGTGGTCGCCCTGTATGTCATGGCAGGTGTGCACGATGCAGGAGCCCAAATCACCTCATGGTCAGATTCAGAACTGAAAAGGCACAGGCAGGGTCCTCCTGCCCCCTTGCAGGGCATGTTCTGGGTGACAACAGGCCTTCCCACCAGGCTCCATGCCTGAGCATTCCACCTCCTTGCAGTGGCACTAACGGGAACCTTTTCATGTGCAGGCCACCGAGGACATTTTAGAACCCAACACCAGCATCACAGAGTCCAAGGCCAAGGTCTGGCAGGACCAGTGTCTCCTGAGGCCTCTTCCCTGAGCTTGCAGGTAAGACTTTTCCACTGAGTCTTCAAACGGTTGTCCTTCTGGTGTGCACATCCCTGGTGTCTTTTCTGCAGGCCCAGATGAATTCTGGGCTTGGCTAAGGAGCCACACTCCTAGGTTTGTCACCACTGTGAAGCTTATGTCTCCAGACATGGTCCTGCAGTGAAGTACCAGGAGTGAAGACTTCAATATATGACTTTACAGGACCAACATTCAGCCCATAACACAGCTAAACTTTTTCAACTTCATCTCAATGGACTCTACACATTTCTGTAAAATAGCTCTTTTTTGTTGAACATTCAAGTGAAGACACAGATCAGAGAAGGTCTGAAGTAAGTCTGAGAGCAATCAGGGCCTCTGGTGTCACGTCTCCAGACAGCCTCTGCAGTCTTGGGAAGCCATGCTCTGCAGTGACAGTGACAGAGACGCTCTAAGGACCGTTTTCCCACCTCCTCAGGAGACCCTGGAGAGACCTCAGGGCCTCATCAGTGTCTTGTCTATACCTAGGATGTCCAGCATCACATGGTAAAGAACGGAGGAGAAGAATGAGTGACCTTAAGGTTTCAGGCCAAATGCTGCCTTTATTCACATGGAATTTACACTCTTGTTTTGCATTGAGATATTTTCTTTTCACACATTTTTCTTTCCCTTTGCAAATTTCATTTGGAGGACAAAATAAATGGAAACTTAGAGTGAGAGGGTGAGAAAAAGAAGGTCATAACAACTGCCTTATTTATTTCTTCTCAGTGGAATAAATTGCACGCGATGAGACTAGTTGTATTTTATTTTGCCAATAAATATAATAAATGACTGTGGGTTTTTGCTATTATTTGCTTTCTCTATTTTTTTTTGAAAAATTAAATAGAACTAATTTTGTCTTGTTCTTTATCTCCAAAGTTTTCTCTGACTTGTCTGGCTCTTATTCATCATCTACACGTATTTTATTTTTCCCACTACATGCTATATATCACTTGTGACCCTAAATGAATTTCTTTCTAAGCCTTGGAACAAATTGGTGGTGAGTGAGGGGGAGGGAGAAAGATACACGGGGGGGCTCAGAAGAGCCTCCGGTGACAACAGCCCAGGCTTTCCTCAGTTCTCAGTTCTTTTACCCTCTCTGCCCACACTAGGAATTGGCCACGTACAATTTGTCAAAATTTCTGTTACCTTATGTAATCTTTTTTCTCTCCTGGCTTTTTGTGAATAGTGTGAATATTAACTATGCATAAATATTTATGATGGATATTGGCCAGTATCTTTATGAGAAAATTAGCAAGCCAACACTCCTGGAAAAGGGGGAGTTATGATTAAACCAGCCCTTTATGCCAACAGTGAGCTGCCTCCCATTTACCGCTGTAGGGTGACCAAGGTCCAGTGCTGATAGTAGATGTGAAGTTGGGGATGGAACAGAGAGTTCTTACTATGAGCCACTTCGTAGAAAAGCCTGGAATATAACTTTGTGTTCATCTGCAAATGACATAATAGGAGGTTTTCTATATGTGCATGTTTGAAATATGTCCTTATAAACTTGTTTGGGAATATATTCATTTTTTTGCAGCCAGATGCCTGGAATATATAAATTTTAATATATGCTGATAGAAAGTATCAATTCATGTACGTAAGTAAAAAACTGATGCTGCATCAAAATCTTCACTTTAAAAGGTATATTCAAAAATGTAAAGATAGAATTAAGTCTTTTTGAGGGGAGGGGGCCTGGGAATTGAACCCAGGACCTTGCACTTGCCAGACAGGCTATTATGCCTCTGAATATATATATATATATCCTCAGCCCCTTATTCAGAATTAAATCTTTTAAAAATATTTCTTCCTTACTTTCTTGGGAATAAACTTCAGTTTCACCTGGACTACAAATTTTGATTTCAATAAGCACCATTAATGAAAGCTTTAAAACCTCAATCTACTGGAGAGCTCCATTTTGTGACTATATCTGTACCACATTTTACACAGCGACAGACTGTGTGTACAAATGGACCAGGAGAAATTCTGTACTAGTCACTTTCCATCCACAAGACAAAGTACCCAAAATCCTTCAGCTTAACAGAGGAGAAGTTTACTCAGCTCATGGTTTCAGAAGTTTCAGTCCATGGTCATCTGACTTCAAAGCAGAAGCAGCTTGGCAGAGGGAAGGAAGTTGTTCAATCCATGGTAACCAGGAAGCAGAGAGAAGGGTGTGTGGGGGACGAGAATACACCTTCCACATCACATCCCCAGGACACCCACCTTCTGACCAGCTGGCCCACTTCCTAACAGCCTATTCATCAATAGATTCATTCATGGTGAATGAATATAGCACCTTCCAAGAGCCCTGCCTCTAGACACATGAGGCTTTGCGGGGACAATTTAGACCTAAACCATAACAAATTCCTATCAGCTAGTAATGTCATAGCCACTGCCAGTTGATAGCACAGTGCATTCTTTGTGTGTTTATGGAAGTGATCCTTTAAATAACACCTACCTCAGTACCAGTCATATAAAAGTATAGCACATATAATAATAATAATAATAAACAAATGTGCTTCTAGATTATGTATTTACCATACCGTACATTTACAGTGTACTCCTACTTATATTAAAAAATCTTGCATTATAAAACAATACACTGTGTTGCACCATAGCAGTCTCACATATCTCATTTTTATGTGTCTCTTGATTGCATTGTCTTCTCTTGTGCTTGATTAAATCTCTTGTCTTGTTTATCACAGCCCCAGGAACAATAAACTGTACTTTGTATTCAGAGAAACCATCTGGCTTACTTGTGCAGCAGGCAACTTGCCATCTAGGTTTATTTTTTAAAAAAACTCTGATGTTCCCACAATGGAAAATTACCAAAAGACACATTTGTTGGAACATATCTATACTGTTAAGCAACACATGCCTGTATATTGTTTAAAGTGTTTCAGCTGATTTTAAATAAGTTGCAGTGTTCAGAGCATATATTTACAAATTTTATAAATAAGACATTAGTATGTTTGGTAAATTATGATTTAAAATATTCACTAATGTAGAGTTTTTCAAACTATGTGTAGTAATATATATCTAACAAAATTGTATTTATTTACTTATTTTAAAATTTTATTTTAAAAAGAATAAAACTGAACAAAATAAAACAGAGTAGAGCCAATGAGAACAGAGCAATGAAAGTGATACAGAACTTCAAAACCAGATAATAGGAAATCAACAATGGCTATCCTAATGTATCTTGTTATTTTCAAAATAGACATAATAAGATCAAACAAAATAAGACAGAATAAAACCAAATCTAGCAAAACGATGAAAATACAAGAATTCAAAGCAAGATCATGGGAAAATAACAATGGCTACCACCTTCCCTTTTTAGACGTTTCCTCACCTGTCACTTTCACAATATCTGTTGTGCATTTTGGATCCCACTGACTCCTTCAGTTTTTTATGGTAGGGAGGTAATGTGATGTTCACCCAGATGAGTCCAAACCACTTCACCCAAGACCATGATCTCAAATTGCATTCATTTACCTACAAGAGCCTCGAGATTATCTTTCTTTATAGTTGAGTAGCTTTTTATTGAATAAAAATATCTTTCTTATTCATTGTGCAGTTGATGGGCAAATTACCCTGCTTTTTTCTGATTTCCTGTCACATTGAATGCTGTTTTCTCTCCTTTGACTTTCAGCTTATAAATTTCCTTTCTAATTTCATGTATTCAGCATATTGATGGATCTTGTTTCTTAATGCACTCTCCTTGTGCTTCTTTTTATTGGTGAATGAGGTCATTTACATTAATGGTTAAAACTGGTGTGCACTGGTCTGACTCTGCTGTGCTGTTCTCCTGCTGTTGGCTCTCACTTTCCCCTCCATTCAGTTGCCTGTCCTGTTTGGCAGTCCCCCTCTGCTGCTGTTCCTGGGACTGCCTCACCTTTATCCCTGTTTAGAATAGCCTTCGCCACTCTTTGTAAAGTTGGTTTGATGGTCATGAATTCTCTCCCTTTGTTCTTTATCACGAAAGTATCTTATTTTCCCATCAATTTTGAAAGATAGTTTTGCAGGGTACATCAATCTAGTTTAGAAGTTGTTTTCTTTAAGGATCTGAAACATTTCACTCCAAGCTCTTACCTTGATAGTTTGTATTGAAAAGTCTGCTATGATTCTGTTGGCTTTTTCTTTATAGGGGATCTGGTTTTTTTGTTTGTTTGTTTTTGGTTGTTGTTGTTTTTCTTTAACAGCCTTTAATATTCTGTTCTTGTGCTGAATTTCTGGGCTCTTGATCAATATATGCCTGGGTTTAGATCTATTTTGGTAATGGAAAGTTGGAGTCCTATATGCCTCCAGGTCCTTTTCCCATGTTTGGGAAGTTTTCTGCTATTATTTCTGTAAATAGTCTTTTTATGTCATTTGTATTGAACCCTGCGTTTTCACTGACACCTATCAATCTTAAATTATTTTTCTTTGCATTGTCTTATAGTCATTGAATTGCTATTTCCTGGTTCCTTGTATTTTTAAGAGATCTTTCCTTTCCCAGTCACTACCTGCAATCCTTTCTTCAAGGTTTAAAAGTCTATCTTCAGTCTCTTTCAAGTGGTTTTGACAGATTTTGATAAGAGTTTTTAATTTCCTGGATATCTTTTTGAATCTGTTTTATGCACTGTGATATTTTCCTAAATTGTTCATTCAAGGTTTCCATCATTTTTCTATATGCCTCTTTTTTATCTATGTTTTCTTTAGATATGCTTAGCAATCCTTTCATTATGTTTGCAATGTCTTCTCTTACCTGAGGCATTATTTCTGCTCTGATTACTTTTACAGCCTCATGAGACTGTTTCTTAGTTGCTATGCTTTCAGAGATTTCTATTTTCTTCCATGTCTCTGTCTCCCAGACTTGTTCTGTGTGGGCTGAAGTACTCAGATTGCCTTTTTCTCCTTCATCTTGACATTTTCCTGGGTTCCTCCTGACCAGCTCCTTGTGGGATCCCAGGTGCTTCCTGCTTTGGCTTCCCCTGTGTGGTATAAGTGAATGAGCTAGAAACCTTGGTTTCTCTAAACCCATGTTTCTAGTAAGGCAGTGGGAAATGGGGCAGGCTTCTTCTCCAGAGCTGCATTGCTACACTGAGGCTTCCTCAATGGCCATGAGTGTGTGGTGGGGCACTGCTTCTTCTCTCAGCCTGTGTGGCCACACTGGGACTCCCCTGATGGCAGCAGGTGTGCAGGGGAATGTTGTTTGTCTGATTCTCCCAGCCCACCCTCACTGCCTGAAGGAAGCAAGCATCTCCAATGGCAGCCTGCAAGTGCCTAGGGCATATTTGTATGTTTCTGCCTGCCCAAACTGGTTACCTGATGAAAATAAGGATCCCAAAGGTGGCAAGCAATCAAGGGTGGTCTGGTTGTTTCTCCCTGCCCATGCTGACTGCCCACAGGAAGCAAGTATACCTGTAACAGCAGGCCTTAAGGGGCAGGTCTGCATGTTACTCTTTAGCAAAATTTTAGTGTCCTGACAATGCAGAAAATAAGATAATCTTGAACAGGAAAATATGAGTCATTCCTTGGAAACAGATAAGAACTCAGTGTTAAGGCTAAGTACCTGAGTTATCACTAGTGGGTCCTAGCTTCCAGTTTGAGATGCAGAGTGAGTGTGTAGAATTTTTCACATTAGGCAGTGAGTTTATTTTCAATGTTGGGTCCATTGGGAGTTTTGACTGAACATAATTCATTGATTCATTCAATAACCACTCACAGAACATTGTTGACATTTATTTATTAACTCATATGTTTAAAATGGTGAAGAACAATTGCCTATAATAAATCATGTACAACATGTTATTTTGAACTATGCCTATTGTAGAATGACTAAATCAACCTAACTGACATATTCACTGCCCCCATATATTTATTTTAGGGGGAAGAGAACAATTACAATCCACCCTCAACAAGTGTTGAGGACATGCATACCATTACTAACTATAGTCACCACACTGTACAATAGGTCAACACACTAATATAATTCTTCCTAAATAAATTTTATAATCTTGGCCAAATCTTCTGAGCATCTCTTGTGTTACATGCCATGGAATTGAAGTAATGATGTCATCTTTCTAGCAGCCATGAAACAGAGTCTAAAAATTTCAAACTCTATAATCCTGATATATATTTGTTAACTGTAATCCTGATATATCAAGTTTTGAATTCTAGCAAATTAGCAAAACCCTGGTTGGGTCTTGGAGGTATGATCATAGGCATTATATATGTCTCTCATCCGTACCTCTCTGGAACTGATTCCTTGATCTTCTTCCTGGTTATCATGAACTAAACAGCTTTGCTTTACTTTGTCCTTTTGCAAAGATGTTACTGCCTTGGAATAAGCTGACCATGCACTGAAACTTCTGTAATTAGAAGCCAAATTAAATCTTTTTTGCTTTAAATTTCAGGAATCTAGTACTTTTTCACAGTAATGGGAAAACTGACAAACACAGAAAATTGATGCCAGAGAAGTGAGGTCATTTAGTAACTGCATCTGACCATTTGGCTTAGAACTCTTTGGAATTGGTGATGGGAGGTGTTTGGAAAGATTTGAAGATATAGGGTAGAGAAGCCAATGAATGTATATAGTCTGATGTATGGTTCTGATCAGAGCCCAAAATACTGGCAAGAACACAGACAGGAAAAGCCAGACTCAAAAGTTTTCAGTTTGAAACAAGGATTCCATTGGCATTTTTACTAGAGGCCATGTGTATTACATCCTAGAAGAAACTTCATAGACACTTTCCCCATGTTATGGTTTGTGTCTAGATGTCCCCCTAGATCCTCACACAGTTATGGGAGCAGGCTTCTAGAGCTTGTGATTGATTCATGGTCCAGTGCTGGGATTATGGGTGTGAGTGCTCCACCTACCCTGGGTAGGGGGGATGTAGCTTGCTTACAATACAGGTAATGGAAAGAGATTTGCTCTCTCTTTTTGATCTTGTTCCTTTTGCTGTCTTCCATTGCCATGCATTGTTGCTCCTCTGCCTTGACTTGGAGCCAGCCAATTATGAACTCAAAACTCTACAAACTGTGAGCTAAATAATCTTTCCTCCTTTAACTTTGGGTGTCAGATATTTTGTCTTAGCCATGAGAGAAAAGTGACCAAAACACCCTATGACCTTAGAATTTTCAGTATACTGAGTTAAAAGATACCAGGCAAATTATTCTCATGGAGGAAATTTCAAGATAGTCAATTCTTCATGTTATAACATATAAACTACTGACTAGTTTTAGCCAGCTTCATAGTGATGATGTGGGGCAAAAAAACAGAGAGCAGAAAAAATTTGAAAACACTTAAATTTTGACGCAAAAAGAATCATGTATAAAATCTGAATGAAAGAAAATGTAGTTGCTACAAAGATTAGCACCATTAGCCATCAAAAAGGAAACAAGTATTTTGTACAGGAACAAGGTTGAAGCTCTTGAAGGCACCTCAGGAATCAGCAAGACATCACCCATGGAAGACTTAAGATTACAAAACCATCAACATTCCATTCCAGGAGCAAGTCCAAGGCACACCTGCCCATGAAGGACTGCCCAGGGAACTGGTTTTCCAGGAGTCATTGCAACCTACTGAGTAATCTAGAGAATGCTTCTGCCATGAGCAAAGAGTGCTTGGGTACTGCTCAACCTGGTGTGGACCTTGGAATCGTCCGTGTGACATTGACTTTGTTGGTATGTAGGATGCAAGAACTGTGGGATCAGGGAAACTTTGACCCAGATTTCAAAGAAAAGCCTGGGAAGCCAGACAAGGAGCTGCTGAATGTCAGTGCATGAAGCTACGAGGAGGAGCACAGAGGTGCAATGGAGACCCCAAGAAGTTGGGAATGCCAAGAATTTGGCATGTCTACGAGGAAAGCTTCAGACTCTCAGTGAAGTCGGTCTAAGAGAGAGGCATGTGGGCTGCGATCAGTAAATCATTGTGACTGAGCCTCCTAAGATGTCTGGAACTTACATTTTATGACTGTGTGCCCAGGATTCCAGTATGGAGCTACAAGACTTAATGTTTGCACCACTGGGTTTTGGTTTTGCTTTGGTCATATTCATTTCTATCTTTTCATCCTTCTGTTTCAGAATGGGAATGTTTTCTTTATGATATTTTACCTTAGGATTATATAACTTGTTTTTGATTTTTACAGAGGTTCACAGTGAAGAGTTTGCCTTGAGCCTTTGAAGAGACTTGAATTTTTGAAAGATGGTGGAATTGTTGAGAGCTCCTTGAGGAAAGGATTATGTTTCTAGTTCTATGCAGGATAGTTGTATTATGTTAGGAAGGCTTATGACTCACTCTTGTCTTTATTTTGAGACTAAGTATACTTTAAGCAGATGTGTTTGGTTATGAATTTGACAAGGGGTAGATTGTGACAGTTAATTTTGATATGTCTACTTCATTGATTAGTAGACTCTTGCCTGTGTCTAGGTAGGTCATGGAGTTGTGAATTTGCATAATACATATGGTCCCTGGCCTATTTCTCAGTAATCCCCCTCCTCTGTTTCTTGGCTGCAATGAACAAAGACGTTTTGTTCTGCTCTGCACCTCCACCTGCCTTGGAGCCATTACCTACTAACTAAATCTTCAGCATCAGTGAGCAAAATTAAATATCTTATCCTTTAAACAGTTGATGTTTAGTATTATGTTCCAGCAATATGATAGCTGACTAATACCTTGGACAAATCATTGACATTCATGTGTCCATGGTTATATGAGATATAAATGTAACATAAGATAGATGGTAATGAACTCATCAGTGGTTCATCTTGATGCCATGTGGGCAGTACTGTCTGTTGGATGACCCTGTTTCTATTGTTTCAGTAATCCATCTTGGCTTCACACACTGTGTACCCATGACACAGAACCCCTTGCCCCTCATCTTAGAGGTAAAGGAATGGTACATAGAGGTCCATGACTTGCATTGAGTCATACACTAAAAAGCTACTTGAATTATTAATGCACAACATATATAGTAGGCCCCAGACCCTCACAAAGTTCCTTATGATTTTTATCCATATTAAATGTTGAGTGAACTGCATGAAATTATATGTTATGTCCATATGGAAGCTTTTGATTCTGAAGTATAAGTTTAAACAGTGTGGATAAAGCTACTTCACATTTTGGAGGCCATATATCTTAGACCACCAATTCCTTGAAGATACTGAAGATAATAAAAATTATTATCAGATTAGATATTGAATTTTTTAAACTACCTCCACAACTTTTCTTACTTCTGTGAAGGTTTGGAGAAATAGAAAGTCAAATAGATTGGAAAGATGAACATTGATTTTAACCAAGTAACTTATGGTGCCCATCTGTTTTAAAAAATCTGAAGTTCTTACAGGAAAAATGCATTTATGGTGGAGAAGGAGACATATGGATTCAAAATTTATCATGTTCTTTTAAAAATGTGATTTCCATTGCTGAGACCAAGGATGGCTCTAGAGAATGGGTGCTGTATCAGAGGGCAGACATATGGCATGACATCTAGGGTAAGAAGTTGAGTTTGCAAAACACCTGTTCCTGATTTGTCTTGCTCCCAAGAACTATCCTACCAGATACAGTGTTTGATTACCTCCTTGTGACAGACGTGGAATGAGAAACTTTGAATGATTAAACTCCTTGCCCAGCATTGTTTCTCAGTGATTGGCATGGCCACCAGAGATGGAACTATAGGAGCATTCCTCGGAAAAGTGAAGTCAGAGCAGAGAATATTGGAATGAGCTCAATCTGGCTCATTGTATGAGGGCTGCACTGAAAATTCCACCCTGGAATAACAAACTCCTGGTTGGAAAACACTTTCACTTAAGATACCAATTAGATTCTGTAATTACAACAGTTTGAACTTTTTCTTTTTTGCAAAATCACATGTATCCAGCCTTACAGGTTTCGAGAGTTTCTGTTCTCTGCATTTTAAAGAATGCATATCTTTGTTTCAGCTTTCACCCAAATCTAAGCAAGATGTGTAAAAGCCAATATCTGCTTAAAAAACTGCACAAATATCAACTCTTCATAATAGAATTACATATAATTGGCTTCAAAGAAAATACTAGTTGTAAAAAAAACCTTTAGGATGTGATGTTTTAACCATTCTCTCTATCGTAGATGTTTCTGTTTGTTTGGCAATATTTTCATACTGTCCAGGGCCCTTTTCTCAGGAAGGCACCACCTGGGTAACTCTTTGTGAAGCCAGCAGTGAAGCTCAATGGTAAACAGTTGTGTACTTATTTATGCTAATGGAGAGGTTCCAGTTGCCCTGGCTTCTGCCCTGTCTCATAGGAGCCTGGCACCAAGTAAGAGTTCTACAAGTGGGCATCTGCTTGGTAGAGCTTGGCAGGTTCTAACTTACACTGGAAAAGGGAAAAATGTGAATATCCATGTGGCTAGGTTTAAGAAGGTTGTTTCAAAGAATTCTTCAACAGTATTCTAGCAGTTGCACTTTCTGGGGCTAAGTTGGGGAAATATTTGAGAATATATTTTAAATAATAATATTTAAGTTAAATTAATGGAATTGTTTACATTAAGATAAAGAAACAGCATGACTTCTGTTTCTTTAGGTGGAAATTTATACTTGAAACATTTGGTAAACCTGTGTTTGTGCCACTGTGAGGAGTGTATCTCACCCACAGGTTACCTTCTCTGCTCTCTGCTTCAAGGACATTTGCTGCTAAGACGCCTGGATGTCTGGAGGTTTCCAAGCACAACTCTTGTCATTTGGTCACCAGGAAGGGATAGGAGTTCCTCAATCACTTGCTGTAGAAGATTTGTGTGCAGGGCATCACTGTGTCAAGATGGTACATGTTATAGGGTGAACTGAGTCACCTCAAAAATGTATACATAAAAATTTGAACCCTAGGACATCAGAAAGGGACTTTATGAGCAAATAAGTTTTTTCAAGATATAGTTAGTAATGATGAGATTGTTCGCATACCAATGATGTCTCTTGAGTTTAAATAAATCTACAGTTTCTCATACACAGAGGCAGTTATTCTTTCAGAGAATGAAAAGTAGCATGTGTATCAAAACATTTTCTATCTTCACCATTATTTTCCATTTCTTTTTTAGCTGCATTTCCCTATTTAGCACTAGTGCACAGAGTTTCCCCCTTTAAGTAACATGTATTCCTATGGAAATCTCCCAAATGGGGGCCCAGCTATGCATGATGCAGGCCAGATCAGAGGGGGACATGACTTATCACCAAGACACAGATGATCAGGGCAAAATGGGCAGCTGGCAGGTACTGACAGGCAGTGGGAGGGGAGTCCAGAGGAGCAGAGAAAGGACCAGGCAGAGGGAAGAGTGTGTCTCTGAATATGTGCAGAAAAGAGACCATGGGGATATTCAGACTCCCGAGATGGGATTACCAGAAAGCTGGAGAAGATAAACAAGATCCTCAGTCATCACTTTGACTAATATCATACACATCATAATCAACACAGAAAGTAAATACTTGCATCTTAAAATTTATTACAATAAAAGATACCCTGTCAATTATCCCCCATCAAAATGTAACCCTTGCTTGAACATACTTAACCCAGACAAGAAAACTAACTAAAGCAGGGATTAACAACTGTGTAACTTTTACCCTAATTTTTTTAAAATTTTAACTATACTGTATTTTCAATGACATTTTGTATTTACAGTTCAAGGTTATACCCCATGGCAAAGTGGTGAGCAGAGAGCAGAGCAATGCTCTGGTATGTTTAGGAAAACAAGTGGAAAGGTACAGTCTTTGGTTTTGTCTTTAAAACAAAATAAGATCCTAAGAAATTTTATAGTTATATCATTATAAAATATCATCTCATAGCTCCCTTAGTTACTAAGTATCCTATATATGTAAACTAATAAATTGTGCTTGAAATGACTGAGAATATTGGACATCAGCTAGAGCTTAACAAAAATAGAGACAGTACCGAAATTGCAGCATGGACACTATATTGCATTTACAGTTTTACAATGTGCCAAACAAGATGATGACTTTGTATGTGCATGACGGTAAACGTCTTTCTAAAGGGTGGTTACGTTATGGGTTCTCGGGTTTCTGACCGATGAGAATCCTACTGATAATGACTTGCTATAGCTGTTTGATATTTAAAAACACTAGTGATTCCATGCAAAATCTTGACTGCTGACAGGGAAGGTAGACCAGAAGCCAGGAAGTGAACTTGTGACAAGAGCCCAGGAAGGGTGGCCAGGACACACAGCAAGGTCCCAGAGTCGGAGCCACTGAGCAAGAACTCCAGACTGCAGAAGTTTCCCAGCTAAGGACAGGGCTGTGTCCAGATGCCAAGAGCCTGGTAGACCCAGGAGGTTCCACAAACTTGGCCTTTTCTCTTCATTTTCACAGACGCTTACCTTCCCCAGCCCTTCGTGAGGCGATTTCTTCACTGTTGTTTCCTTATAGAATGTGCCTCTGCCCAGAGCTGAAGCTAAAAATCACTCAGGAAACACCACTGATCCCATGCACAGGCCTCTTCTCAGAGTCACTTGGTGAATAGGAAAGAAGAGAGAGGGACAAAGAGGGGGGGAAAGAGAAAGAGAGAGAAAAAAGAGGAGAGGGAGAGAAACAGAAAGAGCTATTCCCAGATCTTTTCTCTAGCCAAGAATAATCAGCAACCCTACAGAAAACCACAAAGCAAAATGTTCTCATTTGAAAGTACTTGGTAACAACTCACAATTCACAAGATTCAGAGACCATTAAGGGTATTTTTAACCCTCAACAATTGAAAACACACACACAGACACACACACACACACATGCACAAACACCCCTAATGAATCATTCCTGGAAGATCTTACCCTACTCTAGTCAAGGGCTCATAAACCTTTCCTCAGCCATTGTCCTTTGAGATTAGAACCAGCTATTCCCCACCTATTTGTCCCCACTTCCCTGAGACATTGCTGAGGGTCAAGAGCTCTTCTTGAGCCAGTGAATGAATGGATGATCATACAAAATACATCCTCCTCAGTGCCCTTGCTCTCATGGTGGGAAGGAAGTAAGCTGTGGCCACCCTGTGGGGTCCCTGGCTGGTGCAACAGTGCAGAAAGAAGAGGCCAGCCCAGTCCTGCCCAAGGCACATGAGGCAGAGGTGATTTCAGGCTCAGAATTTGATGAGGAACTGTGACTGTAAGTGTAGACTCAGCAAACACTTCTAGAGGGTAGGGGAGAGTGAGGTCAGGTCAGGACAGATTACCCCCACAGGAGTCGGGGCTGGGGAAGGCAAGGAGATAAAGGATTCACCTCCTCCTCATCAGAAGCCAACAGGAAACAATGCTTTCCATCAGGTGACAAGAGGAATGCATTGGTTTTTCATGATTGTTCTCACCAATTCTACAGACTTAATACAAATTCACTATCTGTATTGGTTAGGATTCTCTGGGGAAATGAAATCAGTAAAGACTTTTAGATGCAAGGAAGTTTTTTGGACAGACTTACAGGACCAAAGAGAGGAGAGTCCACAGTGACCTCCCAGGTTCTGCGCTGCTCAGCTCAAGAAGCTGAAAGCCATAGTAAAGCAGGATCAAGCATGCAGCACCGGTCTGGGCCTGAAGGCCTGGAAGCTTCCTGGGGAGTTGCTGGAGTGAGCCTTTGTGAGATTTGAAGAAGCGAGAGTCTGATGTCCACAGCAATGGCTGCGATGTGCATATAGGGGAGCAAAGCTTTATTAATCAGCTAGGTGTTGTTTATTGAGGTCAACTTGACAATCATGATTACCAGTCACAGTGTCTTACCATTCTGAAGGTGAGAAGCCTGAAGAAGACCTCGCAGGTCTGCGGTAAAGGTACTGCAGGCTATTTCCCTTCTGTAGGTTCTAGAAAGGACCTATTTTCTGGCTTTCCCAGCCCTGCCCTCCAAAGTCCCCAAACCCCCTCAAGTATTTTTCAGGTCCATCCACCTTTGCTTCTTCTGCAATCACAAGGTCACGGTTTCTCAGCTCACACCCCTCTCACCCTCCTTGATCACGGTTGCTCTACTTCCTCTTCTGCTTCCATCTTCCATTCTGACTCAACCTTAGGATTGCAGCCAGCTCACCAGATAACCCAGAACGACCTCCCTAGTTTAGTTTTGGAACTTGGAGACCTCAGCTTCATTCTGCTGCTTTAATTTCTTTACCATCTAATGTGGCATAGTCACTGGTGTGAGAGAGTTCATTATTCTTGCTACCACAGTCATTAGATACATAGAATTGGGGTACATAATAAAAACATAACTGAGAAACTGGGAGCCTCCTAATATAGGCAAAGGAGTTTTCAACAATATTGCACTGAATTCTTTCTTTCCATGAGGCCACAGGCTTTATGGTCTTACCAGACTAGCAGCAGATGCTTCCAGATATTATCCCTCATTTTACCAAGTGCTGGAGTTTCTGAGATTTGTCACTTTATTTAAAAGAAATATTGTTTGCATATTTCAGGGTAGGCAATAATCATCATAAACCATGCAGAGCATTCATAAGAAGACTCTATCAAAAATAGTGCAAGGCTCTGTGTGGATCAAAAGCCATTCCTTCACATGGGAATAATAAAGACACCAATGGAAACTTATTGCCTCACCTAACATCAAATTGTTGCATGGTTTGGGGCACCTTCTATGGCCAGCACCATGAAAAATGATAATTGATGTGATCTAACATGATCTATTTCAGCACGAGGAATGTCATTAACCTTATCAACCCTATGGCTGGAAAATGTATAGTCCTGCTGGTCTTAACAAAATAATGGAATTCCATTAGGAGGGTGACCTTCTCCTGTCCTCAGAGCCTCCCGCCGTGTCTTGGACCTTTGCATCTTGAGCGGCCTGTGCAGAGTGCAAAGAATCTACTGCTTCTTGACCCCATGAAAACCCCACTGTAAAAAGTGAGGTTTTTAAAAATTTTATTAGTATGTGTTTGCAAGGCATAAAGTTCACCATCATCACAGGAAGTAAGCACGTGGATTTTACATGCACTAATTCTTCTTGTCCCCATTTCCCACCCAACTCCTGATCTCCATGTCTAGGTCTTTCCACGAGCAAATGATCTCCCTCCCTGTTTCTTACTGTCTATCTTTTCTTTGTTGAAATTAATTATACTTTGTGTATTTCATGTAACAAAAATCACACCATACTGAAGCTTGTGTGCCTGATTTATCTCACTCAAACTTATAGTCTCACAGTGCATCTGTTTTCCTACAAAGGACTAAATTCATGCTTCTGCATGGCAGAGCAGCACTGCATATGTATAAACATCATGTTTGCTTTACCCATTCATCTGTCGATGGACATGCAGGCTGCTTCCGAGATGTAGCTGATATGAACTGTGCTGCTACGTACATGGGTGTGCAGGTATGACTGTACCCTTTGGGGAAGATGCCTAGACAGGGAATAGCTGGGTCCAGTGGAACTTCTATTTTTAGATTTGGAGGAACCTCCACACTTATTTTCATGATGATTGTACTGGTTTGCATCCCACTAGCAATGTTTGATCAGAGGCAAAATAACCCGGTGTGAGGTTGCCAGCCAGCATGGCTTTTAGGGCTCCTCAGTCTCTGCTGGAAAAGTTCTCACAGCGCCGAAGCACCTCTCTCCTCTCCTAGCTCCTCTAGGCCCCTCTTCCCCAGTGGTTCATCTTCTAAAGAAACTTGGCAACTAACAAACAAGCAGAAAAAAATAGCAAAACTGCAACAAAATCAGTCACCTTCCCTGGGAAGAAGCTGCCCCACCAAGTCTGGGGCTCCTCAGGGGACCCCTGCCAGTCCCCAACCACTCCCAGCAATGAAAACACAGCGGGACCAGCCTGAGGATGTGTTCACATCCTTGTGTCTCAGAAGCTTGGGGCTGATCTTCTGAATGTCACCAGCAAAGACGCAATTCTGTGAGTTCCCAGGGGGCTCCTGTGAGCCACACTCCGATCCTGGAGATCTGATGGCCTGAGTGGAAAGGGTTTTCACAAACATCAGTGGCAGGAAGCATGGTCACACAGATGCAGCTCCTCCCCCCAGCACATTGCCACATTCACTGCAACCCAGGGGACAGCCCCACTCCCCCTCAGACCTTTCTCTCAGCAACAAACAGCATCTTATGATTCAATACTGCTGCTACCCAGAGTCCCGGGAGGATAAAGAACCCTGGCCTGGGAAGAAGAATTGAATAATTGCCTCTTCCCCAGATTTAAGAGGTACAGACCTTATTTGCAGTGGCTGTCATCACCCATCCAGCTGCTGGATTTGGAGTGCGACATGCTCCAGTTGTGAGTTCTGAAGAAGAGAAACTTAGCATGGATCTTTAAATAAAAGCATAGATTTTTGAAAATCATCTTGTCTATAATAGAGTGATCCTAAACTGAATATTTAACATACACAATTTGGGGAAATCTGGATATACGTGCATACCTGTGAAACAACCACCACAGCTGAGGTAAGAGATTTGCCCCATCACCCGCCAAAGCTTCTTTGTGTCCCTTTATATGGAAAGAAGTTTTCAAAAATGTCAGTGGCAGGAAACATCATCACAAGTGTAAAGAAATTTACAGTTTTAACACACTTGTAGGTGCACAGAATTGTGCACTGTAGATACAAAGTTATTGAACAAACCTCTAGCCTTTGTCCATTTCACCTTGCAATTGAAACTTTACACCAATAAAAAGCAATTCTCTGTTTCTCTTCCCATTAATCACTTGGTAATTACCAACGTATTCTCTCTCTTTCTGTGAGTTTGTCAATTATAGCCATCTCATATAAGCAGAATCGTGTAGCATATATTCTTCTGTGAAGAGGATATTTCACTTAACATGGATTTTTCCAAGTTCAATCATGTTACCAGAAGGACAACATTTGACAGAATGTCCTAATTGATAAAACTGAATTATACGTTTTGAACACATTTTCTGATCATTCATTTGTCAGCTAGTATTTGGGCTGCTCCTGACTTTCTGGTTGTGGTCTATGGTGACTCATATTGCAGTGAACATGAGTTCGGACATCTTTGCGATATGGATTTCATCTTCTTTGAAAGAAAATGAATCCACACAGAAGAGGAATTCCTGGGTCACATAATAGTTCTATTTTTTTTTTCCAAGGAACCTCCATACTGTTTTCCAAAGTGGCTGCAAGCTTTGTCTAAAGGAAATGCTTTCATCACGTGACACCTAGGAAGACAACTTCCCTGTCCTGTGTGACTTTCTGAATGATGACAAAGATCATGGCTGTGGTCTGGGTTTGCAGAGTTTCTGTCACTTTGGATAAAAAGCTGAATTTCTGAACACACACCTTAATAATGTTCTTCAGTCCTCCTCATTACAACAGTAGCTCTGTAATCACTCCTGCAAAGCCTGCTGTGAAAACGTCTCATTCAGAGCGATGGTTTCATGAGGAGCACAAGTAGTATTTATATGTGACATGATGCATTTACCATCACAGGGGAGAAAATATTCCATCATAAACCACTTATCTTTTAAGATCAGCAGAAGGAAAGCTACTGACTCAATGTCTATCTTATCTACAAGGATGTATTTATAGTACTAGAATTTTTGAATAGCATCATAATACCTAAAATGTATGGCAATACATTTTTAGAGATTGAAAAATCACACCAAAACGTGTCTTTACTTTCTGATCTTTTCACAAATAACACCTGAAATCTTTTTTATCTGCACATTTGGTGTGATTTGAATATGGGTTTTCTCATCAAAACATGGTGCTCATATCTTTTCAGAGGGTGATATGTTTAGGTTGATATGAAGCATATTATTAAATTTTTGTTTAATGTTAAATCAGTCCAGGATTCCTAGAAAAGCCTACCTTATTTTGCATATGTTCCTAGACTTAGCTCACAAATATTTTATTAAGGATTTTTAATCCTATGTTTATCCATGAAAAGAGCCTAAAGATTTGCATTTATCTTTGCCATTATAATTACATCTCATAAAATGAGTTCAGGAACTTTTCCTATTTTTAAAGCTTCAGTTTATGGGGCCCGTGTGCGGTGCACAGCATTTCCTTGCCTGCGAGGAGATGGTCCAGACACATCACCATCCCTCCTTTTCATGCTTTTCTCTCCCCTCCTTCTACCTCTTGATCCTCCTCCCCTTTGAGACCCACTTATCTCCTTCTTCCCATTATCTATCCTTTATTTTCTCTTTATTTTTTGTCCTGGGTTTGCCAAGTAAGAGTAGCGGTACAATGTGCAAGCTGGAATGTCTGACTATCTCGCCTGACATATGGTAGCAAGGTGCACGCAGGGGTCACCTGTTTGCTGAATCATGTGAACTTTTTATTTATCTCTTTATCAGTACATGTTTGCAGTACATGATGGTCACATTCACCATCGACAGTCAGTACATGTACACGGCACATTTACCTCTTTCAGCTGCTTCCCCTTCTCCTCCTTCCCTACGTTTCTATCTTAAAAATAAATTTCAGAAGTGATAAAACTGGAACAAACATGAAAGAATGTAACTCTATTAGAGAAATGCAGTTACATCATCACTGTAGGTGCAGACAGCTTCTTCACAGAGGGGTCCAAGGCCTGTTGCTTCAAACACTTGGTGAAAAGAAATTCAAACCTTCTATGCAGTATAGATATTTTTGAAAATATTTAAAACTATAATAAATTTTAGATATTTATACAAAAATGTTTGGAAGGGCAGTAATTTTTTCCAAATTTAGAAGCTATGAAAAATTATTGCATATTCCTGATCCAGAAGGTAATGTTAATGTTACTTCTTTTATAAATGACAGTGGTTATTTAATAAATTATATATGATTATTCTTTTGTTCATGAAAGCCAAGCAATGATGTTCCTTTAGTTTTAGGTTTTACAAACACAAATGGTGGAATTTTAGTATGACAATCAGAAATTTGCTATTTCTGAGAAGTTAATGAGTTACATATATCAAGCATATACCTGCTTCTCTATGAATGTCTGTAACCACACAGACACCTCAGTTGTGTGGTTTTGCATACATAGAGTCTGCCAAAGATAAGTGTACATAAGAGAAGAACAATCTGTATGAATATTTTAATACCAAATTTATTGAGACACCATGAGATTAATACAAGTTAAGTTTGACCTCTACAATTACAAGATGTACTCAAAGTGGTGGCCATGAGCTTCCAGACATTTATTAGTACAGCAAACTGCTGGTATGTGCACACATTTTTGGTTAAATACATATATATATATATATATATATATATATATATATATATATATATATGTGTGTGTGTGTCTTTAGTGTGTATATATGCATATTATATGTGTATATATATTATATCTATATATAGAGAGAAAGAAAGATGGAGAGAAAAAGAGGCAGAGAAAGAGATGTGTTGTAAAGAATACTGCCATGCAATTATGAAGATTGGTGAATCCCCAATCTGCAGACTCAATGACCATGTTCAAATCCAGAGGCAGGCAGACTGCTATGGAAATAAGAAGAGTTGACAGAATGTCGAGACAGAATTCTATATTCTGTTTTTCTACTAATGAAAATGGGACCAATCTGTGTTTTGTAAGACAACCTATTTTTGTTAGTTCACTCATTTAAATACTAATGTCATCCAAAAAGAATTCCATAAACATACCCAGAATGCTTGGCCAAATAGGAACTTTGCACATCAAAAAATGTGTCTATGAAATCAGTCACCACACTATTAAACACTGACACAACATGAATACTAAGTAAGTATTAGAGAAATACAGGGAAAAAGTCAGCATATTCAATGCTTTGTTCCTTTTCTGTCATTCCTGAGCAATGAACTTCTGTCATCACTGGAGTTCTCCGATTCTTTGTTTCTTCATATACAACAGGAATGAAACACTTGTCTTGTCTGACCTCTAGAAGTCTTATACAGAGATTAGATGCAAAATATTTATAGGCTATAACTGATTATTTAGAACATAGTCTAATGAATTCACAGTCCGCATGTTTAATGCCATGTAGACAAGAATCGTATTATTCTCAGACCACAAGATTCTCCTTGTCACCAGAGTTAATTGATGTTCCTTTTATGATATTGCTAGAAATTACTTTGACTGTTTTCTAATTTTCTCTCATTGTTGAGATAGGGAATATTTTGTTGAGAACTCTTTTTTTTTTTTTTACTCAAATAGCAAAGTATGATAGTTCTGAACTTCTCAAGGTAGAGGAAAAGATTTTATTTACAGCTTGGGTAGCATATACTTCCAAAGTCACAAATCTTCACCAAACACCATCAATACATATCACACAAGATGCTGTGTGTTTTTCTACATAATTTCCTTGATAAGTTTAAATTTTTGCAGCAGAACAAATGTATTGTAAGACCCCAGAGCTGAGTGATTACTAATTTTGCTGATTCCTATAAAAGAGCAACAATGGTTAAAATTTCTACAACCACCAAGACAGGTGCTACCCACTGCACAAAGCACATCCATGTTACTTTGGTTCTTCCATTATTAAAAGTAGAGCAAGGCTTCCTATGTGATGTCTGTTTTCTGTTTGTGCCTTCTGCTGTCTCTGCCCTTGCAGGCTGCCCCATTCCTGTCCCTGTGGCTTTAATGAGGTCTGCGCTAATGGGGTCTCACAGCGGAAACAGCAGTGCACTGCTTTGAACAGGGAGGGGACCTATTTTGGTTCTCCGGTCTATCAGTGTCAACAGGAAGAGAGAGAGGAGTAGAAATAGCATAATGAGGAAAGGACTTCGCCCAGCAGGAAGCAGTTTAATTAATTTACCCCAAACTAATCTGGAAAGAGTGGAAAATGAACTCTAGAGTAAAAGAAAGTGCTCGCATGCCCTTGCCTACTTTTTAATCACTAAGCTTGTTTTAATCCTTTAGAAAACTTAGTACTTTTCTTTAATGAGGCGTCTATATAAACTCAAAGCCAAAAATGTTTTTAAAGAAGAATGTAACCATTTCTTGTTTTATTAATTATTGTATTAACTTAGAAAAACTAAATACAAATATTACAAATAAAAAATTACAATAATATAGGAAGAAAGACTTGTAAACAGCCATTCTTATGTCAGTATAACTAACCTTCCTCCTCCTGATCTTCAAAAAACAAAAGAGATGTGACCTTTAGTCCTGTTCATTTATTTTTTTCAATACTGTATTACTTATTTATTTTTACACTGATGGACTTGTGTACATTTTTTGAACACAACATGATGTGTTCACTGTAGAATGGCCAAACCTAGTTAATTAATGAATATGTCACTTCACAGTCATGTAATATCCGCTCTTACAGTTTTCAAGAACAGTATATCATCAGGCTATTCTGATGTTAACTATTTTTGTGACTCTTCAGTGATGATATTTTCAGTTAGAATCTTGGGATAGCTTCACATTTAAAACTCTTTTTTACTTCAAGTACCCCTGAGTCATCAAGCTAAATACACAAGATGTTCTAGGAATTCTAAGCAGAGGAAAGTCCATTCAAACATCACAGGAGCGCGGTGTAGACATTTGCAGTTGTATGTGCAGAGTTTTCTGAGCAAAACCGCTCTGCATAGTTTACAAGCAAAGACAGGATCGCGGCGAGGAGACAATTTGTCCTGACATCTTGTTGGTGGGGGTCCGGGGAGTCAGACACCTCCTCTGGGCCTCTGTGCCTGGGGGTTCCTGACCCTGGACGCTTCACCCCCGGCCTCCGCTTGCAAGCAGACCTAGTCCCTAATGCCTTCTAGCAAGAGAAGCACAGAAGGGCAACACAGCGATGCCCAGGAACCAGTCCAGGCGGCAGCACAGAGCTATGCCAGAACTATGCAGCCCCGGGGAGCTCCGTGTGGGGACGCGCCTGTCCCCTGGACTCGGGCAGTGCGCGCCTCTGCCCTTCGGAAATAACTCCCCCAGCTGCTCAGGGAAAATGACCAATCTGCTGGGGAAGGGTCTCCTATGCAGAGTCCTCCACAAACTCTGACTACTCGTAATTTTAATCAGACTGTAGCCAGAGTTCAGCGTGATTCCCTCCAAAGATCGCGCTGCTGATTTAGGGGTAACGCTGCACATGGTGGGGGTGACACTGAGCCTGAAACAGGGGCACTGGGAGCCTCAGCCCCTTCAGGGTAAAGTATGGAATTTTTATAAAACGTTTTCATAACCTATGGGGCTCACTCTCCATGGTCACTGTGTGCTGTCTTTCCCAAGAGACGGAGTGTCTGTGCTCAATTTCTCCACTAAAAAATCTCAGTTAGTAAAACAGACTTCGGAGCTGGAGACACAGAGAGTATTAGAGGTTTCTAAGATTAGATATGTTTTTCAGCACAGTAAATATTTATAAAATTTTACTGCAAGTGTATATGATTTTTTCTCTCTGCAAACTTTAGAAGAGAATTCATACTCACTTTAAAGCATTATTCACAGGGTATACGAATATAAATAAATAAGTAAACAACTATCGTCTAAATGCTACCCCGACGTGTTGGTATCTGTGGATCACTGTGCACAGACACCCACCAGCCCATGAACTGCAGTGGGCTTTTCTACAGAGCTGGGAAATTGGGGTTCTGCTTCTAGCTGACCCAGGAAAGGAACATTTTCCCCTCAGGTATCACATAGGATATTCAATCGTGGCGGCTCCTTGGAGGGACCTCTGTGACTCCCCAACACACTCAGCAGGTCTTAGGTTGGCAAAGTCAGGACCACAGGGATCATGAGCTTATGTGACAGTGTCACAAATGAGCTACAGTCACTAAAGAATGTTGTTCCACAGTTGGCATCGACCAAAATGCACAGCCGTAACAGCCTGGCCTACAGCACACTTGGCTCTTCAGGCTCCATGGTCCTTTCCTCTGATTTGGGGATTGTTTTCAAGCTTCTCTGTTTGTCACTGTGGATTCTCCTCTCCAACACATACAGGAAGCCTGTGGCCTGGGTCTCAGAGAGCACAGGTGCACAGCAGCAGTTCCCTAAGGGTTGAATTTAAAGTGTAGTCTCCCATGTTTACTGGTTCCCTTCCGTTCCCTTGCTCACTTGCAATTGTGCATGGGCTACCTTTGGGTGGGTTTGGGTGGATGACTCACCCCAGGCACATGGTGGTTTGTGCTGGATGAACACAAACACACCACAGTCT
This sequence comes from Hydrochoerus hydrochaeris, assembly GCA_004027455.1. Classification (NCBI taxonomy): domain Eukaryota; kingdom Metazoa; phylum Chordata; class Mammalia; order Rodentia; family Hydrochaeridae; genus Hydrochoerus; species Hydrochoerus hydrochaeris. Next base: position 99,869 of record PVLA01001528.1, on the reverse strand, counting down.
TTTGATGTCCGCCATGCTAACAAGGTGCTACCAGGAGCATCTACTTGGTGAATCAGTGGTCATTAAATGAGACATGGCTGGTTCACCATGACTAGCATTAAGGAGATAACGTGGTTGTTAGATTTCAGACTTTGCAGTTGTTGAAAACAAACCCCTCCTTGTTCTTTAACAAAAATTCAACTTCAGACTATGCTGAAATCATTATCCATAATCACTACCTTCACTAGAAATAAGTACCTACAGCAAACTCTTTGATACTTTCCCTCCCAACTCTACCTTAATCCTCAATTCTAGCTCTCTGTGGGTTTACACAGCCCATCAATTCCCAGGTTGTAGTTATAGGGATTTTAATGAAATATTTTTCTGGTGCACCCATGTATAATATTGTAGGATTTCTTATCACAGAGACCCAGGCTTGCATCTTAACTTTCAGACTGTAACTTTTTTTTTTTTTTGTACTGGGGATCAAACTCATGACCTAGCACTTGCCAGGCAGGCACTTATGCTACTGAGCTAAATCCCCAGTCCCATCAAACTCTAACTTTTTGACCATCAATAAATCACTTTCCAAGTTTTAGTTTCCTCAACTATAAAATGGTAATGATAACTTGTACTTAGAAGGTTGTTTTGTACTTGGGAAAGTGGAGTTAAGAATTTCAGCTTCATGACAGATCTCTAATCAGTGTTCAAACAGTAACTACCATTAAGTTGGGCAGTCTTTCATTACCTAATTACTGTTTTACGCATTCATTGGTTAATATTTCTTTCTTGAAAAAGGAAGAACATGAACAGGAGTTTTAGGCATTATCAGTCATTTGAGGTCAGCACTGAATTTCAATCTTGATTACCAATAAAGTTTTTGAAGGCTCTGCTGGGCATTCTGATGCCTGATGTGGGCTCTGAGAGGCTATGCAAGCTTCCTCCTGTCAGCAGCTCAGCACAGCAGCAGGGATAAACACCTACTTAGCTAGGATCTCGAAGGACATCTGCCTGTGCTCAGAGCACCATGGGATGCAAGGTCATGGCAGCCTCCCTGGCTCAGAAAGCACTACAGCATGCTCCTCATCCTGCTTTGCATGACCACCTTCTCAAAGTGACACTGGCTGCTGCTCTGTTGGGAAGATCAGCCTCTCTCTAAGGCTGTAGAAAGTATCGTGATTGGTGCATGGGTGGAGGGAGGATATGCCAGGGGCAGCTGCAGGTGTCTCTGGTGAGGAGGGTCCGAGTTTACGGCCAGTGTGGGTGTCTTCAGTCACTTTCTCTGAAGGGCAATGAATGGACAGCCTGGGAGTGGCCTGCTTTTTGAGCCTGAAAAGGTCAATGGCTTATACTTCAACCGCTGTCTAAGGATAAAGACCAGCATGGTCTGCAGAGGCAGCTCTTGCTCAGCAGTGTGCTGTGCACATTTAGGCTGTAGAGACCTGTAGTGTGCAGACCTCTGAAGGGGTTTTGGCAACAGTACAGGTCGGAAAACATTAAAATCTAAGATGAGAAATGCAGATAAAGAGAATTATCAAAAGCATATCAGTAGGCTGGTGATGGGCCACAGGATAACTGTTTTAGCTAATGAGACTAAAGACTAGTGATTATTATTTTTCTAAAATAATACTTTATTACAAGATATAGGCATAAAAAATGATCAAACATAGAACAATGAAAGTACACACTGTTCTTTTTGATGAGCTAATAGAGATTGGTAGTATAGTGATTTATCTTTATGACTATATCCTGTAATCTGAACCACTACTTTGAAGATAGCAATATGCAATATATTAAACATGTTAATCTCCTATTATTTGGTTTTGAAATTCTGTATTAACATTTTTATTCTTTTTTGTTTTTAAAATAAAAAATAAAATAAAATAAAACTATATTATCCTTTGGAAAGAGCTAATCAATAGCTTTTTGCAGGGTGATGTCTTATATTATGAGTTTCCATCTCATCCCAGCCAGATGGTTATCATCAAGATTACAAAAAACAGTGAATACTAGTGAGGATTTCAGGGGAAAAGGAACTTCCTACACTGGCAATAGGAATGCAAGCTAGTAAAGCCTCTATGGAATTCAGCGTGAAAATTCCTAGGGATCCTAAAAATAGAAATACTGTTTGATCCAGCTACACCACTCATGAGTAAGAAAAGGGAACATGAGTGACCCATGCAGCCCAATGCATGGTAGCAGAGCTGGGAAACCACCTGGGTGCCCATCAACAGATGACTGGAAAGAGAATTCAGTGCAAATATGAAATATTATTCAGTCACAACGAATTAAATTATCTAATTTGTAGGTAAATGGATGAACTAGAGACCATCAGATTGAGTGACATCAGTCAGACTCAATGGTTAAGTAGCACATGTTTAAATGAAAAACCTAACATATAAAGAAATGAATTAATAAAATAAAAGAGAGATGAGGAGAAATTGCAAAGTACACTTTAGAGATGGGGAAGGGAATGAGACCAAAGGGTGGGATAGGGACAAGAAGGAGGTGAAAATGATCACAATGTGTTACATGCATCTGCCAATTACCCAAAATGAAGATCACTATTCCATATATATATTTTTTTAAAGAAATGTGAATTATTTACCAAGATTTTCATAATAAAGTGGCCCACCAAGACAGTAGAATTGATTTTGTCAAATCATCCTAGTGACTAGTCTTAAACACATTCGCACTTATTACTATAATACCTGAGCTCTTCATAAGCAAGATTCTCCTTTAAAATACCTTTTGTTTATCCACAGTGGCCGCTTCTGTGGAAAAGCTGTCAGAATTCTGAGGGTTCTCCGAATGTAAGATGCTTTAGCTCCACTCACTGATGGCAATCATAGGGGTCATGATGGGTGAAAAGAATTCTGCCCAACCACAGTGCATTCTAGAAAATTATGTCCTATGTGAGTCAGCTGTAGAAAGTAGAAACTTTCCAGTCCAAAATATACACACTGTGGACAGTGTACACACATGAAAAGGTACGAATCGACGGAAAGACAGACGATCCTTACAGAACTTCCCAGTGGGGGCTCCAGGCCTATTCTGTTGTAAATAAAAATATGAGTAATACATCAGTTACAGAGCTGCTGTTGATTTCCTTTACATGGTTTCTTTGCTTTAATCATATTTTTTCCTCATCATGTATATATACAATTGTGTTTATTCAAGGAAAAGCCTGAATTCAATTTCACATTACCATTGATAGAGGAATTCCTTGGGGAAGCAGGTAGCAACTCAGGTAGCTACTGCCCAAGTCTGAGGAAACCAGAGACATCATGTATAGATTAAAACAGAAAAAAAAATAGATGTCTTAATTTGTCATGCACATCTGCCATGGATTCAAGTGTAAATTATACAGATTTAAAATTCATTACGGTGTCCTAAACCCACACAAATTCTATGAGACCCAGTCACTAACCTACACGAAGGGTGGAGGGATGAGTATTGCTTGCATTTACCAGGCAACATTTTATACTGAGCATTTCACCCTATTGTGATGCTGTTCATTGGCTCATAGACTGTAATTCCAGTGTGTTCATTCTTGCAGGAATATCACACCACAGATGCAATGGAGTTAATCACAACCCAGGGAAACAGAGAAGCTGGATCCTCCTGCTTTTTGCTTATTCCATTCCGACTCGCTTTTCCCAGGAACTCAGAATTACTTAACCTATGATTGTGAAGGAATCTATGTGGGAAGGATCATTAGATATACAAATGTGCACTAGAATGAAATTAAGAAGATGAAACTAATCTGTGGAAGTAAATCCCTGGGGAGGCCACAATAATCCCATTACACACAACTCGTGATATTGTTTACTTCTATCCAAATACAAACCTTATAGGAAATCTACAAATAGTTGTTTTGCTTCTGTATATGCCAAGGTAACAAGCTAAAATCTTCTCCATTAAATTTCCACACTTAAGTATTAATAATTGAGAGTGATGTAGGTATTCAGGGGCAACCACAATTCTTATCAGGAGAAAAAAATTATAGCAGAGCACTCTGTTTAGTACTCTGTTTTGGAACTGTTACTGAATTTTTCCAGCATAATTTAAATGAGCTACCTTGATGTGAGTTCATTCTGCATAGTTTTGCTTGGGAGAGGGAACCTGCTTTATTCTTACACTTAGAATGCTTCACACAGAACTTTGTACAGGGGACTGAAAAAGCAAGAACAGAATGTAATTAAAAGGTCCACATTCAGTGAAGAAATGCTTAAGATGAAAGCAATAAAAGATGGTGCCCCCTTCAAGGAGCTCATAACCTTTACGTGGAATGCATCCATCATGTCCCGGGAGGGACTTCCACCTCGTACGAGATTCATTTTCTATGACCTCCAGTCACTTGAAGCACAGATTGGGAAACCTGGACCCGGGGGCCAAATTCTATCTACAGTCTATTATTGTGCAGCATGTGTGCTAAGAATGATTTTTAAATTTTTAATGAGTTCCTTAAGAAAAAAATAGAGGAATAAAGCAGAGATTTATGTGGCCTGGAAGCTGAAAATATTTACAATTTTATACTTTATACAGAAATAAATTCTTGCCTTCTGTCTTAGAGGCTTAGGCTTATTGTTTATTACTTGATCAGACACTGGTTTTCATAGAGTGTGTGCTGATTAATATTTCACCATGGTGAGGAGGCCAAACCCCACAGTCCTACCATTTGTCAACAAAATGAAAAAATATTGATTGAAGTCTTTGTTCCACAAAGGAATGGCATAATCATATGATTAGTTGAGGAAACTAATAATTTTAATAGCTCAGCATAATCTTTCACATGTGGAATGTTAACACAATAGAAATGTCTTTCCTCACATACACAGCACTCCAGTAGATATTTCTAGACCACAGGTTTTCCTCCACTTGGGACCAGGTTTCTATCTAGAAAGTGACCACCCAGGTGGTCTCTGTTTCCTGAATTTGCAATCGAAAGGAAGAGAAAGAAAAGAGCAGATAAGGCAAAGTCATCTCTTAAATACTAATACCAGTCACATCTGTCCATCCGGTACTGGAAATAGCTGTTCCATGTCCACAATCCAGTGAAGGGTCAGGTAAAGGTACATATTCACCTGAAGGTTCTGGGAAAAATCCAAAGCAAGTATATACAGAGAATGGAGAACCACGTAGAAGCTGAGCTCATTCAAATCAGAAAGAAAGACAGACTTGCTAACATGAAGGGAAGCTGAAGACAAAAGCAGGAACTGAAATTCAAAAGAATCCAAGAATTATGAAGGCTTTGAAGTCAGGTGGCTGGGTTGAGAACTCAGGGTATCACACCTGAGGCAGTTGGACAGGTGGGTACATTAATTGTGTATTTTTTTCTCGTGGCTTCCATAATAATTTTCTACAACTATGATAACTTAAAATAGCAGAAATTTATTTTTTCATGGTTCTGGAGAAGCAGAATTCAGCGATCAAAGTGCTGGCAGGTTCAGACCCTGCAGGACAATGCAGTCCATGCTTCTGCAAGTTTGAGCATTGTTTGGTTTCAAAATTCATCGCTCCCATATGTATCTTCACAGGTCCATCTCTCAACCACTGTGCTCTCCCTTTTTATATGACATTTATCAGTAGGTTTAGGGCCACCCTCACCACATGATCGCTCATCTCAAGATTCTTAATTATTTCCTCAAACACCCCTTTTCTGAAGTTACTTCCAAAACACTGCAGTTATGACCTTGATGTGCTTCTTTGGAGAGCTATCATGAAACCCAATACAATTACTATACTGAAGACACTGTTCTAAATGCTTCCTCACTCACTTAACTCTTATACTATGTCTCTGAAGCACCGTTAATAACAAGGTCATTTTACAGACTGGAGTCTGGAGCGAAACAAGATTAAAGATCTTCCTGGAATCTTTGCTCAACATGTTGAAGCTGCTCTTGACACAATGGACAAATTCCTCACTCAGTTTACATGCTTAACCACTTGCCTAACAAAGCACTGATTATATCTGGATCTCAGTTTCCTTAACTGTAAAAGACAGGCTAAAAGGATAACTTTACTCCAGTTACTGTGAGATCCATTACAGACACTGGCAAGTGGAAAGCCGCTACTATTTGAATCACTGGTATTAATATTAGTGAAGAACTTCATGTCAAGACACAATTGGGATAGGTCCTTAACCTATTCCGGGAATAATTAATTGACTATTATGGGCTCCCAATGTGGTTCCTTGAATTGCTACCTGTGGCCAGGCACCAGGGCTAACAGAATGGAAGCTATCAAAGTCAGCAAAGATATTTGTCACACTCATAACCAACACCCAAGGTGATTTCTACCAGAAGGTACTCACTTAGTGAGTCTAGAGAGCAAATGACGGTGCATGAAATCACACTTTTGATCCCTAAAATTATCACTTCTTCTGTAACCCCTGTTTCTCACTAATCTCTGATTCTCAAAACAACAAGCTCAAGCCACACATAGAAATTCAGTTATGCAAATCCTGGGATTGTACATCACTCAGCCTTATGTGACCCACATGCCCGGCATCTCTCTATTTTACCTTTCCTCTGGGGTCCATATCACTAATCCTCAAGGTTACGGTCAGCAATCACCAGCAAGAATGGGCTGATCCAGGCCCTGACTTCTCCAGGAAAGGAGCAGGGCACTAACTCACCTTCCAGCTTCAACAGACAGTTTCATATTGTGGGAGACAACTTGAGTGACTCCCCTTGAATGCAGAACAATTGTTGCAACTTTGTTTATATGGAGACTTATTTCCTTATACTGATATGTACAGAGCTGACTATGGTATTTCCTTCTCTCTCCAGTTGGTTCTAAGCACTGCAAATAAGGCTAACCAGGTACTGGTATGTAACCTCTAAAGCCATCAGACAGTCTCCTGCTTCCTCTCATGCTGCTCTCTCTAAAATATATAACCCAGCGGAATAGGAAAGCCAGTCAGCTCCAAGAATGTCACCTGGGTAGGAGCCTCAAGGTAAAGAGGCTATGACTCCCCAGAGCACAAAAGTTTACATATCAGAAACCAAAGCAACAGCCTCCTAAAACAATTGAATTATGCAAGTTAATCCTTCCCATATCCTTATCTCTGCATTTTGCAGAGATGCTTTTCTCCCTACCTGGCTAGCCAGCTCAAGTTACTTACACAATTCCCGCCATCCTCAGTGTCACTCATCCCTAAGTCACCCTCTTTTTCACAAGATAATAAATTCTGGGAGAGGCCTAGAATCAGGACCTTTGTCTGCACATCTTCATGAAGATTGGACTTAGAACCCCTTGGCTACCCTTAAATTGAAATATGTCTTGGTGTCTTTACTCTTGCTGTGGGTTGCACTGGAGGTGGTAGATCGGAATTAACTTGCTGGGATTCCAATAATGTCTCAATGGGATTGTAAATATAACTTTTTGGATTGTGAGGAAGACTAGAGAAGGCATTACAATACTTGGATGACTATTCACAGTATTTGGGATTACAATATTTGGCGCTCAGTGTGGCCAGAACACATGACCTTCACAGCACAAGAACCAACCATCATCCAGCAGACAACCCATTGGATCTGTGTGATGAAATTTAAAGTAAGCAGAGCATTTTCCTAATTATGTTGCTCAGACACAAGTAGTAATTTATACTCTAATCACCAAGGGTAACTATGGACCAAAAATATTATCTACATAAGAGAAAGATTTCGGTTTATGGATTATAAAGTTATTGAAAGATGTAAACATTACTGTGCTACCTAAAAGAGTTTTTAGACTGCTCGAACAAATAGCTGTGTTCTACACTTCCTTTCCCAAAGATGGTACACTTGATATGAGAGTGTGATAATAGATAAAACCCTTCATGAAGCCACACAAAAAAAACAAAAATAAACAACTCCACCCTGAAACTAGAACTACCTTTAATTTAGTAAAAGTAGGGCTCAGGTCCTTACAAATTAACTTAATAAAAGACACAAACCATCATCAAAGTTACATTATAAAAGACAACCTAATGGCTAAGACAACTGACCTAGAAAAGAGTCCTGAAGTAGCAATAGCAAATAACCCAGATCACCACAGTAACGTGCCTCCGAATGAATTGATAGAGACGAATGACACCTATTTTAAAAATGCAGAAAATCAAGTGAGTTTACTCTTACAAGATATTCACAAAGATATTTGTAAAGAAATACAAAGTCTTTCCAATGTATTTACATACTCAGCTTCACTCACCACACCCAACTCGGAAGCTGCTCCTGTGATTCCTACAGGTCCAACCCCCTCCCATACCACAGACTCACCACAGCACACCTCCACCTTCCCCACTCACAAAAACACTCAGGTACCCTGCCATGGTCCATGCTTAGGGTATGTGTTTCCCAGTAACTGAAGAAAATGTTCCACATAATCCCACAAGAAAACATGGAACACACACTGCTTTTAATTTCCCACTCCTCAAAGAACTTTGACAGTGTCCTTGATAATGGGATTCAGGCTCCTTATACATTGGGTTGTTTAGACAACATAATTCAAGGTTTTCAAATGGTACCAAGTGATGTGACCCACCTAGCTTGCATATGTCTTTTCTGCACACAGTTTCTACACTTTGAATTACAGTTAAGGACACTCATTTCAGAGCAAGCACAAAATAACCAGGATAGTGGAGTTGGAAACATTCAGGCCATAGCACAAGAAATGCTGTCTGGTGTGGGACAATACACTGACTTAAATTATTGGAAATAACTTGCTGGGATTCCAATAATGTCTCAATGGGATTATAAATATAACTTTTTGGGTTGTGAGGAAGACTAGAGAAGGGATTACAATACTTGGATGACTGAACACAGTATTTGGGATTACAATACACATTAGATTGAAGATTATGGGTCAAAAAGATAAAACCAGATGTTCAGGGTAGGAACATTGTACTGTAGAAATAATATAGGGATTCTGGTGCTGGGTCAAAGGGTAATCTTTTGTAAACACAAATTATGGGGTTTGTGACTTATGCTGAGCACTATGCTGGATTATAGAAGCAAGACAAATTATTATGGAAGCTTGATATATATAGAAAAAAAGATGGATGGATAGATAGATCAATATAGAGAGATTTAATTTTGATTCTGTCAAATTATATCTATAGAAACATGCATGTACTATAACAATACTCTATGACTTCATTTCTGGGTAAAATCAACTTATTCTGAGGGTTATCATTTGAACAGTCAGTCTTGTATATGTGTACTACTATATACAGAAAGACAGAGACAGAGACAGAAAGCCAGATGATCACACAAAGGCATTTACTATAGATATGTAAATTGCCTTCTCTTTCTTCTTAGCTCCTGGAAGATAGTTCGATTTTGGGATAATCACAATTAATCTCTTTATGTTGTCTGAGTCACAGTTTCTATATTAAAAGCTCCCAGCCTATGGCATGAACTTTGACCAGGATATGGCCGTTTGACTTCCTAAATGGCCCTACATGGCCTCTGAGTATTTTGAGACATGCCATGGTGATGATCTCCCTTCCTGCAGAGAAATCCCAGAATACTGAATTGTCAGTGCCTACCAGGTTGACCCAGTAACAAATTTTATGTCCACAGATTCAGATCTCTACAGACCATCCCAGGAAGTATCTTCAAATAGTAATTATTCTTAGCTATAGTCCTGATCACATTCAAGGCAGAATGCTAGGGATGGAAAGCCCTGGATCCACTTAGCCATTTCTACTTCAAATGTGAACATCTTCTATGCTCTTCCTGTTGCATCCAAACGCTGAGTGATGCCGTTATCATCTTCTACCTGAAGGATTCACTAATACAACATTGAGATGCAAAGCTGTGTTTCCATTAATTGAGCTCAATTTGCTTGTTTTTAAGAAAACACAATTAATAAAACAAGCCATGCATGTCTCATAATTTCTGCAGGTCAGACTTCGAGATGGTAGCTGTTTTGACTGATCTGCTCTGAATTAAATGAGGAGAACTGTTTATATGCAGAGGTAATGAACATATGTTTCCAATTTTGAGCTGTGAGAAAAGCAAAAATAAACAAATTTAGCAAATCTTAGTTCCTGACAACTGCTCACCAGATAGTTCAGCTAAGAAATGAGCATATGGTTCAGGGAATAGAGAAACCAGCTCTGTGTGGCAATAATGCTTCTAGGCTCAGCGTTTCAAGAGTGGAGTGAGCTCATTCTTTCTGAAATCAGCTCAAATCCTTGAGCTTTTCTGCAGATTTTCCCATCAGTACATTGGTGCTGCTTGGGTGAGTGCTGTGAGGGCAGAGTGAGCTGCCTCCTCATTTTAAATCAACTTTAGCTGGATAAGTTTCCAAAAGAAAAAATAATAGGTCTCTTCAGAGTCAGTCCATCAGGATGTGATCAGGTAGACTGATTTGCTTCGATAAGTGTGAAGCATGATGGGAAAAGGGCATTGACTGTCATTTGTCCCATACACAAGGCAGGGGCTCCAAGAGGAGGAGGTCACTGGCCACCATGATGCTTCTTGTTCAACTGTATCTTAATTAGTAGCTCGGGCTGCTGTAGGGAAGCGCCATGGACAGTGGCTTAAATAAGGAACATTTATTTTTTATGCCCCTTGAGGCTATGAATTCAGAGCAGAGACTGAAACCTAATGAGCACTTTGGCATGAGTTCCTCTCTAAGTTCTTAAGTCTGAGTGCAGTGTCAGTTCTGGGGTACATTACTGTCCCACAGATGGCTGACTCCTCATATCTTCACATGGTAGAAGGAGTGAAGTGGCTCTCTGGCTTCTTCTATGGGCATTCATCCCATTCAGGAGGGCAGCATCCTCACAGCCTAAACACTGCCCAAGGCCCCGAATCCAAATGCCATCATGTTGGGGATTATATCCCAATATATGAGTGTGAGGGAAGCACAAATATTCAGTCCATAACAGGATCCAGTTGTTTCATAGTGGTTAGACTATGGGCAGTTTAATTCTCCTGGTATACATTTTTCCCCTACACCTTGTACATAACAATTGTTATTCTACAATAATGAAGTTTGTCCAGGCAGTGTAATTTTTATAAAACACTGCTTTAATATTTATATGATGACCTAGATGCATCTTACCAAATCTGCAGTATGGTGTCAATGGTAGTCTCAGAGGATGCATTAAGAAAAAAGACAGAGACACACGCTGGAATACCAGGCTTGGTGCAAGCCCGAATTCAGCCTGTGAACTAGGAGGAAGCTCCCGAGTCTCCTGAGGTCTCTGCCTCTGCAGCCTCAGATGAGCTGATTGGAAGGAACAGCCCTAAGGGCCCATCTCGGTGGCTCACACCGGTCCTGGGGTTATGAGGGAGAAAACAGACATTTAGAATCTTTTTCGTGTTTCAGCAGATTAAGGAACCTTAACCCAATGAGGAGTCCTCATGCTTGGCAGGATGCCCGGGACAGCTCATCCCAGGTACACAGCCCTTGGGCTTCCTCAGATTTGAAGGAGGGGATGAGAAAGACCTATATCTGCTCCCCAAGCAAACAAGTGAAGACCCCATATGGGTCCCCAGCTGCTCATTCCCCTGAAATCCCAGGACAGAACAGGTCTCTCATCCCTTTCCTAAGGACAGGCTACAAAGTCAGGGAGTGCACAGCCTTCCACCCAGTAGGACAAAGAGTGGCTCCATCAGAAATGCCCAGTCTGGGCTGCCCCAGGACAGACCAGATGTGACAGTAGGGTCCCACTCCTAGGGGTACAGCATGAGATACTCACAGAGATGCCTTAGGACCTGCGTGATTAGGACCCGCACTCAGACTTAAATGTCATGATGGACTGAGTTAGACTCAGCATTATATATGAGATAAGGTAGAAAAAATGCATGTTTACATTGTTTTAATGACCACAGTAAACGATGCATTGCAACAGTCCTCCCTCAAAATATTTCCTCTTGCTTTGGACACACTCTTCCCTTCATCTTTGCCACTTTCTGAAGCAGGTCTGGAGTCCTCTTTCTCCAGTGTCTTTAGTCACACTGTCATTGCTGCCTCAATGTCCTGTACCAGTTCCGAGCGCTTACCCTTCAGGTCACTTTGACTTTGGGGAAAAGCCAGCGTCCCGCAGTGCCAGCTGGAGTGAATAAGGTGGGTGAGCACACAGCGTCAAGGTTTGCTCCAGCCTGCCTCTTTGTTGAATGGCACCTGAGGGCAGCGCTCTCTATGGTACCTCATAAAGACTCCCATGAAAGAGGTCTCCTAGAATCGCTCAACACGAGGTAGTTGTGTTAGAGGAGAGTGTTTTGAGGGGCTTGGAGACTGTGTGTCTAGTGTGGAATGTTTTACACACTTGCCATGTTTTTCTCTCCTCTTGTGAGGGCCTGAGAGCATCTGCTGTGCACATGGACGATGAGGTTGCTGCAGAAGGGGCGGAGCTGCATGGGCACCGCGTCGGCATCCAGAGTGACCTCACACTCCGAGCGAGGAGCTGAGCTGAGAGGGGAGCCCAGCAGCTGAGCCTCCAGAGACCCCCTCACAGTGGGACAGGGAATGTTGCCTCACTCACGCACTGTGCTCCAGACCAGGACTTTTGCTTGGTGACCATCCTAGTGGTGACTCCTCCATCTCGGTCTCTGCCTCAGATGCTACGTTGCCCGCCAGTCTCCTGCAGGCCCAGTTTCTACTACGTGGACCATGTCATTGTCTTGAATCTGCTTCCTCCCAACACTGAGGCCCACATACATTCTACATTTCCTCTCGTCTAACTCCTTTGTCTTTCCAAGACCCCTGGGGATTTTGTGGAGCTATTGTATTCCAATCTGCAGCTGCAGGTGACCCTCCTCTGAGCCTTGCTTTCCTCCTTCCTGAAACTTTCTCTGGGATGTGGATCATGGATCTCTACCCCCAGGGCTTCAATCTCAAAGCAGCTTCTCTGTCTTGCTAAGGATTCTGGAAACTAAAAGGTAAATCTCCCCACCTTCACTGAACTCTAACTGTTATCCCCTCCAACCTCCTCTATTTCCTCCTATACCCTAAATTCCCATCAGCAGGCAAGGGTGCCTTCTGTCTGCCAGGATCGTTTCTCAGTTCCACCCTGTGACACCAACCAAAGCCCAGTTCACCCTTGAGCAGGGGGTCAACAGGCTCTGTCTGTTCATGCACTGAGGTCATCATGGGGAGCAGAAACAAACATGTTGGTTATTTTTTCAAATTGCATTTCACCCGTGCAGATTAGACCAGCTGGCAGGTGGGTTGCCGTTCAGGAAGCTGACCTTGCCATGCCTGGTGTGTATGCTTTTGGCTCAAATAGCTCAGCACAGTTTGGATTTTGAAGAGGTGATTCTAGATGTGGAATAAGTAGCAGGAGCAAAGAGAACATCGGAGGGCTGATGCCTTTTGCTGAAAGCTACAACTAGATCTGCCTCAAGCATGTCAGACCTGGGCTCCCTGCTTTGAAGAAACTGGTAGAATGTGAACGAGGCCAGATCATCCTCAATCACACTTACTTTGCCATAGACATTTGAGACACTCTGTAGATCGTAACCTAAAAGGTGAGTGACTTTCCTTAAGACAGCAGCCCTTAAAACGAGCAGTGCAGCACTGTATCCCGTTACTGACTTCATTCCGACACTGCACGGAACACCTGAGCTTTGGGCTTGAGTGTGCATGTCTGTCCCCTGGGAGAGGCTGGGTGTGCACTGGTTCACATGCTACACACCAGAGATCCCCTTTTATGGCTGCAGCAATGGGTCAGTAGAAAGCCACACAAGGTATCTACTTCTCCAGGGCAGGAAACTCTCTTAGCTCGTCTTCCCCTTCCACTTAACAGAGTTTGACAGTCTCATCTCCCCTCAGATAAAAGTCTTAGCTCTCTGGAGCTGAACTGAATTCTGAATTTCACAGAAGGCTCAGGGTATCAGGACAACTGTATGTGCCAAAAGTCATCAGCGAAATGCCAACTCATACTTACTCAACCACAAAATGAATTTTAAAGTACAGTGTGTGGACTTGCTCTTGCTTCTGCAATGCTACTGGCAGATCCAAAATCTTAAGAGCCATGCATTTACAAAGAGATTCATTCTAAATCCTAGTTTGAGGGAAAGCTGTTGTTAAAAAAGTAAATCATCATTAATTGGAATATGAGAACTAATATACAGACTAGTTTATTAATGTACTGGTAATGTTGGTCCAATTTGGTATTAGAGAGTTAAAGGCCTTTTTTTCATGCTTTACTCTGGCAAACCTAATTCTATTATAAATGCACAGTGAGATACCTAAGCTATTGTAACTAACGTTTTATTTTAAAATGAAGAACAAATTGGTTGTGCACACTGGCCTGAGCAGCATTTCATAAGCACAGTTTCAGACATAAATGCAAAGTCGCAGCACATAGTTTGACTTACTGCCTTTAAGTGTGTGGAGTTTCTATTATCTCTCATCCTGCTCCCCTGTGGAATTGCCAAGGACACCACCTCCTCCTGGACAATCAGCCGGGAGCCTGACCTGCTGGGGCTCTACCTCAGGAAGCACCTCCTGAGGTCTGTGGGTGCCCTGAGTTCTCTAAAGGTGCTCGGTCGCCTCTGCAGAGTTCCCAGGGGTCCCCGTTCAGAACAGATGCATCACTGTTCCCAGAATGCACTTTAGGGACAGTGACCCAGCAGATGCAGTCCATCCTGGGGAACAGGCCAAGTAAGCTTCCCCAAGGGGATTCTATGGCAGTCCTCCAGGTCAGCTTCCTGAAGATCCCCTACTTGGGATCTTGGGATTTTAGGAAAACCTTTATAGGAGACTGACATTCATGGAGAATGAGATGCTTTGCAGTGTTTTCTGTCCCATCCTCCTTGATCAATGTGACTCAAGATGGGCCAGATGTTTGTGCTGCTGTTACTGAAGAAGTCACCTGCCTCATGGTGGGAATCCACTTGGAACAGATGCCAGGAGCAGCTGCCACTCAGCACAACAACTACTTGCAGCCAATAAGATACCACAGGGTGTCTCTTCCAAAGCTCTGACTCCCTCCTGCTGGGCACGGCTGTGGTGTATTTGGGCAAGGACAAGAAAGACATCACCATGGGTATGGTCAAGGGCCACGGCACAGGCACAGCCTGGCCACACACGCCTTCGTATTTCCCAGGTTATGGAAATGAGACTTTGGTGCTTCCCTGGGTAGAGATCTTAGGACTAGAATCAAGTTTGCTGTTTGGTCACTGGCAGATTGTCCTTTGTGTATCTTGTAGGACATAACTTCATGGAGATTGGTCAGAAAGTCAGCTTTATCTTGGGGCTTGGGCTAGGAACTGGGAGACAAACTGCATCCTGCTTTCTCCAGGCACTCACTAATGAAGAGAGGGTGGCTCCTGCCACATCTCCACAAAACTGAAGAGACCTGAGTGACGGGATTTCTCTTACCATTTCCTGTAAATGAGCTGTGCTAGAAAGAGACTGGGCATTCTGAAAATAAGATGTAGTGCTTGGCTCATAGCAAACCAAGTTTTTGCTTAGCCAGTGAGGCCAATCATTGTATAATTGAGTCACAAAGATTGATTTTTGTCATCTCAGAAGCACGCACCCCTCACCACATGAAAATGGTCCAAGTCATGAAGTCTCCCAAAGCTAAAATATCAAGCTTTTGTTTACAAAACTACTGGGGATTCTAAACATAAAAATAATGTGAACCCCATTGTGTTTCAAATGTACCCTTACTTTGGTATGTGGACTTTCAATTTTACATGCAGGATGATTAATATTGTTATGGTTTAAATCTAAAATGTTCTCTCAAAGTTTCATGGGTTCAGAGGTGGAGCTTTTGAAAGGTAACTGGGTAATGGGGACACCAGACTCATCAGTGGCTTCACCCACTGGAATTCATTCGTTGCTAGTTGCTTCTCCCAGGTGGGAATGGGTCCCCAGGGAGGTGTCCCAGAAGGGTGGAGCTTTATTCCCAGCTCTTCCTGGCTTCCCTGACATGAAAAGCTTTCCCCTGCCAGGATTTCCCACTATGATGTTTCTGTCTTAAAGCCAGCCTACAATGGACTAAATCCCCCAAAACATGAGAAAATAAACATCTCCTCCTTTAAATTATGGATGTTAGAATACGATGTCCCGGCAAAGGTGAACCGACTAATACAAACATCTGCTCTTCAATGACTTTGCCTCAGAGGCAGACAGGATACTGAATAATTGTCTCTGATTAAAACAAAAATGAATATGGTGGCTCCATGTACAAGTGAATCGATGTGATAAATCCATATGGCAAGAAAATGCTTTCACTTGGGATTGTGTCATGCTGTTAACTATTTTGTAAGAATTTTAATGATATATAATGTATTAAATTATCTATGAGATTATAGGAGTTCTAGTCTCTAAGTTATTGTATTGAATTGCATTTATATCAGAAGTCTTCTCTTTGTAATTTTTAGTGAGGTCTATCATAGTCTCTGAGAATTGAGCAGCAGAAATGAACTCTTATTTAATATATCTGAGTGTGCATTTGTAGAGCTGATTACAATAATTCATGCTATGCAACCTCTGAAAGGGTAAGAAAAATTATTAGTTGCCAATAATAAAAGTTAATCAATTCATCCATTCACAAGTGTACGTGTGCCTCAATGTGTGAGCAAGCATTAGCAATGTTCCATCAGGTAGCAGTAGGCTAAAATTTTAAACTTTATCTGGTAAATATTGAGATACTTACAATGAATTTTAACCAAATAAACGATTATGTAAATGCTAATGTTCATCATCAAATGGTTACTGTGGAAGTCATTTTGCCAATGAGTAGGGAAGAATCTCGAGAATGTTCCTGAAAGAGTTGAAGACATCACATTACAGCAATGCCATACACACCTATGTTTAAAGCAACATAATTCATAATAGCTAAATCTTGGAAGCAGCCTATATGCCCATCAACAGATAACTAGATAAATAAAATGTGGTATTCATGCACACTGCAATACTACCCTACCATAAAGAAAGCTAAACTTGAATAATTTGTAGAAAAATGATGTATCTTGAGACCATGATATCAAGTGAAACAAATCAGACGCATAAGCTTAAATGGTTTCTGTTACACAAGAAAGTCAAATATGGACAATATGTACATGAATGGATGTGATTGGGTTTCAATAATTCTTTTAAAAAAACTACACATGGATTAATTTGGTTTACAAACTGTAGTTTCTGAACCCTGAGCTGAATCCATTAAAGACCAGTACAACATTAACCTGAAAAGTGATCATGGGCAAGATTAATCTGAAGCCCAAGAAAGGAAATTTACAAGGCTTAGAACCCTGAATTTTTATCATTCTAGGTATACCAGCTAAAACTAATTTTCTATTGTATTTTTATTAATATATGTTTATAGCACATAATGTTTACATTCCTTGTATGGACTGTAAACGTTAGTACATGGGCATATTTCTAACAGAAGAGTTTATTTGATGTAGAGAAACCACTTCAGAGATGTGCATAAAAGGCTGCATACTAGATTGTGGCTAGACAATTACCAAAACAAAAGTTTTACTAGGAGTACAACTAATGCAGCAGTTTTAAAGAACATTTTAGAGTATTTGTTGAAATCGGATATATCTATGACACAAATTCAGTGGTTAACACTTTGGATTATGCTCCAAAAGCCATTGTTGCATGAACAAGCATGCTGAAAAATAAGAGATATTAACAAGTGTTTCACCAGTTGGCTCTACAATAGATGAAAATCAGGATTGCCTAGTCAAAATGGGATATATTGTCACTCTATCCAAATGAAGTTCACACAAGTGTGCACAGAGATACTGAAGAATGTTTCTTCTGAGAACTGTTTCTAACAGTAATCAAAAAGCAAGCCACCTTATCTCTCCATCAGTAAAAAACAGGAATAAATAAATCTTGGATACTATACAAAAGCTCAACCTAGCGACTATTGCCTACGTATAGATATGAGCAAATCCAAAGCAAATTTATAAGGGAAAAATATGTAGTGGTACAGAAGTTATGTAATGGTACAGATCTTTTAGTTGAAAATAAAATTTTTATTGTACATAAATAAGTATACATGTATGAGTGGAATAGCAGACAAATATCAAACATTTGCCAGCTTGAAATTTCTCAGGAACAATTTCTCTGGAATCTCTTTTAGGGAAAAATATTCAGTAATTAACCATAATCAGTTAAGGGACAAATTCAAACAAATACCTCAGGGATCAAAAAATATAAAAAATTAAAAAAGAAAATCTAATAGGCAATGACACAAAAAAGATTCCTAGAATATGTTTAAGTCTAATTAAAAACAAGCAATAATACATTGACAGTATATTTAAAAAGCTTGTAAAATTGTGACTATGAAAAGTGAATACTCCAACAATTACAGATTATTTCAATAATTAATAATAATTAAAAGAGAAAAAAGAAGGTGACATGCTAAAATACTGTTGATTAATTCTAGGTATAGAAGACATTTTTAAAAATGTGTTTTCATCTATTTGGATTTTTCTATACTTTTTATGTCTAAAAAATAAGAATGTAAAATTACTGTGTGATCCGTAAGTAGTTTTTTCAATTTTAAGAAATGTGTGTTAAGAGTTTTTAAGAAGGCAATGTAAAATCTAGGGTACTAAGATATATGATTTGCCACTTACAATGAAAATAGGTGAGTGATGGAGTGGTTAATGCTCATTCCATAAAAATTAGAACTCGCAAATAACTTAGCTGTAGGAATCAGGATACTGAAATGTAGATTTTGCTCTTTTCCATGCAGATATTGAGGAAGTTTCTGTATGTGATAAATGAAGGAAAAGGCTAATCTTTTATCAACCTCACAGCCACTTTGGTTGGCTGGTTCTATATTATATCATTCATGATTTCATTTCATTTCATTTTTACTTTGCAGGGTTGTTTTCAATGGTTTGAAAAATGGGTGCTACAAATACTGATTCTTAGTTTTTTTCCCAAATGATGGAAACTACAATAATTCTATTAGTCAGGTCACTCGTTACCATGGCAGTAACCCAAAAAACAGTATTTCCAAACACCAGCGAAGCCAGTTAGTTCCCACTCTACACATTATTTACGCAAGAGCTTCAGTTCATTAGTTCATTGGTCGGGACCCATCGGCAGTTCTGACAAGTGTGGAACATTTTCCCCATCTTTACTAAAGTATAACACAGGAATAATAATGTATGCATTTAAGGTATACAAGTAAACACATAAAAAGAAATATTTTATACTTCAAATAATGTCAGAAGAAGTGAAGTCAACAATATCAGAAGAGTTGAGAAGAGACATCAAACGTCCATGTTTACTCTAGCATTTTATACAATAGTCATATATGGAAATTATCTAGTTGTTTATCAATAAATGAATAGGTAAGGAAAATGTGGCTCAGACACAAAATGGAATACTACAGAAACTGTAAAAAGAGGACAATTCTGTTGGAACAGAAATGGAGGATATTATGCTGATGAATTAAGCTAAGCATAGAAAATAAATACTGTGTGATCTTGCTTCTATATAGAATCTTAAAAAGTCAGTCATTTGTAGAAACTGAATAGAAAGGTAGTTGCTAGATATTGGGAGAAGAAAGGGAAATGAAGAAAGAGCAGATCTTAGTCAAAGGGCACAAAGTTGCAGTTATATTGGAGGACAATGTTTTGTTAATTAATCATACTGCTTGGGGACCTGGGTCAAAATACTACATTGCACATTTTAATAGCAACAAAATATATATGTCAGATGTTCTCACGGCTAGAAACTGCATGCAACATAGCACTCAACACAGCTCACTTATCGATTGCTGCTATAGACTGGATATGTTTTCTTATATCCTGAGAATTTCAAATGTATTATGTATAAGCTAATTGTTCTAATTTTTTATCATTGCCCAAAGCATATATAAATCAAAATATCATATACCTCACAAATATGTGCAATTACTGTGTTTCCATCAAAAATAAAAATAATATACACATATATACAAAGGAAAAACTACAAAACAAACTGTGTCTTTCAGAATACGACTTCTGAAATGCGAATTAGATATGCAAATTGTCTCTGTTTATATTAAATCCAAATAAGTGAGTTTTAAAAGTGAGTAAAAACCAAAAGCCTCAGATTTTTAAAATATTAACTTTAACAACCTCCAAAATGAAGTTTACAATAAATATTGTTTTTCAAGCAGAAAATTCTGTCACCCCTTTGCAGAGGAAGAGGGCATGCTTCACACTTTTATTCAGAATTAATTCTCACTGAAACCCTTCATGTTTAATTTCCATGAAGAAAACAAAGGAAGTAAATTAATAAGAGAAACTCTCATTCATCATTTACCAACTCTATGAACTTTGTGTTGCTACCATAAACTGTTCAATAGTTCAAAGACCTAACACAACAGAAATATGGACTATAAACCTATGGTTGTTTTGGTTTTGTTTTGTTCTGTATTCCTGTACCAAGGGAATGGCTTATCATTTCCTAGTATTTAACTTTCTCATTTCCCTTCATAAATTATATCTAAGATCTATCCATGATGGCAGTTTGATTACTATTTCCAAAAGGAACATGTGTACCCTAAGTCTCATAGTCAGGAGAAAGTTGTCCAACATGCCCACCTTCCTAGGATAACAGCACCACTGCCAGGCTGCCGATTAATGCTATGACCTTGCTGACTAGTGTCCACCGCATGTGATGTACCCTCCAAGTAACAGAGAATACAGGAGGCAAAGCAGAGGGGCGGTCATAGGAAAGAACCGTGAACACAAAGGGGATAAGTGAATAGACGCAGGATGTCACCAAAAGACAGTTTTCATTTTGTCCAAAGATGGAGACTGAACAGTCTCAGAATATCTGCTGCATGAAAGTCTGTGCTGTTTTCACACACAGATTATAACTATGCTTTATTCCAAAAAAATAATTTTCCTATATTTTCATCGATGAAAATGTTCCAAGAGAGGGTACAAGTAACACAGGGGTGTATTAGGGTTCTACAGAGGAGCAGAATCAATTAAAAATGCATGCACATCCCTGGAGGGGATTGACTAGGTCAGCGCCCAGCATCGGGCGGGGCGAGCCCCCCAAGGCTGTGGGCACCCTGGAGAGGCAGCGGGCCCAGCAGCTCCTCAGCCCAAGAGGCTGACAGCCTCAGAACAAGGACCAAGGGTGCAGCATCAGGCCAAGGTCAAGGCCTGGAAACACCAGGAAGAGTTGCCAGCGTGAGTGAGTCTCTGTGGGAAGGGAAGAAACCAGAGGCTGATTTACAAAGGTAACAGCAGGAAAAGGTGAACCAACGCTACCCAGGTGACACAAGGGCTTCCAGTTCACAAGGATGCCTTCCTTCTCCCTCTGTAAAGCTATCCAGGCTACAAGCCTGTTGGTTGGTGCCACTTACAACTGGGCGGCCTTCTCCTCTGGCCCATTTGTCAGTTATACACAGGCAAACCCAGCACTGTGCTTGGCTGGTAGGCCAGGTGGCTCTAATTCTATTCAGCTTGACCTAACACGCTTAACAGTCACAGCTGGTGAAGAAGAAGGGATCATTTGTAAAAATAAAATATCTGAGAATATTATCTGCTGTTTTGAGAATCGAGAAATCTTTAGCTTTCTCATGTTTTTAAAGATAATATCAAATATAGTAAAAAATTTTCAAAGCGAATGTTTTTCTTTGTGCATTATCATCATCAAAATGTATTTATTTCTGGGTAAAGACATTATAATGTCATGAGAAGAGACTAACAGAAGACCTTGATACTTCAGAAGTGTTAGTTACAAGACACAGGCAGTAACGAGAATTTACCTGTGGTACTAATTTTTTTGGTACCACTTCTGAAGCCAAATCAGTAAGCATGTAAAACCTACATGCTTTCTCTCCCCACCCCACCCCACACACACACTCAGACACTTCATATATAGATACACAGAGATAGAAAGATTACTAGATAAATTAATGGATTCATAGATAGGTTAATTAATTGACTGATAGACAGACTAACGGGATTCACAGGGAGACAGGTCCTTTACTAGACAATATGGACAGATATTTGTCGCTTCTATTGTTTAAGGACTAAACACTAAGAAATGACCTTGGCTCATTATATGGTTGCTCTGAGATCAATTGTTGTGCCAGCAGAATAACAATATTATCTACCACACTTGTAATGTACTCTTGAGTATCACATCCAGTGTAATTTTAAAGAACATTTAGTATTTACAGTCATTTCTTATTCTTCATTGGCTTCTTAATAACTCCAGATTTCATATGAGTTTATTTGTTTTGTAGAGATGGCATCACAGAACAAAATAACATACAATTTTCATTCCATTCAAAAGAATGTCTGAAGGAAATTTAACATTGCAAATAGAACATGTAGAGATAAATTTAATGAAAACTATGAATATCTTGTGCACTAAAGACTGAAAAATGCTGCAGAATGAAATGTAATGATTCATAGCAAGTATAGAAATATACAATTTTATGGATCAGAATAATCGATATTGTTAGCATGGTAATTTTTTCCATAGATACAACACAGCCCAAATCAATTTTTAAACAAATTTACAAACAGATATATCTATGTGGTCAATTAATTTTCAACAACAATGCCCAGATAACCAGTAGAGAAAGAATAATATTTTCGAAAAAACAGTTCTAGGAAAGCTGAATTTGTATTTGGGGAAAAAATGAACATAAACATTTTCCTATAAATACAAGATGTACACAGGAGATAAAAAGACAGAATTTATGGAAAACACTGTCACAACAGGATTGACCATATTTAGACTAGTTTTCCAGGTGATAGAGGAGAAAAAGTGGAGACCTCAATGTGACAGTTCTTTGGAGGGATTTCATAATAAATGGGGGCAGATAAATGCAATAATGGTCACTGTCGGCTGCAGATTCAAGGAACAACCTATGCGTGTCCACCCACACACATCTGTGTAACCCGCACATACACGTACACACAATAGTTTGGACGATGAAAGGCTGCTATCGATTGGCTCATGAGAGGCCTGACATTGGAAGCTGCTACACCCTCTTGCCCATTTTCAGCTGTCATATGGAGTAACATATTTCTTATGCGCTCCTGGCAATGATTCAGTTGCACAAGGTAACACCTGAGCGTGTAACGGGGCGACTGCTCAGGGAGTCCTTCGGTTCACGAAGTCCTTATTTTTTCACTTGCTCCTGAAATCAGTACAGCAACACAGCGGCTGCAGGTCTATCTGGTGTGTGAGTCCGGGAGCGAGGTGGGCTGGGCGGTTCAGACACAAACCCCTGGGACTCACCACGTCCTAAGGAAGGTCAGAGTCTTCCGGGGAGCACCAGGTCAGTTAGAGTTAACTGGTGATGATTTCTCATTTTATGTTTCTTTTCATGATTTCAATTCTAGAAAACGGTTCCCTTTCCAGGTCAGCCTCTCTGCTTTCAGTTTTATTTATACTCCTACCTTACAGTGACACTTGATGATCGTGACTCAGTCCACCCAGAAACCATAAAAGGAATTTCTATATCCATCGTGGAATTGCACAGATAACTTTTAGTTCATAAGCTATTTGATAAACGTCCAGTCTCATGATTCCAGTCTCATTCCACAGTCCGTATCTTCTCAGAGGGCTGACCCAGGAATGTGGGGTTCTGTGGTCTTAGTGGATTGTGTGGGGCCCATAGGCTGCACCTTGCTTGCAAAGGCTTTAGCAGACTTTGAGTTGGTGTGTTCTAATATACTTCCCTGGACACTCAGCTCTGTGTTCAGAGTTCAGTGCACTTTATCCTCAGCAGTCCTCCTGTGGGTCATCTTCCTAACTGATTTTGATTACTGTGTGCACCCTTTGCTTTTTTTCTATTACACTTAATCAAAACTATTTCAAATAAATTGAGAGTAGGTCTCAAAAATCAAGATATTTCTTCCCATTTTTATGTGCTCCTTCAAAATGAGAAGAAATGATAAAGTAAAATGCTATTTGAACAAAAATAGTAATATAATGTCTTCATGGTTGCATTAGAGGTGTACATGTATATTTATGCAGATATTTTAGTGAAGCCCTTTTCTATTTTTTCTCTGTGTGAGAATTTATACTGCCGGATTCTTTAATGAGAATTTAAATTTATTTCAACTACTAAAATGGGAAATACTGCTTGACATTGTAACATTAACAAAATCATAGTTACCATTGATTTGTGCTATTACTTCTGATACATTTTTGGTTTATAGTTTCCTAGGTGCCACACATTAGTATGTAGTGATCAGGCCAGGCAGTGGCTCTGAGGACAGGTGGAGCCCATAGGTGAGCCCTGGAGGTCCCCTGGGTGCTCAGGTCCTGGACAGCTGAGCCAGACTGGGGCGAGAACGGCTTCTCCCTGCAGGTACAGATCCAGCTGGCTGGGGCGGGAGCCTTTAGAATGCAAATGTCCACCCAGATCTGAGTTAAACTAATTTTCATTGTGGCTGTATATTTATCCCCATGTAAGAGTAATTAAATCAGTGTCTTAAAAAGTTACTAGGTTGGTCTTGTTTACTGCTCCATGATGTTTTGTGTTCCTTTCTGGAGTAGAAATGGGACCTCATGAGAGGGACAGTGACAGTAATAAAGTGAACCTCATGAGTGAACCTCTGTGCCTGCATCTATTAAATTGTACCTGTGGCGCACATAACAGAGGCATGCAGACTCCTCTCCTGTCCTTTGCTTTATTATTATCCAGAGGATGTAAGTGTTTCAGTGTGGGAGAAATTCACGCTTTGTAGAAATCTCCTTCCCACTTTCTGTGCTTCCATATGCTGCTGAAGGTCACAGGTGAGCTCCTGCTCAGGGCCATGCCACTGCCATTTCCTATGCAGGGGTCTCATCAGCCCCCCAGGAATCAAACTTAAAGCAAACAGCGTATTTTAATTCATGCTTAACCCCTTGTCCAGTGTTCATGGTCACTTTGATTGGCCATCCTTCAAACTTTAGGGTAGATATGTTTGTACTTTGCTTTTGAGGGAGTTAGGATGCTCACAAAGAGATTTGCCAGGTGTGTGGCAGCTTGCCAAAACCTGGGCACACAGAGAGATGTAACAGAACACAGACTGCCCTTTGTAAGATACCCCACAGCTTCTTAAACTCAGTGAGATTCCATTCAGGTGATGGATGCCATTCCCTACTCTAAAGACAAGAAAGGAATCTCTACTTTTGGTAAACATAACTTTTATTTCATGGTAGTTTGAAACATATCCATAATAAATATCTGACCACAGATAAAAACATAAAAATGTTATTGAATGACTGGCTTAACACTGGTAATTTCTGTAGAACAAGACAATAGGTCTTTATTTGGGGATTTCCTGGTACTGAGATTATTCCCGTGAAGGCAGGGCCAGTGTTTCCCACCATGTGCAAGGACGAGCTGAGGCGGTGGGTGCCTTCACACGCTGATGAGGTGCCATCCTTCCGTGAGATAAAGGGGTGTCTCCATTGTGACGCCCATACCTTGGGAAGCCGAGAGCCTCTGCGATTTCCTCGGACCTCCAATGACCCCCATTCCCGCGGCTGTGTAGTTCTGGGCTCTGCTCTTTCCCACCATTGTCAATAAAATATGTGTGATGATGCATATGTGGGTGATACAGATGTGAGCATCAGCACCCCAGAAAATGGCCAGTGGTCCCCTGGAATGAAGGGTGATGCTAATCAAGTGGACTTTGTGGGGAACCCTGAGAGTTACTTTACACCACACTCACAGATAAATGTCAGCACATATACATGGTCCCCCTATGCACAGTGGGGTCTCATTTGAGTATTGGGGCTGCTCTTTCTCCTTCCTCTCCCACAGCTGTTAAATAAATTCAAGAATATATTAATTTATAACAGGTGTGCATGTAGAGCCATACATGCTGAAGGATTATCCTCTACTGGGTACATTTGAAATATATGCTACTGTAATCTCTCCCTGTGGAAAAAATAGCAAAAATAGATTCTTTGAAAAATTAATGTTAAATATTATTTTCTGTGATTGCACTACTGTGATAATTAATTATGGTGTCAACTTGAATAAAAGATGCCTAGCAGATTGATTTAGCACAGTTCTGGGTGTGTTGGGTGGTTGACTTACCGAAGACAGAGGATCCACTGGGAGTGTGGGTGGAAGCAAACAGCAGCCTCGTAGCTGGGATGGAATAAAGAGGGAAGGAAGAAGGAAGTCTCATTTCCCCTTCTGCAGATGAGCTCCAGTCTTTGCCAGTCTCAAGGCTTCCAGTGCAGACACCTCAGTTTCCTGACTGAGACCCACGCAGGATTCTACAGTGAGCTCCAGGCCTTTGATTTTTTCTGGATCATCCCACTCTTGCATCTCATTGATTGCAGAACACAGACTAAAAGCTAACTGCAGTAAGAAATCTCAGAGCCAGCTTGGGTCCTGCTCGTCTGGGGAAATTATATGCACAAGGTGGTTTGCAGCTTAGGAGAAAGTGCGAGAAGAGGTGAAAATGGAGGAAGGACCTCACTTCAGACGCTGAAATTCAAGCTTACAATGTGAGGTGAATTGGTTGACCCAGCTAAAAATCAGGAAAATGATATCATCAAGTCTACACACCAGACAGAGCAGGCAGTGTGTGGTGGGTTCAGAAACAGGAGGGAAAGCAGAACACAGGGGCTGCACGGTGAGGTACCTCAGTGTGCATGTTAGGCAGTGGTCTCCACACTGAGAGGCAATGTTGCAACAAAATTAATTCATGGCCCTACACATCTACGGCTTTATACTCCTCACTGATGCAATCATGTGTCTTCTTCTCAAGCACCTGGGAACCCTAACTGGTCTCCAACTGTTGTATGGCTTTAGCACATGAAACAGCTCACTGGCAACCCTCTGGATAACCTCTTTGTGTGTGGACACATCAATTGCCTGCTCGCTCCTGACACCAGAAATCTATCCACAGAGTTCTTCATAAATGCTCCTCTAGCACTATTTTGAGAATATTCCAGTTAAGTTCTGAAAGTCACTGTTGCTCAAAAGGTCACAATGTCTCCATTTTCCTTCTCACTATGTCACTGAAGAGTTTTCATTATTACCCTATTTTGGAATACTTCTTCTTACAAGGCTTTTAATGATCAATTACAAAAGCTCCTATGAAATGGCATACAAAGACAGAAAAATGAAAAGATCAAAACATATCTATCCTCGTTTATGTCTAACAATTATGCCTTTTTTGTCTTTTTGATACAAGGTGTCACTATGCTGTTCAAGCTGGCCTTGAACTCACTTCGTAGCCCAGGCTGTCCTCAAACTCACAGCAATCATCCTGTCTCAGCCTCCTGAGCACTGGGATTATAGGCATGCTCCACCATGCCTGGCTGACAATTACACCTTTAAGAGCAACAACTTCTTTAACAAAACTCTGATCAAAGGCTGAATGAATCTACTGCTGATGCCTGGTGGAAAGAGCATTATAGAAAATAGAGAAAGACAAAGTTATGTAGCAACAATTTATCCCTGGTACTGGCTCCCAACTAAGCTTGCTTATGATGTTCCCTGCCAGGTGTGAAATGCAAGCAGAAAGAGACACAGGGTCCAGCTTTTCTTATCCTTAAGGAATGGGTTACCAACTTGGTTGGCTTGAGAACCACAGGGAACATTAGTAATGTGTATTTCTGAGTGTGTGTCTGTGTGTGTGTGCGTGTGTGTGCACGCATGCATGTGCACACATGTGTATCATGGACATGTGACACAGAAATTTCCACTGTCAGCCCTTGACCCTTCCTCTCTAATACTGTTCACCACTCTGGTTCTAGGCAGCCATGAAGTGAGCAACTTTCCTTCACCATCAGCTTCTTCTATGATTTATTGTCTGGAAGCCACTCAGCCGTGGACTGGAAACTCTGGAAAGGTGAGTCCAGTCAGCCTCTCCTTTACAAAGCTGTGAATGGCAGATATTGTATCCTAGAAATGGCAAAGCTGACTGAAACAGAAAACTATCATTGGAGAAGTAGACTTGCCACTGTGATTGTAGCTGACTGCAGAAAAACCTTTAGGACTGGTTTGT
Source organism: Hydrochoerus hydrochaeris (assembly GCA_004027455.1). Lineage (NCBI taxonomy): Eukaryota > Metazoa > Chordata > Mammalia > Rodentia > Hydrochaeridae > Hydrochoerus > Hydrochoerus hydrochaeris. The sequence goes on along the minus strand of PVLA01001528.1, from coordinate 71,973 downwards.
TTCAAGAATTTGTAAAGGTTTGGAGGTACACGTTATAGAAACTCTGTTGGCAGATGCTGATGAGAAATTCTACTTAGTGTTTAGAAAACGAAAAGGCTGATAGAAATGCTGATGGTAAAGCCAAGGCTTAGGAGAGGTCAATGGGGAAAACAGATTCTGTTCAGAATTGGATAAGAGAACAGAACATACATATTATAATATGGAAAAATGTGTCCACACTTTGGTCATGTCTTGAAAATTTCCAGAGGATGAATTTAAAAGCAGCTAATTGTGTTGACAGAGAAATATCAAAGCAGCTTAATGTTTAAACTATAGCATGGGTATTGTTGGGTGCTTCTTAGAAAATTTGGAGCAAAAAATAGAGCAGAAATGTCTGAAATTTTTAAATTTTCGCTCAAAAAGAATGAATTGTGAAGTTGATACAAAAGTCCATTATGGTTGCTAAAGATATCAATACCATTAAAAAGAAATGAAGTACTTTGAGCTGGGTCTAGAAGAAAGCAAAACAGCATCTCAGGAATCATAAGATTCTCTACCAATTACAGGCTCATTGGTGCAAATGTGCCGATCTTTCAGTTAAACAGAGTCCTTGGGAGCTGTGCTCAATAAAGGCTGCCTAAGGAATTGGTTCCCAGGATTTATTTCATAGTGCTTAACCCTCTGGGTATTCAGAAGCTGCTGTGGCCATAGCCCAAAGGGTCAAGAAGGCATTAGACCTTGGTGTCACATACACCTTGTTGTTTTTGAAGGCAGGCAGAATGCAAGAGTGTGGAGTCATGGAGGCCTCCACCCAGATTTTATAAGAATTGGAGCTGGGTGGGAGGGTGTGCATGAAGTAAAAGCTGCAGAGAAGACACTGGGCAGTCAGAGATGCCAAGAATGTGAAATGCCTTCTGCGAAAACCTGAGAACATTTCTTGAGCTTTGGATCCAGCTCAAGAGAAAGTTACAACCAGCAAAGTGATAGTGGCGGGGCTTTCCAACCCTTCTGGAACACGTATCTCTCCGGCATGTGCTCTGAATGCCAAATAGTAAGTACAAGGCTTAATGTTTGCTTTGGTGAATCTCAGTCTTGCCTTGCCTTGATCCTTTCAAGGGGATTCTTTTCCTCCATTTCTTCTTTTTGGAATGACAGTGTTTTACCCTATACCATTGTATTATGGGAATCTATAACTTACTTTTTTTAGTTTTATAGAGGTTTACAGCTAAGAGTTTACCTTGAATGTAGGAGTAGATTGTGGTTTGAACTATTGAGCAATACCTGAATTGTTGAAATTTTGGGGAAAGGATTACTGAGTTTTTGGATGTAGTACAGGCAGAATTATAAACCAGTCATTGTCTTTTTATGGGGGATAATTGAGGTTTAGGGAGATGGGACTTATTAAGATATTCCTGTAGAAGTTAGTAGATGGTGGGTTAACCCAGCGACGCTCCTAACAGGAGGAGTATTAGGAGGCGGGTCTCGATTGCAGGTGGGCCTTGTAGGATGGCTTTGGAGAGGACTGTGTCTTCCACAGGAGCTCTTCTCCTGTGCTCTGCTTCCTGGCCATCACGAAGTGAGTAGCTTTCCTCTGCCCTGCTCTTCACCTGTGATGCTCTTTCACTGGAGCTAATTGGCTAGGAACTCAATCTCTGAAAACCGTGAGCCATTGGAAACCTTTCCTCTTTTAAGATGTCGACTGTTTGCAGACTCACTGTTTGAATGTCCATCTTATAAGCTTTACTTTTGTAACTTGAATAACTACTTCTAAGAGGACAATATGAAATTATCAACTAGTGATTCCTTACTGTTTATTTTTTTAAATTATGTATTATTTCTACCCTCTCTCTGTTTTTCTTTCTTTAAATAAATTTTTTTAAAAAGATGTTGATGTCTTTTTGTCTTTATGATACAAGTTTTACTAATACAAAGGAGAAGTTTTTTTTTTTATTTCAAAAACGACCTGCTACTTTTAAAGTAACTTAATCTGGTTAGAAAACTGTTCATTCTTTTTTTTTTAAGAGAATAGAACCAAACAAAACAAAATAGAGCAAAGCCAATCCAAACAGAACAGTGAGAGCATTACAGAACTTCAAAACAAGATAATAGGAAATCAACAATGGTTGCCAAAATGTTGTTCTTTATGTTTTAGGAAGAAAATAGTAAAGAAAAGAAAAGCAGAAATATCAGCCCTTAATACTGCATTTTCTATTAAGCTTAGTGGAAATCAATTTTCTTTACATAAAGTTGAGAAAAGGAGAATAACTTTTCTCAATATATTACATGAGTAAATTTATATTCAGTAATACATTGAGGAACATAAGAAATCATGATTCATTTTTATAAATATCAGGAATGTGGAAGTGGGTCTATGTTAAGAAATCATTAATATATTTCATTATATAAATAGATCTTAAAAGAAAAATCCTATGATAACTTCCATAAAGCTGCATCAAATATACGGTCTCCAAATTTCAACAAATATTGACATAATATATAAAAATTGTTCCTATTATCTATCACCATATAAAGTATATGCATTTCTTGACAATAGTCATTCTTTCTGGAGTGAGATGAAATCTTAGTGTTGTTTTAATTTGCATCTCTTGAATGACCAGTGTTGTCGAAATGTTTTTGCATATATTTATTTATGCTTTGTACTTCTTTATCTGAGAAGTCTATTCACATCAGAAGTCCATTTTTAGATTGGGTCTCTAAATTTGGGGGTGTGATTTTTTAAATTTATTATATATTCCAGACATTGGTCCTTTATCTGAGGAAGAGCTGGAAAATTTTTCCCACTATATGTGCAGCCTCTTCACTCTGTTGGTGGTCTCTTTTGCTCTGCAAAGCTTTCAACAAGATGAGTTCCCAGTTGTTGATTGTTTGTAAGATTTCCTGTGTGATTGGACTTCTATTCATAAAATCTTTGCCTACACCTATATCTTCAAGAATTTTAGCTATTCTGTCTTCCAATAAATTTGGGGTTTCTATTTTAACATTTAGATTTTTTTCCATCATTTTTTTCCTTCAGTTTAGTGCATGGTGAGAGATATGGGTTTAGGTTTGATCTTCGGCACATGGAAAGCAGTTTGTCTGGCGCCATTTATTGAACAAGCTATCTTTGTTCCAGGGAAGGTGCTTGGACACTTTGTCAAAGATAAAGTGGTTGTGTTTGGAGTTGTTTTCATGCTTTGAGTATGTTTCTTTGTTGTTTTTGTTGTTTCTTCTAATTTGTTCCATTGATCCTCAGGTCTGGTTTTGTTTTGTTGTGTTGTGTTGTGTTTTGTTTTTATCGCTAGTACCATTGTGTTTTTATCACAGTAGCTTTGCAGTATAATGTCAAATCAGGGATCGTGATGCCCACTGCCTTGCCTTTGTTGCCCAGGATTGCTTAGGCTACTTGAGGTCTCCCCTGATTCCAAATGAAATTTAGGATTGTTTTCTCTTATTGTTAGGTATGCTGTTAGTATTTTGATTATCAAAAAATCAACCAATAACATATACAGGTGGGGATGTGGGGATGTGGGGAAAAGAAATATTTCTCCTCTGCTGGTGGCAATGTAGACCGTGGAAACCAGTGTGGAGATTACTCAAAGAACTAAAACTAGATGTTCCGTTTTAGCTATTCCCTTCTTGCTATCTTCTCAAAAGAATTAAAAGCATCAAGCCCCAGTGATATAGGTACATCCATATTTACAGCAGCATAGTTTGTAATACTTACATTTGGAAACAGCACAAATCCCGTCAACCAATGAATGGATAAAGAAGATGTGGGTTTTTTTTTTTTTAATACAATGGAGTACTCCTCAGCCAAAAACAAAGGTAAACTTGAAACATTTCTAGGTAAATGGATGCATACGCTTAAATGTTGGATACATACGCTTAAATATTGCATTGTTTTTCTGGCATCAGAAAACAAAACTGTAAATAAGGACCACAAGATATAATGCACATTGGGAAATGGGCTGAAAATGTTGACATGGGAAGGAAGAAGGAGGAAGGGGAAAGAGCAATGGAAAAGAGAAAAAAGAATTGAAGGGAAAATGGAGACAAACTTTTGTAAAAAATGAAGGGGAAGGACATTGAAGGGAAGGGAGAAGATTGGGGGGAAAAGAACCATTTTATATATTATGTGCAGGAAGAAATTCCTGTATGATAATCATGTATATTTAAAATGTACCAATAAAATTAATTTTTAAAAACATGCATAAAATAAACCTATATTTTTTATCCTATTAAAAATGTATGTGTATATATGCATTTACAAATAGATATACATACGCACATGTAAAATTTGACAAAAGAAAGTAAAGGCATAACAATTAGGCTCAAAGGAGAAAATGTCAGATTATTAAAGTTTATACTCTGTAAAATAATTTAGCTGGTATCACTCTGGTTTCCAGGGGGAAAAATAGTTACATTTTAAACCTTCACTTTTATGTCTTGCATTTAAAAAAAAAAGAATGAAAAGAAAAGAGAAAATTATAGGCATGGTTGCACACATAATCCCAGCAGCTAGGAGGCTGAGACAGGAGGATTGCTGTGTTTCAAGGCTACCCTGGGATAGATGGGAGCTTCACAGGGTAATGGCTGAAGTCCATCATGAAGGGACATATGGAGAAACACAGCCCACTTCATGGCAGCCGGGAAGCAGAGAGAGAACACAAGGAGCCAGGGATAAGAACACAGCCCCAGGGACTGCGCTTTTGGTCAGCCCTCTGCATACCTGGGGCTTTATGAGAATTTTAAACCATAGAGCACTGGAAAGCCCTCATCACCTGTTGGCATCTTTGGAAATTCCCTTGCAACTGAGAAGATTTATAAGAAAAGGTTCTGAGCTTGAACATATATCTTTAAGTTCAAAATGAGTTGTTATAAGCCCTATGAAAAGATTATAGGGTACCAAGGGTGCGTGTCAGGAATGCAGACACATGTACGGACTGGCAATCTATTCATCTACTAACCACATGAACGAGTAAACTGGGAAAGTTACATGATCAGCTCAACAGATGCAGAAAGATGAGCTGGGTAAAAGGTAATGTTCATTCATACTCAAGTGTCTAGAAAATTAGAAAAGAGGCAAACTTGGGGGATGCATAAAGGGTATCTTTTTAAAATCCAAGGGAAGTATAATCATGACACATTGAAAGAAAAACCCAAGAAATGAGGAAGACCAGTGTCCCCGTGTAAGAAAATACAGACACACAAAGATCGGAAAGAAGGAAACAGTGCTGTCAGTTGGAGCGGTGAGAAAACTCAAAGCATTCTACAACAGTGTTTGAATTAATAGGTGAAGTTTGTCGCTTTACCTAAATAACAATACATACATCAACACCAGTCACGTCTGCCACACTACCAAGCACTGCTTCTGATGTAAATTGCTACTGAGGTGTTAAAAACCTACAATTAAATCTAATGAAAGACATGTGAGGCTGCTGCACCGAGAATTAGTGAACTTGAGATGAGACTTCTAAAGACTCACATAGAGGGAGATACGCGATGTTTGTAGGTCAGAAGACTCTGCAGAAGACTAATCACTACGGTAATTCTCAGATTTATTTATAGATTCACAGAAATCTTAATCTTTTTTTATTTTTGGGTAAAATTAATTTTAAATTTATGTGGAATTGTAATAGGTCTAAAAGAGCCACGATGTCTTTGGACAAATAAAAATAACATTTTGATATACAAAAAATAAATACCAAGAAAAACTAAAACAGTATAGTGTTGGTGCAAACAGACTAAATGAGGAAAACAGAAACCAAGATCTATTCCATTCTCTCTGTCTCTCTGTCTCTCTGTCTTGCTGTCTCTGTCTCTGTCTCTCTGTCTCTCTGTCTCTCTCTCTCTCTCTGTCTCTCTCTCTCTCTCTCTCTCTCTCACACACACACACACACACACACACACACACTTGCCTTATAACAAGGAGGACCATACGAAGCTTTCAGGCATAGGCTGCCTCTCTCAATGCACGATCTTTGTCAGCTGGGCATAAGTAACCCCCTTAATAATCCTGGTCTCTCTCATGCCATAGAAAAATAAATTCTGGGTGATTATAGACCTAAAACAGTAACATAAGACAATGAGTTCTCTAAAAGAGAAAGATGCGGGGTTGCCCAAGGAAACCAGAGTACGTCACTGCGAGAGACAGTAGAGATACACTGGGTTTCCTCTTCTTACACTTCATTGTGAAATTTCTGAAACACTGAGCACAGAAGAAATCATTTCCTAATAAATTCCCTTGTAGCCTAAACCAGGTTTCTGCCATTAATGTACAGTATTTGTTATGTTTATACTCACAAACGTTCTTTTACTTGTCTTTTTATGCATTTTCCAGTAAACTGAAAGCAACAAAGTGTATCTTTCTAGGTATTTGTGCAAATACTTGTCCTTGCACATTATTAGCTGGATTTCAGTGTTTATTTATAGTTTCATGTAAAGTTTATGTGCAATGAGATGTGCAAGTCACAGTCATCTATTTGCTGAATTTTGACAAATTGTTGCATCTGGGGAACCATTAATTAGACCCAATAGGATACTGAGATACTGAAATTCATTACCAAGGCTGTGGTTTATATTAAGTCACAGATAATTGCACACAGACATAAGGCAAAGCCAGCAGGGAAAGCTATAATCAATATGTGAGAAAAATATGTCTAAAATTCAATAATTTAAGGAGCCAACAGTGCTCATATTTTTTCATCTGTTTCTTCATTAAGATAATAAATGTAATGACTTTTATTATAACTGGAATTCCATATGGAAAAGATAAGGTTATTAATTTGATTTATCTATCAATTAGTCAATGTATTTAATCTGCACAATACTATTAAAACTTAGGTTAATGAAACTTGCTTTAAGGCTCTAAAGAATGTCAACAGTTTTCACTACACTTAATTCCATAAATCATGGTTTTAATACTGGCTTAATAAGAACAAAGGCTGCATATAAGCCATGTGTACCATATCCCAAAAGACTGGCAAAAACTCCCAGGAAGACAGTATTGGTCAAATCTCAGTTCATTGTGTTATGTAGCACAGGTTTACTCTTTGGGTACTCACTGCAGTTGGTCTCCTGGGTTTACACCAAGGTTAATGTGCTGAAGCCTTGAGCACCAGTGTGTATAGCTACTGAGTTCTGGAACATTCAGGAAGTGGGGACCTAGGGGGCAGCAGTTAGGTCAAGAGGAACATGGGAGGAAGTTAGGTTGTTGGGAGAAGGCCCTTGAAGAAGACATAGGTCCTGCCTCCTGCTCTTTTTCCTTTCCTGCCCGCATGATAAGAACAGGCCTCTCCCATCGTCTACTCCCATCACCACGTATCACGCTTCAACAGGCCCAGAACAACAACAGCAAATGACCGTGTACTCTGAATGCTCTGAAAATGTGAGCAAAAATAAAACCTTCCTTATTAGAAAGTGATTGTCTAGCATACTTTTCCACAGTAATAGAAAACTGCCAAACACAGATCTGTTCTTAATTGTGAAAGTACCCCTAGTTGAGGTAGCATCACAGAGCCAGTGTAGTCATGCATGCCTGTGATCCCACTACTCTGGGAAGCTGATGCAGAAGTGTGACAAGTTCAAGCCCAGCCTGAGCAACATAGCATACTCTGCTCAAAAAACAAAAGAAATTAAAAAGGACTGGTTTGTATCTCAGTGCAAAGGCCGTGAGTTCAATCCAAAAAACTGAAGTGCCATAAGAATTCTGAAGAATTTATTATCAGTAAATAAACATTTTAATATTTATTTGTCTAACTTAAATGCAACCACTGGGAGCTTTGCTCCTACTACTGGGAGCAAATAAGCAATTCATATTTTTCATGTGTACTGGTTGATGGATATCAAGACATATGGGTCTCTTTTTAAAAGAAAATCAATTTTATCTCCATTTGTTGACAAAGTCAAGAGAACAAAGATATCATTTACTTTAGAGTAAATGTTCTTGGCTTTGACTCTAATAGAATCAAAGATTGTTGTAAATAAATTAACTTATTCCAAGTGTTATGGTTGATACATTGTGTTAACTTGTGACATCTAGAAGCTTTTGATATAAAAAAAAATGAATACTAAGTGACTCAGCAGCTCTACATCCTGGGGTGAAGAAGACAAGCCATTACCTCTTTAGGACATTGTGTCATTTTGAGAAGGTCAGAAGTTTAATTAAGTGACTCAGCAGGGGTCCAGGGTCCTTTCTTTGTAAACATCCTCAGTTTGTGCAAGAAGAGGGCGCAGAGACAGTGTGAGTGCTACCCTCACCCAAGGGGCATTGCCTGCTTACAACATAAAGGAGAAGAAGCCTGCTCTCTCTTTTGCTTTTGTTGCTTTTGCTGTCTTCTGCTGCTTGAAGTGTTGCCTGGCTGCCACACCACTCTGCCTTGGTGCTTGATTATTGACTGAAACCTCCACAAACTGTGAGCTAAATAAGGCTTTCCTTCCTTAATTTTGGGAGTCAGTTGTTTTGTCCCAGCAGTGAGAGAAAAGTAAACAAGGCACCAACTTATTCTTTAAGAAATTTATCATCAGTATGTATGAAAAACAAACCAGCTGGTTGTAGTGGAGCACACCTGTAATCTCAGCACTCAAGAGCCTGAGGCAGGAGGATTGCCATGATTTCAGAGCCAGCCTGTGCTTCACAGTCAGTCCAGGGCCAGCCTGAACTTCATACTGAGACCTTGAATCAAAAATCAATCAGAGCTGGGGGTTTAGCTCAGCGGAATAAGTGCCTGCTTGGCAAACACAAGGTTGTGAGTTTGATCCCTGGTACAAAAAAAAAAAAAAGAAAGAAAATGAAAATCAATCAATCAATAAAGTTTCCACATTTCCTCTTGTAAAGGGAGAAGATTGTCGATGTTTGACCCATTTAGTACTTTTGCCTTTCCTGCATGTATGCAGTATGGATTCACCCAGTTACAGTTGGATCAACTGGGCTGCCATCCACCCATGTGGCCTACAGCTGCGTTTGTAGGATTCTGCCTTCTGTTTTGCATATGTGTTTTTAACTCATGTTCTACTACTTAGTCTTAGAAAATGTAGCTGTTTTCTGCACCTATTGAGTCAGTGCTGCCACTGCATGGTGTTTGTGTAGTAGAGAGCACTAACCACTCGATTACCACTAGCAGTTCACTGTCTGGGGATGCTAGGCTGTTTTTCTTCCATGTTATAGGTGTATAAGATGTTGACTAATGCCATAGTAAGAAAGTAGTATCTACTTATTAGGATAAATGATGCTGGATATGTCCAACAGACAGCTTTCCCATCCCAAAGCTGAGATCGTTCCACTTTCCCACAGTTTTCTACCCAGCACCTGGAAATACACCAGCTGTGGAGGAAAACTCTCAGGAGTCTTGCTCAAAGGGGAGTCAATGTCTAGCTTTTCACATTTCCATCAACAACTGTGAACAAGAGAACTGCCTCAAATTGAGATCTCTATGGCCTTCAGAGACTAAGACTTCAGCGTCATTAATCATGACCAGGATTTGGAGAAAAGTGTTGGTGAGTTTCATAAAGTCTTTAAATTTCATCCTGGGAGAATTAAGACTGTCTTCCCATCAGTCCTAAACATGAGATAATCAGGGAATGATGAGGAAAGTTAAGAAATGTCAAGAGTTGCAGACGTAAAGAAGAAATTGAGAACTTTCTGAGGATGGAGATGGCAGAGGGCTCTGTGGAAAGGAAAATGACCCCAGGCTACTCAGATCAGCAAGATTCCCGCAGACCAGTGAGCGGCACTTGCATCTACCTATGGTTTAAAGTTCCAATTTGCTGTCCTGCTTTCTCATTCCCTCATTTCCCCCACACAGTCTCTTCACAGCATATAAGAGTATTATTTTTGACATTTCACTTTCTGATGAAAAAGCAAATGGATTCCTAGAAATCCCTCTCCCAAGGCTCCTATGAATGCTCCATCTGTGTGCATATTGAGTTGTTCCTCAGGGCTTCCTTCCCAGCCTTGGCCACCTTCCTCCGGGTGTCCCTTCCCTGCTCACTGTGGCCACTCCCCAGCACCTGGAAATGCACCAACTTTGCCACCCTTGAGTGAAGAGCAGATGAGGCTCTGAGATCTCGGTCCTCTGCCCAGCTGGTCCGTCTTGTCTTTCTCATCCAACATTCCTCTGCTCACAGTGTGAGAGCTACTGGTGGCATCAACCCTGTGATCTTTAATCATGGTTGTCAATTTGACTAGATGAAGAGCTTCCAGGCAGATTGGTAAAGCAGAATTTTGGGTGTGTTTGTGGAGGAGGATCCTGAAATGATAGTCACGTAGGCCAGCAAACCAAGTGGTGAAGACCTGCCTGGATCGTGGGTGGCACTGTCCTGTAGGCTTGCAGCCCCCTGGGATGAAACAGGGAAGGAGGTAGAAGTCAGCCTTCTTCCAGAAAGTTCCATTCTGCTTGAGCAGTGCCTTTTCTGCTGTTGCCACTAACTGTGGACATCAGACTCCAGCTTCTTCAGCCTTTCAGTGTGGACCCACTCCAGGGACTCTGTAGGCCTTTGGTCTCAGACTGGCCCTCCTTCCCTGATCTCCATTGTTCTGAGGCTCCCAGCCTCTTAAAATGAACAGCTCCTGGATCCTATTTGTCTCCAGGGTGCAGACACAGAGGACCACTCTGCCTCTTGCTCTGCAATCCCATATAATAAATCCTCTTTCACAGTTATATATGTAGATCTTATATTGCTTCTGTTCTTCAAGAGAACCCTCTTGGTACCTGTGCCCTTTGGGCCTCCTGATTCTGACCTAACCTTTGATGCTTCAGTACCACCTCAAGGCCCCAAAACAGTCTAACCTCGGTCCCCTCAATCTCATGTCTTGAGAAATATGTGAAGCCAACTTTGGGAAGACCAGGGCTTTGCAACCTGGTTAGGGCAGGAGGACGCAAGGGTGCTGGTGTGGCAGGGTGCTGCAGGCAGCAAAGCAGGCTGCATGGCCCCAGATAATGGCCATCAGGCTGATGCACCAGCATGCAGCTCTGGGCAGTGAGGCATGCAGAAGACACTGTGTCCTGGTTGTTCAATAGTGAAAACCTGATGGAAATAATAGAGACATCCATCTGAAGGTGAGAGGGAGTACTGTGAAACCTTCTAATGCAAGGAAGCAACTTGGAAACATAAAGCCTACACGGTAGGAGCATTTTGGTATATAGAACCCTACTTTAGAATGTGACAATAACAACTTAGATAGCTGAGTAGTGTCTTCTAACATAAAAATGCATTGTATTTTATAAAACTATAGCTGATTACAATAACTATTTTCAAAAAGTTTTGCAAGCACTATTTTCATAAAGCATTCAATAAAGCTTCCTTGAACTACCCTTCCCTGGAAATGATCTTTCTCTGAATTATTTATTGAGAAGATAAACACATAAAATTTATAAACTTCATTTTTATACCTTTCTTAGGTACTCCACTTTTCATTCCTAGTGGGAAAAGAATTGCTCAACTTTTAGGTATTATTCACACTTAACCTTCCCTCTGTTATCATATAGAAAAAATTAAAGTGCTATCAGCAGGTACTGATTATGAAATTTCTATGGAATTACGATGCTCCGGGGCTTTCTTTTTTCAAGGTACCATGGTTTGAAGCATCACAAATGCCTTTCACCTTCAGCAGTTTCCTCTTAGTTCAAACCACAGATACTCGTGTGTACCTGTGCTCAGCTTGATCTGTCTTGCAATGCCACCGTTTACTCTTGATCTCATCAGTTAAAGGTAGTCTCCCAGACACTTTTTCTTTTTCTATAAAGAAATGGATTCAAATTCATCATTTTTAATATGATTAATCGAGTAGGGAGTTCCGCAGGAGCATTGCTCGGCTCCACTTTCCTGTTAACAGTGTTTAACACTTAGTTTCAGCAGCATTAAATGCAGAGATAGAGGTACTTATACACTCACTTAATCTCAAATTAAGAGGACATCTTTGCTAAATTGAAAACCCATTCAAATAAAAAAAAGAGAAAGAATGTTTTTGTGGGTTGAAACACAAAACTCTATGTTTAATGTATTAAGAAATAGATTGTATCAGTCTCAGGACATTAATATTATAAAGATTTTACACAATGTTGGCTGACTTAATGTGAGGTAGAGTAAATTATCTTAGAAAGAGACAAGTTGTTATTAATGGCAGTTTCATGCTTTTTAGTTTTCTCTTAGAAATTCATGTTTACACTAAAAATTTCCCTTGTTTCCTAGGTTCATGGAGCTGATGCAGAGCCTTGGGAATATTTTAATGAATAATTTTTTAGGTAGAGTAATGTGGTGTGACTTTCTCATTTAAAGCTCACAGTATTGGGGGATGATGGATCAGGACCAGTAAGTGGAGAGCAGGTGAGCGGAACTGAAGTAAATTGCTGTCGGATCTGATACGTTTCTTAAGCTAAATGTGTGAACTGTTTTTATGCCCAGGATACAGAGGAAGAATGGAGCGTGCCAACTAATTGGAGCAGCCGTATACATGGGGCCCATGATGCCTACAGCAACCGTTAGCAGTTGTTTCTGCCCAGCTAAGACATTCATTGAGTAATTCATAAGATCAGAGAGTGAAGCAATTGGTTCTTATGATTTGAAATCACTGAGTTGTGTAGCAGTGATAGAATCTAACTAGCCTAATACCAAAGCTAAACATTAAACAGTATCTCCAAAGATAAAGTATCTGCACATTCCCTAACTGACATGGTGCACACTCCTAAAATCTACTATGTACTTGTGACCATGGGGCTAGATACCAGTTCGTGGATCTCTTGCAGTTAGGTGCTGTCCTATGACTGGGTCCCCAGTGGCATGTGACAGGGGTGATGGGAGTAGGTACAGGTCACCAGCATCGAAGGGACCATCCCATGCCAGGCCCTTCACCCACTGCTCCTGACATGCCTGGCATTAAAGCCCTGCAGCCTTGGGAAGCGTGACTTAGAGCAGCTGGACAGCCTTCAACTGTTAATCAATAAACAGGCTCTTTAGTCTGGCTTTGCATTCGATTCCCCTATGGTAACAATCGTTTAGAATGTTGTGACACAATGGAAATTCTCTTCAAAACCAACCACCAGTCACTCCGGGTTGTGTTCGAAATTACACAGAAAGGAAATGATCTCTTGGCTCGTGAAAGTGCAAGTACGTGTTTGCTGTGTGGTTACCTGAAGTCAAGCTGATAACTTCCTCCTCTGTCTCTTACAAGCCACTCAAGCCCTTCCCCACTGCAGCCCTTCCACAGCAGAGTGAGCGCATTTCCTGAAGTGGGTTCCCACAAACCGGAAATACATCCCAAAGTACTTCAGGTGAGAAACAAATCCATATCCAGGTATCCAGCTCTCCCCACATCTCTTCCAGCTGTTTGGTTTTGTAACTTCTGCTCTAGGACCTCCTTGGATTCGTTTTTCCTTCTTTGTTCTTGTGTGGTCAACTCTTGGTGATCTCCTGAGTTTCTGAGGCCCTTTCGTCACCTGTATCAGCTGATACAACTCACAACTGGTCGCTGCACTGCCACAGCCATCACAGGTTAGGGGTTTTTACGGTTATCTTGTACTGACCTTTCCCTGTCAGACTGGAAGTACAGGAAAGGCTGTGATTGTCCTGATATCCCCTCCCTGCAGCCCAAATTCCCCTTGTAGAAGACCCTTTGAAAACAAAGGTCATAGACAGAGCCCATGGACTTGTGGGGTCATCCTTTGGATCTCTGGGAAGTCATGGGCACCAGCAGACCTGCCTGTAGGAACTTTGCTTTGCCAGTCTCTCACCTGCCCCAGGATGTGCAGATTTCATGCAATCTGTATGCGTGTGGGGGGGCAGAATCTACATTTTGTCTCCAAGCAGCTCTGTCCTTTGGAGGATTTTCTTGCTCACAAGGATCAGAGGCAAAATGAGGGATGTTTTCCAAGTTTACGCTTCCTACTGACCTAAGGATTCCAAGAGCTTGCTGTTGGGACAGGGGACTTCGCTTCATTCTCTTTTATGCTTTCTCTTTTTAAAGGCTATTAATTGCATATATTAATAAGGTTCAGTGTAATATTTTCAAATATGTATACAGTGCAAATTGTGTATATCCAACCACTCTTCTTCTGTCCCTGACCACATGACACCCCTCGTACTCTTCCCAGTGCCCAGAATCGATGCCCTATGCTCAGGTTGAGTTTATTTTTTGTTTCCACATTGCACACAGAATATATGATGCTTTTTAATCTATGTTTGGCTTATTTTTCATAACATCATGTCCTCTTATTTCCTTCATTTAGCCACAGATCATTTTCTCAATATTCTTTTTCTTCTTTGCTCTCATGAGAAGTTTTGTTTCAATGAAAGCTGTGACAACAGGAAATGAAGGAGAACAGAATCATTTGTGGAATTTTAATTTTCATTATCTTACATGCCAGGAACACTAGAAAGGGTACAAAAGGGACATGCATTCAGACGTGGGAATTTTGTGAGGGCGAATAAATCACAGGCGTAATACTCAGTGGTAGATTAATCCATTGGTGAGCTCCTAGGAGATGGGGCCTAGTTGGGGGAAGCTGTTCACCAGGAGTAGAAGGATAAGTCATTGTCCCTAGCCCACTCCTCTCTCTGGTTCTTCCTCCTCCTCACAGCTTCCTGGCTGCCAGAAGCTGAGCAGCTTTTCTGGGCCATGCAATTCTGCCTCAAAGCCAGCCAATCTTGGACTGAAACTGCTGAAACTATAAGTCAAAAGAAACTTTTTGCCCTTTCAGGCACATAGGTGCTTAATACACATCCTAGAACACATAAATAACACAGGAGAAAACATGAGACTTGGCTGGGAATCTCTGCTTTGGATGGCTAGGGACAGGGGCATATCATAAGGTTTGATAAAGAATGGTCTTTAAATGACCCTACATAGAGGTTGAGTCAGGAAATGCCAGTTCATGGCCCACGAACCTGTGCTGAAATTTTCCTGGGTTAGGTAATGCCCCAAGACATCAATAAACTCACTGAGAAGAAAGCAGACTCTAGCAAGTTGGCCATCTAGTAGAGGCATGGGAGAGGCATGAACCAAACCACTACCAACTTAAACCAAGATTCCCTACCTTCTAATAAACATTTCCCACTGACCTGAGCCAGTGTGAATGCAGATCTTTAGCAGAGGGCTCTTCTTTCAAAAATCTAGTCATCAGCTTCAACTTCTGCTTCACCCATTCCCATTGCTCAATTAGGCAAAGATGTATGTTCTTTCCCTTCTGCACCTATGTCACGACTTGAATTCCTGCACCCCTAACTTTAAAGCATTTATAAGCCACTGAGCAGGCAAATTGAAAAAGGAAAGGGAATTTCTCCAAATTGTGTGTGAGGATGTATGAATTTTCAAGATGGTCTCTGAAAAATTTCTTCTCTGAATGTCAGGCTTTGTCAGTTAAGTCTTTTTCAGCTCCATGCTCTCTGAAGTGAAAAAGATACATTGGAAATATTTCATGCCACACACACCATCTTCTTCCAATGACAAGGGTGCACATCTTCTGACAGGAAGTCACCTTCCAGCTCTGTTCTTCAGCCCATGCATATTCCTTAGAAAAGCTAAATTTCCTCATTTTGAATCTTCAGTTCATCCTAGTATTCAAATTCCCCCTTGGTGAGCTTAATATTCACAACTGAATTTCACCAAAGAGCCATCTACACGTCTTGATTCTATTTCTGTGTTTTTTCTCCATCTTTGACAAAATTCCGTCTAGTCTCTGCTCCTCCTTTCAGTAGGATCCTTCAAATGCAGGGCACCTATGATTCATGTGTCATTAAACCCCAGGGACACTGTCACTGTTGCAGCCTGGCTCACTGTGTCCTTTCTCACACCTCTGTCTGGGTGCTGAGATGCCGTCTGTCTGGGCTCCTCTCTGCAGCCCCTGATTTTGCATCGGGCTCCTTTGCATGGCTCCTTGGTAGATGTTGGGTTTCCAAAGACTCTGCTGATGGCATCTTTTCTTCTGTCCCTACATGTTGTCAGTCTACATTCTGGCCACTCTGATTTCCCTTAGCACAAGAGTGTTTCTGCCTCTCAAATATCTGCTGTTGTGTAGACCAACATCCCACCTGCAGACTCTGTTCACTTCTCGCTGTCCATCTCTGTTCAAACTGCTTGACACTCACTTACCTTGTCCTTTCCTTGCAACGCCGATGCCTCCTCTCCCCACCTCCATCAGGAACCTCGATCCTCCTTTGCCCCGACAGTTTCCCATTGGCCCAAAGAAGTGGCTGAAACGCACTGCATCCTCCTGTGCTCCGCCCTCTGCCATATTGCACAACTTCATCAGGAGACTGTCATGCAGATGTGATAGAAAGGCCTCTCCTGGCTCCTCAGTGCACAGCCTGCACAGTGACATGGGTGCTGATCCTCTCTTCCCTCATCACCAACATTCAGTCACCAAACACGTTCAGCTTTGTGTCTGGAGATCTCATGCATTTCCACATTCCCACATTTCCCCATTCCACTGAAAGCAGAACCTATGATTATCTTTTCCTCAACTCTGCTCCCAGTCCCTGGCTTGTTTTTTGTCCTATTCCTGAATTACTGTTGCAGTCTCTGTAGAATGATATTTACGAACTCGTCACTGCTCTCCCATGACCCCCGTAGATAAGCAGTGAGCCACTCGACTCTCAATTCTTCCAAATCTGGTTCATTCTCCCCTTCTCCCCACACAGTCAGGACTTGCTGGCTGCCTTCCTTTATCCAAAGGCCTCATGCTGTCTATCACAAGCAGCCTTGTTGGAGAACCCCAGGACCCAGCATCCTTCACCCACGGTGCAGCTCTCAGGTTGACCATCTGTTTAGGTCTCTGATGCATCCCCGTCACACTGGGCAGTGTCTGGCCTGCATAAGTTCCTCAGTGCCCTGAGCACTCACTATAACATATTTGAGCTACACAGTGAGTATGTGTTTCATTGTCTGAATTCCAGAAACATAGGTATGACTTTTCCTCTAGTCTGTCCCGAGCTTCAACACAATCCTTGGCATGTACCTCTAGGTGAGGATATGTCATTAGAAAAAAATAGTGTTGATAACTGATGCACTAATTTTGAAATGATAGTATTTTAAATATATAGGACTAAATAGATAATGCTATTAAATTAATTCCACATGCTTCTTTCTAGTTACTGAGGAAAATTTTATTTGCTGTACAAAATTTAAAATTGTGTATGCAGAGTCATTGTAAAGAGTTAATTGTAGATTCATTGTATAGGTTTATTCTAGAAATATATCCCACTGAATGCAATCTAGTTTAGGTTGTATTTCGCAGAGTTTACTGTGCTATTTATGTTTTTCCTGTTGGAATTGAGATGTCTTTTATGGAAGAGGGAGGCCAGCCTCTGTGATGTCTCTTGGGGTTGTCTGAGGTCTTAGGACATATGGGGATTGTGTCTATTTCCCAAGGACACAATGCCTTCCCCAGGGAAAGCACAACCCAAAGATTCTAAGTTTAAAGCTTTGTATCTGCCTTTCTGAGAACCTGTGAACAAAAAACTCTCATCAAAATGTAGAGAACAAAACAATGCCAGTAGCTAAATAATGCATCTAATTATTTTAACTTATTTTATTACTGAGAATAATTTGTTCCAATGCTGATTCAAATATTTACATGCCAAAATAAGTGTCCAAGAGTTTGTGTTAACACACTTGAAATCGAGAAGAGGTGTATTGTGATTTAAAAAGGAAAAGGGTTTTTTTGTATTTTTTTATTTTAAAATAAAAAAGAATAAAAATGATGATACAGAATTTCAAAACAAATAATGGGAGATTAACAATGGTTAATGTATTTCATATTGTTATCTTCAAAGCAGTTTCTCAGATTGCAATATATAGGCATGAGAAAATGATCAAGCAATGAAAGCACAAATCATTCTTTTTGATAAACTAACAGAAATTAGTTGTATAATTATCTACCATGTTATATATATTATCTACCATATTATATATAATATAAAAGATAATATATAATATAAAATATATATTACATATAATATAGATTATATATAATATATAATATGGTAGATAATTATACATATTATATATATTATCTTTTCACCTTCCTTTCTTATTTTTTTTGCTTTTGTTTTGTCTTTTTGAGACAGAGTGTCACTACACAATTCTGGCTGGCCTTGAGCTCACTTTGCAACCCAAACTGGTCTCAAACTTGTAATGATCCTCCTGCCTCAGCCTCCCAAATCCTGGAATTACAAGCAAGCGAATGCCACCATGTCCAGCTCTTCCCTTCCTTCTTGTCTCCTTTCCCTGTCCCAGTTGTTCCTGCCTTTTGAGCAATTTCTTCCCCTTTCACTTTCACAATAGCTATTATATATTTTGTATCATTATTTACTCTTCCACTTTTTTACAGTAGGGAGAAAACACAATGTTTATACATGCAGCGCTGATTTTATTTATGAATATGTTCTCAAACTGCCTCCATTTACCTAGGAAAGCCTTGAGCTTTAGGGGAAGGAAGAAAAAAAGAAGAGAAAAGATTATAAGTATATATGTATACATATGTGTGTGTGTGCAAATATATGCTAGATAGGTAACTATTCTACTAATTCCTGTTCATAAAAAGAACAGCTTGTGTTTTCATTGTTTAATCATTTTTTCATGCCTCAGTCTTATAATCTGAACAACTACTTTTGAAGATAATAATATGCAATATATTAGCAGGTGTTAATTTCCTATTATTTTGTCTTGAAGTTCTGCACCATTTTTATTCTCTTTTGTTATTGTTTTTAAAATAAAAAAGTAAAAAAAGCCTTGAGTTTATCCTTTTGTAGCTGAGTAGTAACCCATCATATAAAACTACTACATCTTTTTAACCCATTCTGTGGCTGATGGGCATTTGGATTGTCTCCAAGAGTTAACCATTACAAACTGTGCTGCTATCAACATGGGTGCACATGTATCGCTGTGGCATGGGAAAAGGTGACCCGGGCTCATGGAGTCAGAGGTTCCAGGCTGTGGTCAGCTAGCTGAAAGGCAGAAATGACACGAGGGATGAAAGCTGCTCCACTCACAGGATGCAAAAAACAGGACGAGACTGAGAGGAAAGGGCTGACAATCAGATTACAGTCCTCAAGGTCACACTCCGTGGCCCATGCCCTCCAGCTGTGCCCCAGTACCCCACTCACCGGTCAGCTCATCAGCGAGCTGCTCCATCCACAGTGGTGATGCTCTCACAGCACCATCCCTTCTCCAGAGGGTCCCCATCAGGTTGACCAGCAAGACCAACTGGAGGGTGTTTCTTTGCACCTTTCTGGTTTGATGCTTTCAGCTCTCACTTGGCCCTCATTCCTGGCTCAAGCTCTCAAGCTCTTCCTCCCCTCGCGCCGTGTTTTATGATCAGCCCCTGAGTAACGCCTTCTGGCTGAGAAGATTTGAATGACGAGTTCACCACGGTCACAGGTTCTCTGACCTCACCCAGCCTCGGTCTTCTTTCTCCTTTGAAAGCTCTCTATGGTTGATTTTTCTATTACAATATGGAAATCAATTAATGAAAATATCAATTCTCCACTGCTGTGGTTTGAATATCCCTCCAAACACCCTGGGTTGAAAACCTGATCAACAGGGAAGTGCTGTTATGAGGTAAGAGCCAAAGAGAAGTGCTTGGATCCTGGGATAACTGGCTGTGTCCTGCTGGGAATCTCCCCAGAGGCCACATCCTGGAGCTGAGAGTTCTCAGCCCCTGAAACTGTGAGATGGTAAATGTCCGTTCATTAATAAATACTTTGTGGAATTCTGATCTAAGAACACCAAGCTGACTAAGTATTTCCAAGCAAGGAGCTTTCTGGTAGCAGAAAGTGAACAACAGTCTCAGTTCATGAAAGAGACCCCCCTGGTGGGATTTTGAAATAGTTGTGCTACCACTATAACCCAAGACCCCACTGCTGGTCAAGATCAGCCACATTGAAAAGAAGATTTATGAAAAAGCTGTGTGCTGAGTTCTTATGGAGGATGCAGTGAGGGAAAAAGCAGTCCCCACAAGGGTCAGCTTCTAAACAGTGATGGACATACACGGGCTATTTGAGTAGTGGCATGAGATAATATTTTTATGCACAGAAAGATTCCGACGTGAATGGAGGAAAGAGGCGATGGCATCAGAAAGCAAGAAAAACAGAGTGAACTGAAAAAAAAAATCTGTAAATACTGGAAACTCCAACCAAAGGTCTGCATTAGAGCTATTTCTTATTTAGCCAAGAATATAAACATGTGTGTGAGAGTGTTTGAATTAGGAAGCTAGATAAAAATGATTTCAGGCCAATGAAGTTATTTTATGACATCACTGTGTGAGTTTCCTAGGGTTTCATTGGTTTCCTGGGGTTGTCCTACAAAATTCCACCAATGGGGAAGCTGAAGACAGGAGAAATCTATGTTCACAGTTCTGAAGATAGAAATCCAAAATCAAGGTGGGGGAAGCTCATGCTCCGCCCACCCCCACTCCCCCACCCCCGCTCTGTAAACCTCCCTTAGGACCCACTGGCTTCCCTGAAAGCCACGTGTCCACGGCTCCCTGTTCCTGGTGTGCCCTGGCTTGTGCTGCATCTCCTTATCAACATCCGCCTCTGGCACTGTGCACTGCTTTCCAGATCAGGGACCTCCCTCCTGCAGCTGGCCCAGCCTTAACTGGTCCCACCTGCACTGGCCTTGTTTCTAGATGAGTTCACTTTCCAAGGTGCTGGGGCTTCAAAACAACATAATTCAATTTTAAAAAATACTCAGGCCCATTAAAGTAATAATGGAAACCCATTATTTCTATTTAATGCAAGAGAATATTGTTACCAGTACAAAGAGTTCCCTTCAAGATACTGAAGCTATCTCATTGGCTACATAAAAGAATAACATAATTAGTACCAACTTCATCATGAGAAAGCTTTTGTTTATATGCTAGAGTCTCTATGTGCTTTTAGTTGCTTGCTGGTAAGGTGAATTTTTACTTAGGGCCAGAGAGATCTAGTAAAAGAATGGAGAAGTAGGTGTTGCAGAAATACAATTAAATATAATTAAAAATAAAATCAGCTGACTCCTCCCAAAAAACCTCTTCATAAAAGTAGAAAACAAACCGAAACAATTTTATTAATGAGTAAGCATTGATTCAAAATGTGAGGTGTATCACATATAATTGTCTAAACTGACCACAAAGAGAGAGAATGTCACACATCTATACAGCCCAGCAGATGCAACCCATTGTGTACATGTTCTCAAGATAAACAGTAATTAGTCCTCGAGTAAGAGGACTTGACAGCACCATTTGTCACATGTGGAATGCTCTAAATACATTTGGTAATTGGGGTGGCCATCTGTGCTAGATGATTAGCTTTCCCCAACGGAAAAATAAACTTCTATCATCTTGCTGATAAAAGGTAGTTTTGGAGCAAGGCACACAACCAAGTTAAGCTTCAGTCCTCCTAAGAGAGCTGGGAGAGGGACACACTATCGCTGAGGATTACATTTCAAAATGATGGACCCAGGGCCCTTCAGAAAGACATTCCTGGGCTACAAAGCCATCGAGAAGTTTATTTAACCTTTAAAAAGAGTTACAAACACGTCAAAGAGATAAAACACACATATAAAGTTTTGTTAAGTAAATGCTCGAAGAAAAAGATGAGGCAATTCTTTCCCTTGTTTTCCACGGGGACAGTGATGGCTCTTTCTTTCCCTTGGCCTTTCCAGCGGTGTTTTCCAGGAGGGCATCAGTCATCCACCACCAGGGCCATGAGATGTAAAGTCACATGAACAGTTGTCTCGTGATTTTATTTCTCTTTGGAATTTGATTTTGCATACTATTTTTTTTAGCAGACTCCCTATCTTCTAGAACAATATTCTTTTTCTTAGAAAGAATAAAATATGTGTGAATTGATAGCAAATCTGTGGGTTGACAAATGGGAGTTTCCAGATTTGTCATTTTCCAAAGCATTGGCCCCATTAGCCTGTTGAAAAGGGGCTTCTGGTGTCTCGGGGTCCTGGGTGGGTTCTGTGACTCCAGAAAGCTCTCGTGGAAAATGACTCAAAAATTTCCATCAAGTAGGTTTTTTTCTCTGAGCTTGAGTTCAGAAATCGCCTTCACTCATGAAGGACCTGACATCAGGACAGTGCCCACAGATCATCTCGTCCGGAGTAGAATAGCTTGTCTGGTAAATAGCTTGTCGTCATCAACACAGTTAAGCCACTTTACCCAGTGCACTCAGGAATTTTCACGCATTCTTCTAATTTACCTCTTGTTTTGAAAGTTTGAATGCATGCTTTAGATGGAGACCTTTCAAACACTTTCTTCACTTTCTGATTTGAACTGTAAGGCAAAATAGAGCTATTAGTATTTGCGAACTTTCCCTCGTAGGATCTGTCAGAGCCAGCCAAAGAACTTACTTTCCTGAGGACATTTACCAAGAGGGGACCAAATTAAATCTTCAAATGTGAGAATCCCCTCTTCATGTAAACCTCTGATTTATCCACCGAACTGACAACAAATGGTGTAATGTGCATCTCGAGTTTGAAAACTCTCTTTAAGTTAGCTACTAAACAGAAATCTCATTCCTTTGAATAACATTTATTTATGTAAAACAAATACCACAAAATTTATTTTTTTATTTATTTAAAGAAAAAACAAACCAAAAAAAAATGTAGAAATGATACAGAATTTCAAAAAAATAACATTAAGAAATCACTAGTTGATATATTACACATTGTTGTCTTAAAACTAGTTGTTCAAGTTACAAAAACAAAGCATAAAAAAAATCACTCAGCTATGAAAAAGGATAATCTTGAGGCTTTTATAGGTAAATGGCGGCAACTTGAGACTATTCTCATAAGTGAAATAAATCAAACTCACATTTGTAAATATCATATTCTCTCTCCAGTGTAAAGAATAAATAATAATAAAAAACTGAAAGAGTAATAAGATGCAAAATATGTAATAGATATTGTGATAATGAAAGAGAAAGAAAGAGCTCTAAAGGAAAGAATGCCTTGTAGGTATACACATATAACTGCATCTATAAGTGTGCAAGATAGGTAATGATACAACTAATACTCTGTTAGCTCATGGAACAGAATAATTTGTGCTATCATTGTTTGAGCATCTGTTCACAAAACTTATTTTAATAATTTACTTTTGTGACTCCTGATACATACATGAGAATTTACTTAAATGTTTTAAATTCTCTTCTTTAGTCGAGTGTGCTTTAACAAAAACTGGTGATGACAGAACTTCAGAAAGGTTAAGCATAGGGTTAATACTGCTTTCCTATTCTATGGGGAGCAGAGTTTTCATTAAATCAGGGGGGTCAGTAGGAACCCCTGACAGGTATTACGATGTAAATTGAATGTTACTGTATTGTTATACTTTGGAATATCTCATTTTTTGAGATTTTTCTTTGTTCAATCCAATATATTGTCATGATTTTCACTGAAAGATCATAACCCATGCAATTAACAGTATCTGCTACTGCGGTCCATATTTCAGCAGTAATTTTCTGTGCAAGAGAGCTGGGTAAAAGAGCAGCACATGGCATCACAGTATCATTTCCTGTCTAGGGAAGAAAATAATCATCTCCACTATGTCCCCTTTCTTGAGACAGTTTCCCAAAATTTAATGTTTAATAAAAATGGATAAAGCATGTCCAAATTATGAAAATAATCAAAACTATAGCAGCACATGTTTCATGAGCTAAATGAGGATTTAAAATGAGCCAAACATCTAGTGCAAGACAGTGAATTCATGCCTTTATCAGCTGCGGTAGATGTGATGTTACTAAAATCTGAGATTGGCTAGTATCACCTATGCCCCCTCACAATACTATTAAAAAAGGATGTGCAAAACAGAGAACAAAGAACTTATTAGATAAATGGAAACCAGTGGTTCATGAAACTAATAATATAAACATCACCAATTCCATAACTTCATAAAAAGAAAGATCCACTCTTCATTTGGTTGTGGTCTAGAATTATGTACAGAAGACACCAGCAATATAAAATGAGTAAAATAAAGGTCTCAAAACATGTTTAGAAAAATCAGGTTGCTGCCCATGTCATTTGATTTATGGGTCTTATTCCACAGCATTACAAACACCATTAATGTTTATTAAATTAGTCAATACTTCTTTAAAAGGACAATTCATATTAAATGCTTATTAAAGAGCCTTCACTACTATTCAGCTTATACAATTGAGGGGCCTTTATCTCTAATATCAAGATTTTTAATGGGAAGAGTGATTCCTAGCAGCTGCTTCTTGGTAAAGTTTTGAAAGCTTCTCTCTTTTGCAGCACAAACCTGTTATTTCCATCTTGTCTCTAATCAAACACATTATCACAAATGATCTTTTTAATTTTAATTCTCTTCATGTCTTTCTTTTCTGTTTTGGCAGCAGTTTTCAGTATTTAATACATACATTATTTAATAGAGAAGCAAAATATTTGACCTAGTTTTTAAAAGTGTTCAGGACTCTTAAATTTAAATTTGAATATAAACTTTTAACTCCTGTACACTAATTTCATGAGATCACTTTGTCTTTTCAAGAGAAGAAAGAAACTTAAGATCTTAAAATACCATTCAGATTTCCCATTACTTTCTTCCTTGTGTTCAACTTTGTGGAATAGTCTTCTTTGTGCTATTTGTTGTTATTTTCAGTATATTTCCCAAAACGTGACGCCCTGCTGTTAAACCCAGCTATGTCAGCGTGATCACCCAGCTGGCTGAGATGAGAACATGACTAGTTCACACACCACACCAAGTGTCCCAGCTCCGGGGCAGCAGATCTCACAAGCCTGTTGCTGCCCCAGACAGCCGTGGCCAGCCCAGCAGGCTGCTTCTAGGTTCAATGGCTGCACTCAGCTCCATTTATTATAGAGCAGATGTCAGTCAGCTACATGCGCACAATAGAAAGAAAACATGCTGCTTTCAATTGCAAGATGCTCAACTGAGTGGCGGCGGGATAAGAGAGCTTCTCTGAGGAAAAAATAAATAAAAACAACTCAGATGCTGGAATCTGGCAACATGGAGAAAGCCAGACAAAAGGAGAGGAATTCTCACAACCCAGGAAGAAACTGAGGAAAAAGAAAAAGAAAAAAAAAAAAAAAAAGAAAGAAGAAGAAGCATGGACAGAGGGCTGGAACTGGGCAAGCCCCCATCACTGTACTGGCACGTCTCAAAGTCAGGTGACTCACGATCGAGCTGAGTTCGCGGCCCTGCTGAGAGTGGGGGCTGGTGAGCTCCAGACCCTTGGCTGGAGGAGGCCCTGAGACGGGGAGTAGAAACAGCCAGTCGAGCTGTGCGAACTTTGGTGTGTGACAGGAAATGGAATCCCCAAACTGGGAGGACTGGCTGGGCGACATTTTGGAGTTGGGCAGGGCCGGCTTGAATCGGGGCCCTAGGGAGCGTCTGCTGATAACTCCTAGTCCAAAGCAGATTGGTGGGATCTGCGCAGGCAGGGCCACACCCCTGGTTGAAACCCAATAGCCAGGGACAAGGCTTTCCTGGGCCAGTGGCATCCCCAGGGAACACACAAACCTGTTGAAGCATAAACTGGTTGACTGGCATAGGGAGAGGAGCCAGCTCTCAGCCTGCAACTCACAGATCCACTGCAGACTGAGGGGCAGTACTTCCCTAGCAAGAGCACTGCAGAAAAACTGTAAGCAAAACGAAAGGCCCAGAGACCTCCACCACCCACCTGTCTGAAGGAGGCCGAAAACATGACAAGGCAGAGAAAGAGCAAAAGGTTCCCAACTGCAGAAACAGGGAAAGTGAGTTCAACAGAGGTAAATTCAGAGGAGGTTGAGAGCAGCAAACCTGTAATGTCAGAGACAGCCTCATTGGAAATAAAGAAATACATCCGTGACCTCATCGTCGAATTTAAATCTGAAATTCTAACTCAGGTGAAGCAAGATATAAGAAGACTAATAAAAGAAGTCTTGGGTAATCCTCAAGTAGACACAAATGAAAGAATAGAGGAACCCAGAGAAAGGAGAGAAGCCTTTGATGAAGAATATAAACAAAACCTAGAATATATGAAATAGATCCAAAGAGAATATCAGGAAATATAAAAACTCCATTGAAACCTGGCAAAACCTTTTAACAGAAACTAAAGACAAACTTTTAAAACTTGAAGATAGATTTGCAAAGTATGATTGTAAAAGGAAGGATCTCTTAAAAATAACAAGGAACCAGGAAGCAATGATACAAAGGCTAGAAGATGACAAGAGGATTTATAACCTAAGAATAAAATATGTGAATGAAGATGCAGCAACAAATACAAATGAAATAAAAGTCTATTCACAGAAATAATTAAGGAAAACTTCCCAAACATAGGTAACGGAAGTGAAGTTCAGATAAATGAGGCATATAGAACTCCAGCCAGCTACAACCCAAACAGATCTACACCCAGACATATAATAATAAGGATCCCAGAAATCCATCACAAGAACAGAATATTAAAAGTGGTCATAGAAAATAAACAGATTACCTATAAAGGAAAACTCATCAAAATCACAGCAGACTTCTCAATGCAGACCATCAAATCACAAAGAGCTTGGAGCAAAATATTCCAAGCCCTGAAAGAAAATAACCTCCAACCCAGAATGATGTACCCTGCAAAACTGTCTCTCAAAATCAATGGAGAGACAAGATATTTCCACGACAAAGAGGAACTGGGGGAGTTTGTGACCACCAATCCTACCCTGCAAAGAATACTGAAGGACATTCTAGAGAGAGAGAAGAAAACCACCAGGGTTCCAAGAATAATGGCAGAAAGGCCTCAAAGAAAGGGGCAGACAGTGGAATCAAGGAGAAAAGTAAACACATAACAACAGAAAAATAGCATGGCAGAGATAAAACAGAGAAGATTGGTTATATCACTGTATAATCTTGACTGATTTTATTTGAATCCGGTGTGCTTGAGAGGTTGAGTCTGAGAGTAGGGGCAACTACTCTGGTGATGACAGAATTCAATAGGATACCCATTCTGGTTTGATTGTTAACTACCTTTGAAGTCCTATAATGTCTCCAATGTTTAGATTTTATTAATAATGTAAAGCAATGCTAAGTTTATATTATATTTGATGATATAGACAATTTTATTGAAAATAACTAGAGACATCATAGTGACTACCGTAGATCACCTAGTGTTGTGTTTTTGTATGTTCTTTTCATTTCATGTTTCTCTAGGAATTTGTATTGCTGACTTGTTTTGATTTGTTTTTCCCTCTAATACAGAAAGGCTAGGTATATGTGTAGAGACTTATACATGTGTAGAACTTCTAAGTAGTTTATGAGAATGGATTATAGTTATTGTAAAGGAAGAAAAAGAGAGGAAAATGGTATTCTAAAGGATATAACTGCATGTATGTTTGAGTGTGTGGTACTGATAATCATGTTGCTAAAGTTTTTGTTGGATGGATGAACAAAACTGATTGCAGTCTCACTGTTTAGATGTCCACTTTGTGGACTTTAGTTTTGTAACTTGAACAACTGCATCTAAAAGGAAAGCATATAATTATCAACTAGTGATTTTTACTGGTTACTATTTTTGGTTTTTTTCTGTTTTGTTTTGTTTTGTTTTGTTTTTGAGATTCTGTATTGTTTCTACCCTCTTTCTGTTTCAAAATTTTTTCTTTAAATAAAACAATTTTAAACAAAAGAAGAAAGAGGAGGAAAAGAAAGTGCTCTAAAAGAGATAACTGCATGTAACCTTAAGTGTGTAGGATTGATAACCATGTTACTAAGTTTTTGTTGGATTGGTGAATAGAACTGTTTGCAGCCTCACTGTTTGAATGTCCACTTTGTATGCTTTAATTTTGTAACTGGAACAACTATATCCAAGAAGACAATATGTAATGTATCAAATAGTGATTTCTTATTGTTTATTTTTTTTTTGAAATTCTGTATTGTTTCTACCCTTTTTTCTGTTTTGCCTCCCCCCTCTTTAAATAAAATTTTTTTAAAAATGCCACTTTCACCAGCTCTCATGAAAATAAAACTCTCATGAAAAGTAGGAAAGAAATCCATTAGTGCTGCTGTTATAGCCACAGGGAAACAGAATTTCAGAAATAAAGTGATAGGAAGGGAAAATTGGAAGGTAAGGAGAGAGAGGAAAAAAGTAGAAACTAAGAATTCATGGAAAGAAGGAGGGAAGGAGGAAATACTGGATTTTAGTTTATGACTAAAATGACCTTGTTGGAGAAACAAAACATAAAATATTTTGTATTAAATTTTAGCCACATTTCTGTTATTATATATTGTTTAAATATTAATATATTCAGAAAGGAAACCAGTGGAGGAATTCACAAAAAATTTAAAAATGAGACAATAGTATAATGATAAATGAATTTTTCCCCCCTCAACATGGATTTAGTCTCTGTCACATCAGATTTATCTCACTCATAAATGACTTTAGGGCAGGGACGAAATTTGAAGAGCACCAGTAATTTACCCAAGCCACAACATAAATAAAGTTGAACAAAACACCATGTCCAGCCTGTGTTAGGAAGTGCCTGCCTCTATGATCACATTTGTCTTAGCTTTGACATCTTTGAATCGCTGAGGTCTCTACTGTTCTAACGCTACTGTGTAACTGTCTAGTAACATAACCAGGCACTACCACTGGATGTCACCTTGTTTAATCTTGTGGTTTCACAGAGCCACAAGACTGAGAGAGTATGGTAGGTTTTACAAATAGGGGTTGCAGTGGGATAGGTGAAATAATGTGAAATTGTTACAGAGAGTTAGATAGATCAGACAGCACACTGTCTAAAGTTACTTTCTGTATATCCACCATGAAAATCAGTCATGCAATCCTACAATTTTTGCCTTCTTTGTATCACAGAGATCTCACTGCCATGTTGTCTTTAAAAGCAGAGATAAACTGAAAAGATTATAAAATCCGCATCTCAGCTTTGTGGGCCGCTTCCTAGATGGAGAGCAGCTCGCCATGGTTAGAAGAGATATCCTTGACTGCTGTATCTATGCTTCTACTTTACTTTGAGGACAAAAATTCTCTAAAGGACAAATGAATGAACAAACATAATAAGCATCTATCAGATTAAATAATGTAAGAGGAGAGAATAGTTTTAATATTTAACATACTTATGAAGTTTTGGATATTATAGATTTGTATTACATATGTTATCTTTTTCTTTGTATAAATTCATAGATGTGAATCTTTCCACTTCCAAATGATACAGTACAAAATAAAGCAGAAATGCAGAGTCCCTGTATTACTATTCATCAAATTCTTGTAGCTGTCATGAAATAACCAAATGAACAACCTAAAGAAGGAAAGAAAGATAGATTTCAGCTCACGGTTTCAGAGGTGTCAGCCCTCCCTTAGCTTGGATCCTGGGGTGGAGCAGAATCATCAGAACAGAAGTGGGAAGCAGAGGAAAGCTGCTCCCCTACCAGTGGCCATGAAGCAGAGGTGAAAGGGAAGAGCCAGAGAGAAAGGGATGAGGGGTGAGGGAGAGTCCGCCCCACCAGCTGTCACATAGCCACGACACCCTCTCTTCATCTAGTCTGCGCCTCCTGGGTTCCATCTCCTCCCAATAGTGTCATCAACTTGCAAAGTCATCCGTGGATTAATCTGCGGGTGAGATAAAGCCTTCATTACCCAATTACTTTCCAAACCACCACCCCTCAACACAAGTGACTTCTGGAGAGTATTTTAGATCCAAATCATAACAATTTCCCATCATATACTCTCTCCCCTTAGAAAACAAAGCATGATGACTTAGACTTTATGCTTACATGTTAGAATTTTTCCATAGATACAGCGGTTATAGATGATAAATTATGTGTACATTTTGTACATACATACAGGTGATTTTTAACAAAAATGTAGATAACCTACTCTGCAGATTATACTTTTATCTTCATGTTATTCACAATCTCATTAATTTGAACCTAAAATGGTTATTGGAACACAGTTTCTAAAGGGGCTGCCACTGAGAGTTGCACGTGTACACCTGGGGCTTTCGCACTCTGATCCTCTGGAGACACAGTGGGCACAGAGAGCTTGGTAAGCATTTTCTCAGCTCTGCCCCACTCCCATTTCTATACTTTAGCCATCCAGAAAGTGCTACATTCCCAAAAGCTAGTAGAGGGGAAAGAGATAAAGCATACCCTCATCAATCACGAGCTTAAACCATGAATCCTCTGTTTACCACAGTTCTGTGCTCGATTATTTTTTATCCAGACATTAATAACATAATTTTAATTACTAATATAATTTTTCCTATGTGTACAGACTTTAGTGTAGGACAAATGAGGAGGAGAGAGTAGAAGTGTTTGATAGGGGAGAATCAGACTTAGTAACCACATCTGATTCGACAAGACTGTCACCCTCCACTGTTGCATCATCCCCGAGAACAGCCCAGTGAGGAAGCCGACCAGCAGTCTCCTTGTGACATGGATTCCCATAGCAAAGCCCTTTCTGTGGACACAGGCAAAGGAGATGTACATCTCTCCCTCAGTGAGCTTCAGCAAAGCCGGCTTACTCAACTCTGCTGTAGGATCAGTGGACAGGTCTTCGCTTGCCTCCATTTTGCAAACGTTTGTTTTTATTACTTGAAAATTTAACCTGGTAGATTTCATCTTTTTGCTTTGGGAAATAATTCCCAGTAGTCCTCAGATGTAAACAGAGCTATTCACTAAGGTGCTTTAAAATATTCTGACAAACTTTAAGATCACAAATAAAAATGAAGCAAGATTTTTTAAAAAACTGCAATAAAAAATAAAACAATAATAATATGTATAGACTTTTGTCTGTGGGTAAACAAATGGACTGAATTCTTTTTAATTTTTGATTTAAAAAAAGATTGTTTTAAACTATCATCATGGACAATTGCTCATTGTCACTCTGGCTTATTTTAAAAGAAAAGGCACTGTCTTCCCTCTTCCTGCTGCTGAGCGAGCAAAGCTGATGAGGAGAAGCGGCAGAGACTGCCAGGAGCGACCAGAAGCGGCGGTGCAGGCCTGCGGCTTTGGGTACAAATGACCAGCATGCGCCCCGTGGGCCTGTCTCACAACAGACGGGACAAGGACTCCAAGGCAAAACTGAGCCCCAGCTTCCTCTGGAGCCAGCTCAGAGGTTTATGGTGACGTCTCCATGAGAGATCCTGTGATTGGCACATTTCCTAAACCCGAGTTCCTTCTTCGCATGGTCACAGATGAATTAGCAAAATCTTTCTCAGACAGGTGCAGCCACAGGCACAGCAGTCAGAGAGAAACCGCTTGTCCACTGACTGGAAAGCCCACTCGGACAGAACCACACAAACCTGAAACTGTCCACATGCATCATCTCATGGAATTTTGCTCCAACTGATTGGAAATTTGGATCTGTGTCAGAGGTTTCCAGTCCCTGAACACAGATACTGGTCATTCCACGTAGTGACCACAATACATGGAAAGAGGGCCAGGAAGCAATGGATCAGGCGAGAACCCGATGGGATCTCCCCTCTGTGACTGATCATGTCTAGTGTTCTTGAGTCTCCTCAGTCTTCCCAGGAGAGTTCCAGAGAGAATTAAGGTCTGATGGCTGTGGTCCCACAGATAAATGTGTTACCTCCTCCAGGAAGCCCACCCGCTCCCCACCAGACAGACTCCAGGCGGAGGTGGTTCATCATGCGTTCCCTTCCATCCCCTGGCTCCTCTCTGCCTCCACTTCTGACCCCCGGGCCCGCTCCATTCAGATCTCATGGGGCTGCTGCTCCCACTGTGGGGCCCATCCCCGGTGCAGAACTGGGTCTCCTGTCCAGTGTCACTCTCTGTCCTTCAGGCTATGGCACAAAATGTTCCTTTAAAAACTATAAGTAGAAAATCAGTCAATGAAGGACAAATGAATGAATCCACAAGATAGTACCTCCCCTGTAGACCTGAGGTAGCGCTCGCCTGGAGCCCTTGCGCTCCAGGGACTGAGGCAAGAGGATGGCGAGATGGAGCCCAGCCATCCTCAGGGCCTTGGTAAGATCCTGTCTCAGAAATAAAAAGTAAACAAATGAGTGGGGCTGTAGCTGGCGGTGAATGCGCCGGGTTCAATCAATTCCCAGCACCACCAAAACACAAATGATAATTTTGAGACTTTAAAGCTTGAAGGAACAATATCTTCTGGCAAAGAGTCAAAACTAAAGTTTACATAGTTCCCTCTTGTCATGGTTTATGTTGGTGGCCCCCAAGCCTCATGCAATTATGCATTTGTGATTGGTTCATTGTCCAGCGCTTGGATTGGGGGTGTGGGTGCTACACGCACCTATGGGTGGAGCCAGGATGTGATGTAACAGCAGGAAGAAGGCGTGTCTCTCTCTCTTGGGGGTTTGCGCCTTGCTATTTGCAGCCGCCATGAACTGCCTTGGGGCCAACTGAACTATAAGAAATAAACCTTTCCTTCCTTCATTTTGGGCATCAGGTATTTTGTCACAGCAATGGGTACAAAGTGACTAAGACAGAATTTGGTACCAGAAGAGTGGAGTGATTGCTGTGACTGTGCTTGACCATGTGGTTCCAGAGGCTTTGGAAATGGCAGTCCTTAAATGTTACTCTTTCATAGGGTTCCCTCTCCTTACGCAAGATCAGATGGCATAGTCTGCTGTTTGCTGTTTCTCATTCCTGCTGTGTGTCTGCACTAACACATGTAACTTTCACTATTAGGATGTGTGCAGTCCGTGGTGAAGCAGGTCATCTTAGAATCAGGAAATCTGTTTTGGCCCTGCCATTTGGGGAAGATTTTACCATCACTGAAATGGATGAGTACTTAATACTGTCATTCATTTTAAAGAAAACTTTAAAATAAATATTCTTATAACCTTTTCACAAAACATGTACGCAGGCACACTCAGACACACTCTATGTGTGTCTCAATTCTGCCTACAGAAGAAACTATGTGAGGGTCAGTGAGGTGTTACAGGTCAGCAAGTCCTGTCTATTATAAAACCCATCTAATACAATTGAAGCTGAATCTAAGTGTTGCTGTGATAACAGAGGAACACATGCAGACGGTCAGCACCTAGAATCGGGGACCTGGAAGAGAAGAACAGGGGTTATCTCCATAACAGGCATGTGCTCCTTCTCCAGCCCACTGAAGGAACTGAGAGCAACAGGCAGATTTCCACACAGGAGAAGGAATTCGGCCGAAACGTGCATGTGAGCCTGGCTTGAGAGTTTCCCAGCTGGTAACAGTCCCCTATCCAGACCTCACATGCACACAGTCAGTGCTCTGTATCTGTAGGTTCAACCGGCCTCAGGTTGAAAATATAAAGGAAGATTGCTCCAGTACTGCTCAGGTTCAGATTCATTCCCCAGACAACACAGTATATATAAAACCTACTTAACTAGCACTTAAATTATATTGGATAATATAAGTAATCCAAAAGGCACATAAAGTACATGCAAGGATCTATGTAGCTTATGTGCAAATACTATGAGATGTGATTGAAAAATGCAGCCAATGTTTAAAATCTTTAAAAATGTATTATAGGAAAAGACACATTGCTATTAATCCCCTCAAAATACTCCTCCTTGCTTTAATCATACTTATTCCATCATTCTTGTGACTTCCTGAAGCAGCTCTGGAAGTCCCCTTTCATTTGTGTCTTTGTGAGCTGTGATGAAAACCACAGTGAATGCCACTGCTGAGCACCCTGCAAATGGAAAGATGGCTTCTTCAAAACATCCCAGGGAGGAAGACAAGATGGCCAATCAGTGAGCAACAAAAAACAGAGCCACACGGGAGAAACAACTCATATGCCAGAATAAAACACCCTGGAGAGACCCAGACAGAGGGAGATGGATCCTCTTGACACAGGAAGAAATTAAAACATAAAAAAGCTCTTTAAATACGTTGGGACTACAACTGGAACAGCTAGACACAGTGTTTTCGCTGCGACCCACCAATTTTGCAGCAGACTGAATTTGCACCAGCCTGAATCTGCCATGGCCAGCAGAGCCACACAAACTCGTTCCCACCATGACTCATGGGAGGCAGAGCAGCTCTGAAGTTGGGGGTTGGTGAGCCCAACAGAGAGCGGAGCCGGTAGGGGGACTTTCATTAATCCACGGTCAGTGCTGGGATTGGGACACCCCCTCCACGGGAGGGGTGCGATCAAATGGGCAATGGGCAACATGTTGGAGTCTGGCAGAAGGAGCCTGAACTGGGAGAAACAGTGACTTCAGTTGGTTGCTCCCTCCCCAAAGCAAATTCATGGGATTTTCTTGGACTCGGCTGCACCCCTGGCCAGGACCCAATGAGCTATCCCAAATTGATTCCCTGCGCCTAGCAAGCACTAACTGGGGGAAGGCCTCTGCAGTTTGGTTGGCCTGGTGGGGAAGGGCAGGCTTAGGCAGCTGCTGCTTGCACCTCAGTGATAAGAGCAGTCAAGAGAGGGAGGAGGACCCTCGCAAGCATGCTTCGGGGGAGGCGTGGCCAACAGGAAAGGAGTCTGGGACCTGCAACGTGACCTGTGTGGAGGAAGCTGGGACCATGACAGGAGAGAGAGGCAGGAAGAAGCCCCTCAGCCCAGAACCCTGAGAGCCCTGATCCAGGAGAGGGAAAAACAAGGGCGACTGAGGGCAGCAAACATGCAACAGCAGGCATGGCTTCAATGGACATTTAAAGATATCTTTGGGACCTTGTAGACGAGCTCAAAACTGAAATATTAAATCAGGTAAAGCAAGATATGAGTAGAGTAATAAAAGAAATGCTCTCATGGCGCATCTCTCAGGAAGATACAGACGGTAGAAGGGAGGTACACAAAAAAATGAGAGAAACATTCGATAAAGAATATAAAGAAAATATAGAATACATGAAGCAGATTCAAAGAGACTACCAGGGAATTAAAAACTCCTTTGAAAGCTGGCAAAACTCCTTAAAAGAAACTAAGGATAGACTATCAAAACTTGAAGACAAGTTTACAATGAGTGATTATGAAAGGAAAGATCTCTTTAAAATAACAAGGAAACAGGCAGTAACAACACAAAGGCTAGAAGATGATAAAAGAATCTACAATTTAAGAATAAGAAATGCAAACGAAGAAGCAGGAATACATACAGGTGAATTACAAAGGCTATTTATGGAAATAATTAAGGAAAACTTCCCAAGAATGGGAAAAGAAAATGGCATTTGGTTATGTGAGGCATACAGAACTCCAGCCACCTACAACCAAAACAGATCTACACCCAGACATAATAATCAAGATACCAGAAATTCAATATAAAAACAGAATATTAAAAGCCATCATAGAAAAGAAACAGATTACCTATAAAGGTAAGCCCATCAGGATCATGGCTGACTTCTCGACACAGACCATCAGATCAAGAAGAGCTTGGAGTGAAATATTCTAATCCCTGAAAGAAAATAACTTCCAACCCAGATTGATGTACCCTGCAAAACTGTCACTGGAAATTAATGGAGAAACAAGATGCGTCCATGACAAAGAGGAACTGGGCAAGTTTGTGACCACTCAACCCTAGTGAGAATACTGAAGGACATTCTAGAGAGAGAGAAAAAAAAATACCAGGATTTTAGGAACAGTGGCAGAAAGGCCTCAATGAGTGGGGCAGGCAGTAGAATGAAGGAGAAAAGTAGACAAACAGGCAGAAAAATAGCATAGCAGAAATGAGGCAGAGAAGGTTTGCTATAATCTCTAACATAGATGGCCTTGATACACTATATTGTTAATAGTGCACCAGGATTTAAAAACCCACATTACTCACACTACTCTGCTTAGATGTATTATATTCTGTCCCAGTCATTCTACCTGTACTAGATTTAAGGGTACAAACAGTAATCCTGAAAATAACAGGATGTAGTACAGTAATCATCCTTAATTTCCTATTAAGTCAATCTAAAGCTCTGTAAAACCTACACTGTTTAACTATAACTGATTGTAATCAAATCTGGTTTGTTAGATCACTGTTTTGTATTGATAGATTTTATTCAAAGCTGTTATGATTGATAGTACCAAGTCTAAGAGTATAGGCTACTGCACTTAAGATGACAAAATTCACTAGAATATCCACTCTGGTTTGATTATTACCTGCCTTTGGAGTTTTATATTGTCTACAATGTTTTATTTTTTACTAATATTGTTATGTACTGCTATATTCAATTATACTGCTATATTCATTTATGCCTGATGATATAAGCAATTCTATTGAAGATAATAAGAAACAATACAGCAATCAATTGTAGATCACCTTGTACTGTGGTTTTATATGACTTTTAGTTTCATGTTTTTATAGGAATTTGTTTTGTTTTGTCTTACTAAGTTTTGTTTTTCCCTCTAATACAGAAAGGATAGAAATACATGTAGAGACTCATGTATGCGTAGCCATTTACACTCTCACTGTTTGATGATCTACTTTGTATGCTTTAATTTTGTAACTTGAACAACTATTTCTAAGAGGACAATATGTAATTTATCAACTAGTGCCTTCTTATTGTTTATCTTTTTTCTGAAATTCTGTATTATCTCTACCCTTTACATGCTTTTTTTTCTCTTTAAATAAAAATTAAAAAATATCCCAGGGCATCCTCATCCACCACGGCCACCAGACCTGGCACTGCACGACCTGCGGCAGCTCCTCAAAGCCTAACTGGCCATGAGAGGGAAACGCTTTGGATAGATTTAGGGTATCAAGGCCTCAGCTGTGCTGTTGGTTGGTGCTATGGCCTCACCGAAAGCTCATCCTGGGAAGGACCTGCCTGCTGGCTTCGGTGCTCCCTGGACCACTCAGTTCCTTAGTCTGCTTGCTGGAGGCCACGCCTTGCTTTGTCCTCACTTTGTTGGTGGCCCTAGAAGCAGCTCCCCACTGTGTGCTTCCACAAGCCTGCAGAAATTCTCTCAGAAGAACAGGTGTGAGAACTTTATCTAACATACTCGGAGCCTTGAAAACCCAGAGTCTTCCTTATTTTATACCTTTTTAAACCAATATATGCACAGTTTTTGTGTTAGTGTTATTTATGTCACACCCCTACCAAACATTGTCTTGCTATTGACCAAATCTAGTAAATAAAGTCAGGGACTTTTCATTTTGTTCTTATGATTTAACCACTGGCCAATTAAGAAATACGTGTGCATATATATGTGTATTCATACAGTATTAATGGACGTTTTAACAGTAAAGCAATGCATATTGAATTTTAAATTAATCTGAATTACTATTTAAAATACTAAAAATAATAATCCTTTCCTATACTCCCTGTGAAATTTTGGGTAAGAAAAAGAATTTGAGTTAGACAGTAAAACAGTTCAATTAAAATCTAAGGCCTGCACTGAATTAAACTACTTGATTCAGTAATCCTGCATCCTGAAATGAAAACAAACTAAAAGTCACAGCCCAGCAACACTCCAGAGGCTGGAGATGACTTTTAAGTGATTCACCAGGAAAATAGGGCCAGAGCTGGTCCACAGGTGCACTAGTGCTCACCCATAGACGAAGTCACTGGAGAATTGGCAGTCTTTCCAGTTAGAAACTGAGCGCCCTCCTTCCCTGGTCTGGGCATTTCCTGAGCCTGGTCTTGGCTAAACAATGTGTGAGGCAAAGGAGAGACTTGAGCAAAAGTGGGCTTTGCTTCTAGCAGCACAGGGATGCTGGCATGAACAGTGTCGTGGAAGGTCAGACAGGACAGTGACAGACAGGATAAGTTGTGTCCAAAACACTGCCTGACCTTCTCATGAATCTACAGAGGCCGACTCCATTAACGCCAATGGGATTGTTCCTCTAATTCATGCAGCCTGTGGAGACTTCCTGCAGAACCCACGACCATGCTTGGGTCATGGAGAATGTGAGGCCCTTCTCCCTTTTACCCCAGGAGAGCTCACTCTGCACACCATGCTGGCTATAGAGGCATTTCCGAGTCCTGTACAGGGATTAGTAGGTGAAATTAATAATAAAGTTCTCAGCCTTCAGCAATCATGGCTGTATGCCTTTGGGTTAGAAGAATGAGACTAAGCTTAATTTTTGCTTCACAGTGTTTTCGTTTACCAGTACCAAGGGCTGTAACTTGAAGAGTTATCCCGGCCTATTCATATTTGTCTTTTTTGGTGCCATTTTGTAAATAATTTGCTTGAAGCTGCTCTAATCTAATCAGTACATTCACAAAAATGCACATGGGACACAAGCTTAATTGTTTCTCTCTCCCAAGGACTTTTTTTACATTTTCCAAATTTCCAAGTCTTATGTTTTCCGTGTTTCCTCGTGATTTCCGTGATTCTACTTGGGACCTAGTCAGTATCTTTATCTCTCTTTTTGTAGCATTAATTAAAAGAGATCACCATGGCCACAAATGACATTAACTGTGAGAGAACATTACCCAGACCCTGGGGTTTTCAGAGAAAACACAGCGAGTCCAGGTAAACCTGAATCACAGATAAATGAAGTTTTCAGTATTAATATATCCCATATACTGCATGACACATAGTCACATGAAAAATTAAATATTGTTTATTTGAAATTTAAGTTAAATGAAAGTCATCTACTAGTTTTTCCAGAGTTGGCATCTATACCAGAGCCTTGAGTTCACTGTGATCTATACATGGCTTTTCAGTTGTCACAAGTGATGGCTTTACCAAATTTCACAAAGTAGGGTTGTAAGATCTGTAACTATAATAGGTAGATATTGATCTCTCTCAGACACAAGTTAGACAAATTTCACAGCAGATTCCAAGCTTTTGCTGGAGTATGAGGAAGGGTATCATGGCTCTATGCCTGCCTGTAGTTATTGAATATATTACATTCTTTTAGATTCTTATCATAAATTGTATCAAACTTATGTATTATTTTGTTAGAAAACTTTTACAATTTATTAATATTTATTTGTATGTTTCCCATTCATCATATACAGTTTATCTCACACTCATTTACACTTCATAGTTTAGTATTTCACAACTGTTAAATGCTACAGCGTGGATAATGCTTAAATTTTTTTCTCTTTTAATGACCTAATGGCAGAACTATTTATTGATTTATATCCACTTGTTTAGTGAAGTTTATCTTTAGAAACTTGCAATACTGCCAATTGACATTTAATTTGTGAAACAATATATCATTTTATATATTAAATATGATTAGCCTATAGCATATGTACAATGCTTGATTCAGCAGCACATATACTAAAATACATGTACAATTTGCTAAAAAACATAGGTATGATATAATAAAATGTTACATTTATTTGTACATATATTATCTGTACCTATAGTTATCAATAATGTTAAAATGTTAGCATTGTAACAATTATAAAACCAACATTTTTCTCATTTAGAGAGAATTTACTGAAGGAGGCATTATCCACATAGGTGGTGCTTCTATGAATAAAACCATGTAAAATGAATGGGCATCAGCACAGCTTTAATGATTGGGTTAAAAAGGGTCAAAGTAAATCAGCCTTTCAAAAATAATCCTGTGGACCTAGTTTCACTCTATTTCTCTTGGTAGAATTCTTCTACTGTTTGTAATATATCAAGAGCAGGAAATTATTTTCACATTTAGGTTATCCACATGATTAATTAAATCTGGATCCAAATGCATTTTAGCAAAGTACTCTAAATTTATTAAAAATGCCAAGATCCAATACCATGTCTTGTGGATTGCTACATTAGAGCTGCTGTAAGAAATAGCAAGGGGGGCTGGGGATTTAGCTCAGTGGCATAAGCGCCTGCCTGGCAAGTGCAAGGTCATGAGTTCTATCCCCAGTACCGCAAAAAAAAAAAAAAAAAGAAAGAAAGAAAGAAAGAAAGAAATAGCAAGGAAAGTATTGCAAGCCCACAAGTGGCATGATTTCTGAGCTGTTGAATTGTAGCTGGTGAAGAGAATCTGAGCCTCTGGAGGCAAGGTTTGTAGCAAGTGCATTTCATTGTAATTTGTCTTATGAATACTTAGCTATTCCAGTTTCAGTTACATATCTATGTTTTCTATTTCTGAATTTATTCTATAATATATTAAGAGTATTGCTGAAAGAGATCAGAAAAATCTGACCATCACAGAAATAAAAAGATCAATGCATTTTTACATAATATAAGATTTCACTTTTAGTTTTTTTCTATGAAAAAGAATGAATCCAGAATCTACTCAAACAAAATTAATAGAATATTATTTGGTCCCAATGGTTCTTAAGACCCTAATGAACCCTGTTCACTTCCTGCTTCTGGTCGCTTTCCCTTTCTGAATACTACACAGGTAAAGCTAGGACTTGAAATATCACAGAAGAAAATAAAACTAAACACAGAAGCCGGACAGCAATCATTTCAAAAACTAATTTGTTCACAGTGGATCATGGATATTATAAAGGTATGACTGCTAATCCTCTTAAAGTTCTGTTTAAATCGAATGATTATGTTATGGATTTTCAGGTTCCTTAATACTAGAAACAGTGCCCAGGCAGGGGAAACCTGGTTCCCTCTGTGACCTGTTCCCTGCAGCCACAAGCAAATTCTCTGTGGGTAGATCCATGCAAGGTGCTGAGGGTCAGTGTGACCTTCAACTCCTGAATCCTATCGCTTCCCTAGGGAGTCCACAGAGGACAGAGCTGGTAAGAGAACACACATTATCTCACTAAAGCAACTGCCCCAGCTCCAGGGACATCTCCCATGACACTGGACAGGACCACGAAGGTAATCAACATGCCCAGGGTGGAGGTAGCCCAGGGAAGACCGAGCTGCTGCTTTTCCCCCATCCTGATAGAGCGGACCTTGCGACTATGATTTCCCCACCTGCTGCGATGGTGTAGAGAGCTGGTCCCGAGCCCAAGAGTTGAGTTGGAGGGAGTTCCCTCCAACTAGGTCCACAGGATTAGTTTTGAAAGGCTGGGAGTTCCCAGTGGTCACAGCTGCAAAATCTGAGCAGCAAAACAGTATTGATTTATAATGTGATACATAAAGTTAGAATAAACAAATAAGGGAGGGACATATCTCTTTTTTTTTCTTGTGTGTGTATGTGTGTGCCCAGAAGAAATTCAAATATTTTGCCCTCAAAGAAGTAATTCTTAACTCCCCACTGCTTAGGTGTGGGCTGTACATAGCCACACCTTCACAGGAACACAGAACAAAGAAGCAATTTCACAGCAGTGAAACTACGTGAATGCACAGCGGTCAGATGACAGTGACAAGGCACAGGGACCGTGTGTACCTCTGATACGATGGAATGCGAATGGCAATTCTTTTCTGTTGTCTTCCCTCAAACACCCACAACTCCTGTCTAGTCATAAGCTAAGCAGCAGAACAATCTGACAAACACCAAAACAGTTCCCTTGGTCTCCTCAAAACTGTCAATGTCATCAAAGCCAGGAAAGACTGAGAAACCAGCACCGTAGAAGACTCTAAGGAAACAGGATGACTAAATGCAATGCGGCATCCCGGATGGGATTCTGGGGCAGAAAGAACATTAGTGGGAAAACGAAACATGTTGGAATAAAGAACAGATATGTTTAAACACTGTGGCAATATTATTCCACTAGTTGTAAGAAACACTCCATAACGAGGTAAGAGACGGGCAGTGAGGCTAACTTGGGGGATGACTTCGTTGGTAAGGTCTTCTGTTGCTGCTACAAAATGCAGACACAATAGTTTACTGAAGGAGATGGATACTGTGGCTCATGATCAGCTGATTCTTTCCATAGTGGGAGCATGGGGTGAAGTAAAACTGCTCAGCTCATGGCATTGGGATGCAGAGAGCAAGGAAAGAGGTGAGAGATGAAGGAACGGGCACCAAACATTCCCCCAGGTCACACTTCATGCCACACCCAGAGACACCCAGAAGTGTGCTTCCCTAACCTCCTGGATGTCGCTCAAGCCAATCAATTTGACCATCAAGATTGGACTTCACAGAGACAGGTGGAAACTCTTCACACTATTTTTGGAAGGTTTCCTGTAAATACAAGTGATATTTCAAAATAGTTTATTATTCTAAAATGTCAGGCCTGGAAATACAGCCCAGGATCAAGAAGAATCCAACATAAAAGCAGCCAAGCAATGTCCAAAATGAGAGAGGTTGACAGAGCTGACAATGTCGGTTGACACACCACCCAGCCCCTGGGGCCACGTAGAAGACAGAATCACCCCCATGGCACTAGAGCTAACCTCAGGATAATCAGATCATGCTGTGGGGCATGACCTAGGAAAATGCCCTGGTGCTAAAATTCCCCACCCTGAGTGGAAGACCCAAGAGCAGTGGGGGAATGTGAAGGAGGCTGAGGCATTGCCGTTAACCTCCAGCCCCGACATCATCACTCCACATTTGCTCCCTTGGCAGAGCCACGATTCTGCCTACATGCACCACGCTTTCCTAACTTCAGCCCAAGCTTTATCTTTCCATGTTTCCACAGGATCACACTCCTGCTGCATATGATCATCATAAAACAAATAAATGTAGAGGTCAACAAAAAGCAAGAGGGTAAGCAGTTCTAAATGCTACATTTTTTGCTTTGGAAGAGCAAATTTCAATCAATACACAGTACAATGAATGGCTGTCCTTTCTTTGAGCGGAAGCAAACCAGATGATTTACCTTTAGTATAATAATTTTGACCTGGGGAACATTTATATGTAAGTAGCCAAGTGTATCAATCCTAACACACATCCAGAGTGAGGCTAAATGGATCAAGTCTCCTTTGCACTTTTGACTTTGCCAGAAGAATCATGCTGAAAATGCCTCTTAATTTGGCGTTCTATCCCATGATACGATCATCTGGGGTAAATAAATAAACTATGGAAGCAGAATAAAAGTCAGAAAGACTTCTCACTGGTGACTCTTGCACTGCTGGGAATAGAGTTTTCATACTAAATTGAATTAATGTAGACAATTTCTCTGACATACTCGGTTCATCCTGAGACTATTAATGCTCTTGAATGTGCTGAGAGGGAGTCAATGGACCAGGATGTATCACCCCTATTTAACGTGTCTCTGGCATGTAGTTGTTACCTCAGCTCCTGCATCCAGCCCACTCCATCCTTCGCCATCTTTTCCTAGGCTGACATTGTTGTATATGCCACTGAATCTCACCTTGAGTGTGAATGAATACATGATAGTATCAACAGCAGTAAAACGGGAAGCTCATTACATTGTGACGGGACTTCCATATTTGCCATGCAGCTTTGGCCAGGCTTTTTGCCTCTGTCCTCCAGACTCATCGGAGTGGACGTGATGCCTGTGTGTCAGTCATTTCAGGCTCCTCCATCTCTGTCCTCTCAGCCTTGTATCATGCCTGACTTAGCCCATCTCAGATACTCTTTAGGATCCTGGGATCACCATGGGCTACATTTTCTTACAGATGCAAGGTCTGGCCAAGTCATCAGCTGTTACAGTTTATGTCTAGATGCCCCCCCAAAGACTCATGATCATAGAGTTTGCCCCCACCCCTGCCCAGAGGTGGCTGAATCAAGAGTGTGTGATTGATTGGTGGCGCAATGCTGGGACTAGGATGCTGAGATTCAGGGTGGGTGATTGCTGGCTCAGTCCACTGATTGCATTGGCACCATCCTAATCCAAGAAGTCTGGTTAAAAAGGGTATAAAGGGGACAGAAAGACACTGTTTAGGTTTGGTTGTTGACTTTTGTCTTCTGCTGCCATGAAGTGTTGCTCCTCTGCCATGGGCCACCCTGCCTTGGAGCCAGCCTGAACTGGACTGGACTGAACACTCTATAAACTGTGAATTACATAAACCTTTCCCCTATCATCCTTGGGTGTCTGGTATTTTGTCTAAGTGATGAGAAAAGTAACTCAGATACCAACTATGGGGATAGAGGCAAGGGAGTTAATCAAACTCAGGTGCCAAGAACGTTGATTGACAATTGCTAAATTAGGGCAAAACTGGAGTTGTTTTTAATTGACTTGTATTTTTAGGTGGTTAGTATCTCCAGATGTATAGTTTCTAAAAGCCAAATAATTGTAGTCATCCAAAGGCTCTCTGACAACCTCTCTGCCACTTCACTGAAGATGTCACATGCCTTGTTCAGTATTCCCAGCATCCTGAGAATTAGAAGAAGCTGAGGCCAGGGCTGGTGCTCCAAGAGGCACTTCTATTTCAGTGGTAGCTGTGCTTCTGTGGACTCTTACTGGAGACTAGTAGAGACTATTAAGAGAGCTTCAATGTCATTCTGAGATCTCTAAAATCTTTTGGTTAGGTCTTTATTTGCTTGTTCAGCATGAAAGTTAGGTATTCTTATTTTTCAAAAGGAAAAACAAAAAACACAATCCTATAAGAATCAGATTAGAAAATTAGAAAAGCTGATGTTAGTGCATTGTGTTTCATAAGTAACATAAAACAGAAAACAGGGAGATAGATCTCTTTCTGATTGAAAGGGAATCCACGGGTGGAAGGAGACGGCTAAGAAGCAAGATGAGAAAGGGAATTGATCTGCGGTATGCACATGGACCAACTCCCCAAAAAGAGTGGAAACACTATGTACTGCAAACATGGACTAATAAAAAATAAGAAATGAAAAAAGCAATCATTTCTGAAGATTTCAAAATGCAGGCTTTGGACTCCATTAAAGTATATAACAAGTTTAATTCTGGTTTATTTCCTCTTGAGGAAAGATAGATCAATCTACTTCACATCCTTTTAATAAAGTGAACTAAAAGTTTTGCCTTCTTTGTTCAATAATTGTTGAACCATAGGATTTTTTTCATCCTCACAAAAACATCCTCAAATATTGTGTCTATGTCATCTCCTGTGTCATTAGGGAGCAGCATCTCTCTTCAGTCGGTTTCATGTCCTGCCATTGGATAGAAATCGTGCTTACAGATATGTTTCCCCTAGAATGTTCCCACCTCTCCAGAC
Organism: Hydrochoerus hydrochaeris; assembly: GCA_004027455.1. NCBI lineage: Eukaryota > Metazoa > Chordata > Mammalia > Rodentia > Hydrochaeridae > Hydrochoerus > Hydrochoerus hydrochaeris. Next base: position 27,275 of record PVLA01001528.1, on the reverse strand, counting down.
AGAACAGACACATCTGACAACAGTACAGACCCTCTTCATGGCCACTTTAATCAACATGTCAACATATGTTAGAATGCAATTTAATTCTAAAATGTAGCTGGTGGCATTTCCTGTATTTCTTGGACCCTGTGATCTCTGGTAACTGTCTCTGTCCTCTCCTCTACAGTGGCTCAGAAGCTTTATTATGAGGGGAAGGGGCATGGGGAGGGAGAAGATGCCTGTGATACCGAAGCAACTGCAATTCAGGCACCATCCTGGCATCGTTAGGTGGCAGGGGCATCCCCACAGCTCCGGCGGATGGATGGCTCCATCCCACAGTGCTTCTCACACATTAGTATTCAGCCTTTATCATCCAGGATGGTGGCATTAAGTGTAGGAAGTGCGCTTTAGTTATTATAGTCCAGTGAAGAATGGTACACCGCTACCTTACTAACGGTATTTCCACAGTATAGATGTAGAATCCTGGTAGAATAATACTTCCAACATCTAGTGGTCATTATTCTGAAATTATGACATTATCCTTTGGAATTCTACATCTATAATTGTAGAACTTCTTGCTGCATCAAAAGCTTTGGTTCTCTGTAATTCTGTTCATTTGGTCACACGGGCTGGTTGGATGGGAACAGCTCCAGCTGAACTCAAAGCAGTGACTTTATTTGGAGACAAAGATATTGGCTTAAGATGTTGTACCTGGCTTTTTTTTTTTTTTTTTCTCTCAGAGGGCGAAGGATTGGTTTTTGAGGCTTTTTTTCTCAGAGGGTGAAGGGCTGGTTTTTCAGGTTTTGGAAATACATGGTTTAATTGTACTCCTAAATGAGAAACTTCATCAGACTTTATTATGCTTGACAGAACAACCCTTTACAGTCATGCTTTGGTATCACTGGGCTCCAGAACTCCCAAAACCAGGTACTCACAGAGCTGTGACATGAAAAAATTGTTTCAGCACTTAAGAGGTCTCACTGGAGCACTTGGGGAGCACAAATCTCCAAAACATTCCTCACTACTCTTTGGCACTTTTGTGCATTTTAAGTGCTAATCATAGGTTGTGAAAAGGTTAATAGTGGTACCACGAAGACTCAAAGGCTCATATTCATCCAGTAAAAGCTTATAATAGGCAAGTAAGATGAACATCCACAAATTATTTCTAAGTATGTCACTTCTTATGCTACACAATTCTTCCTTTGGAGATTATCATCAAGGACCAGCAAGGTCTTTAAGAAAGACTGATGGAATGAGAAACCTTGCAGTTTAATTTGTAGGCATCAGTTACAAGTAGTAACACCTACAAGGGAAACAGGTGAAAGAGAAATTAAACAGTACCAACTCAAGAATCATTTGTAACCTTGAAGGAATGGGACCTGACAAAGCTGAGGCTTTCAGGAGTGCTCCTAAATCAAGAACAAATGCCACACATTTCTTCACAGCCAGGAGTTGCTGGCTGGTGGGTAGAGAACTCCAGATGTTCCCCTAGAGTTTATACACATGTGCTGTGAACTACATAGCCTCCACCTCTCCAGAGTCCCACACTCTGGGTGGAATTCTTTACTTCTTACCACTAACATCGTTTATTGCTGGAAATCTCTAGCCCTCCTCTGTCACAGTCTCACTGCCCTGGTACCTGCCATCTCTTTCTGGTCCTCCTTGTTTTTAGTAAGTTTGATACTCCAGTTTGTGGTCCTGGTGGATGCTGGCAGTACAAAGCTGAGGGCTTCACGCACATTCTATACCCTGGAGTCTGCCCTGCAAGAACAGAGGGAATCAGTAAAAAGAAAACCTCTTTCTCCTTATCTACGTTTCATATTGTCCTTTTCCTATTGCTTGTTCTTGACTTTTTTCTGTTATTGTATGTTTGCTGATTGTGTAGATTTTTCTAATCATAGCTAAATTCAACTAACTTCTTACCAAAAATAGCCTTCTTATTTCGAAAATATTTTAATTATCGCACGTATTTGTTCTCATAGATTAATGAGTGTACGTTTTAAACAGAATTTTGACATACCCAAAACTTATTTTTGCACAGCATAAGTAGTTAGAGGGGATCCAATTTATATTTGTGGGCTGCTAGAAAGTTGTCATGATTGCATTTCAGCATCCATATATTTCCACTGATTTAAAAGGGCAAATCTGTGTTTTTACTAAATGTTCATGTTTTCAAGTGTACTTTGAGATTCTAAATTATATTCTGCTCAATACTCTGCTCCTCATGTATCTGGTGTCTCATTATTTTAATTAGTGTTGATTTCTCTTATTTTCTTAATGTCTTATAACACTGGCTCAGTAATTTTTCCTTTTGGAAGTGTCCTATTATATTCTTGAAAAATTATTTTCCAAATAAATCAGAGTCAGCTTATTTATATGAAAAACAATACTGATCATGCAATTTGTGCCCAGTGAATGTCATATAGAGGCTAATTTATGAAAATTGGCTTCTTGGCAGTTTTATTGATACTATTTTTAATTTTCAATCCTAGAGTAACATACATATTTCCATTAATCTGCTTTGTTCTCCATTACTATAAGGTCTTATTCTTCTATATTTTATATGCACTTTGTAAAGTTTATATTGAATTATTTTATCTACTTGTGTTATTCTTATAAAGAGGATATTTTACAATATATTTACAAATGATTCCTTTCAAGTAGTGCAGCAATTGAATTTTACATTATTTTTTTGTTCAGAATCTTAGTGAATTCCGTAATTCACTTTTACCTCATGCTCTTATATTGACTGTTCCTCCTCCCAGATTTAAAACTGAAGGCCACTATTGAGTTTTGTAATTTCATATATCCATATCATTTATATCTATATCGATCCATATTTCTTCAATTCTAATACCTATAATTTCATTAGATATATTGATTCTTGGGGTATTCATTTCAGTTTTGTCTTTATTGCTATATATTCATGCACTGCCAGCTCAGGGGTTTCTTGCCTGGTCTTCAAGGCATTTCCTTGAGGTCTGAATGGATGCTTCCATGACCCTGCAACTCTTGCATTTTGCGTGCCAGTGAAACAAGCGTCATGAGTAGGATACCAAGGTCTGCTGTCGGTGGAAGCAGTAGCTACATCCCTTGTGCCATGGCAGCACTGGTTTCTGAGGTCTGGATGGCTTCATAGAGAGAGATGAGTCCCAAGGAAACAGTTCTCAAGGAGAGATTCCAAAGATTCATTCTCAAATGAAAGGTTGAAACTTTGTACCCTTGAATGGATGGGGTCTTTATGATTCCTAAGATAGCCTCCAGGCACACTTCTTCTACCTGTAAAAAATACTTGATTTTTAAAAAAATGGCATTAATTTCTTCAGCAACCATACCTTTTTTGGACTCAGCTTAACACATGGTTCCATTTGCACCAAAATGTAAAACCTTCAATTTTTTTTCTTAGCTTTTTACCTCTTTTCTCATTATAATTGGTGCTAAAAATTAACCAGTAGTCCTGATATCACATCCTGAACATTGAGTTGCCTTGAAATTTCCTCTTCCACATTGGTACACTGCCTTTAAGCAGTGTCTTCTGCAAAGTCTCAGGCTATGAGCAAAATATAGATATACTCTTTGCCAAAGTGTAATATTCATGGGCTTTAGTCTAATTTCCAAGAAAGCTCTTGTTCTCAACTAAAAGTTCTTGAAACTGCCCATTACTGTCAGCATTCTTATCAGAATCAGTTTCCCTGAGCTCAAACCAGAATTATTCATCAGACTTTGCTTTCAATAATATGGGGCTCTTCTAATCCACATCTTCAAACCTTTTCGAATTCCTCATACAAACCAGTTCCAAAGTGGTTTGTATCTACATAATCATGTATACTCAAAACAATGATCCTACTACATGATCATGTATAGTCAAAGCAATGATCCTACTTCTATTTTTTATGATCTTACTTCTTAAACCAATTTTCTGGATTAGTGAACTACTTTTTAATGATATACAATAACAAAAACCTACAATTTAAAAGATATATTTAATTTGACTTGCAATTTTAGAGGATTTGATCAATGGTCAGATGTCTCTAATGCAGAAACATAATGCAGGAAAACCCTGGCAGAGCGAAGTCGCTCATGTCTTGGCAGCAAAAGAAGCAGAGCAGAGAAATAGCACTAGATAGGAAGATGAAAGGGACCAGATATAGACTCCAGAGTCCCACCCCTAGCACCTCCCCAGCCATGACCGTAAGTGTGCTTTACTAATCCCCTAGGGAGATCTCAGGCCAGTTAAATTGGCAGTCCACTTAAGCACCACAACATTCCAAACTAAGAATGGTGTGTTTCAAGAATTGATCTTGCACCTATAAAATGGAGATCAAGATAGCAAATGTAAAGATGTAACTTCAATTTAAAAAACTAATATGCATTAATTAAGGTCATATTTTGAAAAAGTGAGAATATAACCAAAAGGAATCATGTAAAATGAATCTTTATCAATAAATCTAAAATTTCAGCAGCTTGACTCATAGAAATATATGGTTTGCAGATTAGAATCAGGTTAGCAGAAGTCACTTTAATCAGTCCAGCTACAAAGAATTTCATAAAGGATTTAAGTCTCACATGATGGCTGAAGATCAGAAGAATGTCAGTGGGCCTGGCCTTGTTTATTCCATCTTGAGGCTCTTCACAGGAAGATCTTGGGAATTTTGCAGAGAAGATGAGTTAGTATTTAGGAATTCCTGTGAAGCTCCCCATACTATTTTCCTCTAGCAAAGTGAGTGGATCCCAAAGGCCCCTCAGAAATCTCAGGAAGCTTGGTGGTGTCTGCCCAGAAACTGAGCTGCAATTAAATTTCTCTTGACAAATTCTAATCTAGAGCCATATGAGAAAAGGGTTTAGGCCAATGACGGCAAACGTTTTAGAGCTTTCAGTGATATGTACAGTCCTGTGCACCACATGCACCATGGGTTCACCAGCACTGGTCTACCCATTGCATCTGCTGGCCTTGCTGGCAACACAGGTGTTTGTAAGAAGGGCAGAGGTATAGGTGAGATGGCCAGCAACAAGGAAGTCAGCTCACCCAAGAGCATAATGTCAGTGGGTCCAGTCGGTGTGCTGCTTGACTGGACATAGGGGCTCATTTGTCCTCAGTTCTTCCATCTTTGACTTCCACTGTCCACTTGGGCCCTAAGTCCTGCCCCCTATTCTGCAGATGGCTACTGGGAGAGTTAGCATGATACACCTTGTGTCAGTTGTGTTTTTATCATCATAACAATATTTCTGAGAAAATCAAATTATGTGGGAGAAAAGTTTATTCTGACTCACAGCTTCAGAGGGTTCAGTCCAGGGTCAACTGCTTTGGGCCAGTAGTGAGACAGCACAGCAAGGAGGGAATGTGTGGTGGAAGAACTGCTCACCTTATGGCAACCAAGAAGCAAAAGAGAAATAAGGAAGATCCATGGTCCCAGTAGGCTTCAAAAGTACACGCCAAGTGACTGAACTTCCATTTACTACATCCCACCTCTTAGGGATTCCACCCATTCCCAATAGTGCAATGGATTTGAAATCTATCCTTTAACACATGGGTGGTTGAAGAACATCCCATAACCAACCTATAATATGCCTGCTTCTTCCCCTCTTTGACTAAACCACATCACAGCCCCTGACATCTAACAGGCAAGGGCAGATTCACCTCACCACCCCACCACAAGAGGGTCGGTATAGAGTCCTTGAAGGAAAGCATTCCCCAGGAACCATTGCATATGTCAGAAAATGGCCAATAACATCAGTAAATAACTTAAACTATAAACAACTAAAACTTCAAATCTACTTTAATCATTAAAAGAATTCTTGCAGAGATCAATATGCTGCATGAACTAAATTCCTGAATATAGTTAATAAACTTAACACTTCAGATTTTTCTTAATCTTTAAAATGTCCTATAACTACAAATATACTATAGTTTTTCCAAAACAAAAGCATTAGCTTAAAAACAGTTCTTAATTTTATTATACTTTCATGTTGAACTAATATAGTATCTTTCACCTCCCAGTGTTTTTATTTGCACTAGCCATTAGTCCATCAGGTATAAATGTGTTGTAGTAGGACATTTGGAGAGTTCAGTCTCATAAAAATGACCAAAAAAAAGGTTTTGAAGTTCCTAATGCAACGTAGATATTATACGAAGGTAGACACTTTTAATTTACTTTCATCATATATAGTAATATTAAATATGCATACCTTATATTCCCAGTTTGGGCTACTAAAGGAAATAAATCTTGGCTTTCACTATGAAATAATTCAGTTTTCCCTGTGTTCTGCTGGGAGATTCAGTCATTAAGGAGAAAATAAGCAGATCCTTTTCTGAGCCAACTTCTATTTAGGTCAGCAAGCCAAGAGATTGTTAGAAGTTGACTTAAGCTAGAAAAACAATACTTTTTATCACTAAAAGCAATTTAACTGAACACTAAATAAGTAAATGTTTACTTCACTGCTTTTGGCCTAGGGTGGCCAGAGCCAGATATTTTATCTCTTGCCTTGGACATCTGGTACCTTCATTGAAATGAATTTTTAAAGAAGAGATTGTTTGCAGCAGGATTACTGACCTATGCTCTTGATAAAAGGGATCTGACACAGATATTCACCAGGTGAGTATAGGTACTTACTTTGCCCTGAAATTCTACCCATGTCACATTACCCAGTTACCTAAAGAATGTATTTTAATTTATTAAGTCTGAAAATAACATGGAGTGTTACAGCAGGAAAATATGTTACAGAGATGCATGTATTATGTTTCCCCAAAGAGACATTACTGGTTGAAGGTTAATTAGTTTTATTATCTATCTCTGTTTTCATTGAGCTATTACCTAAATAGACTCAAGTCTGGGTAACAGACTGAATCGTTTCCACTTGCAGTTGCCTTTGATACACTTGAGATTTGAATATCCCATCAGGACTGTAGCACTGGTCCGCGGTATCATTATACCTGGGATAAAGATATTTTGTAGATCATGTATTTCCACACAACTTTTTTCATTCTAAACTAAGCTTGGCATAAAAGGGCTTATGATGTAAACAGCATTTACTATAAAATTTCAGATGGAATGTATTTAAAAGTTTATAGAACAAGCTGATTATAAAAACAAAACATTTTCACATAGATTAGAGATTTAATGGTGTTGTAATTTAATTTCTGTAAAGCAACACTCCATACATGGAATTTTCAAGCATGTGATTGTGAGACTTAATTCAAAATGCGAACCGGAAGTGGTATAGGTAGGATTCTGAATGATCGTGTCAGGAACACTCTGGCCTTGTAAGAAACTGGGAGGAATTATAGCACTCAGCGCTTGGTGTTTCAATGAAGACAGCCATAAACGATAGCAGTAAGGAACCTCCATATACCCTGAAGAGTGAGAACCTGAGACCAATCTTGAGAACTTTTCCTGTAATGTACAGACTGATAAAAACATGTGACGTCGGGTGTGTTCTTGGGCAGTTGACACTCCTTCACAGATGTGCTGTCAATTCCTAACTTGCTGTCAGTTGTCCCAGAAAGTCAGATTTCCAAGATCTGTTGCATCATCCATAATTGTTTATTGGATAGGATTATGCTGCATTCATACAAAATTTATGCTGGCGTCCTAATAGCAGTACCTTGGAGTATGACTAATTTGGAACAAAGGTCATTTCAAATGTAATTGATTAAGATGTGTCCACACTGAAATAGTGATCTCTAATTCAAAGTGCATGGAGTCCTTATGGAAAGGAATATTATGGAGATACAGATGTGCTCCCCCCAACCCAACACACACGATGCCATTTGACCTTAAAGGACAGCAGATAATGCCTGGAAAAGCAAGCAACGAAAAGCTCCAAGAACACAGAATAGCTTCTTCTTCACAACCTCAAGGAAAACCAAAAATGAGGACCTTTTGTTCTCGCATGTCCAGCCTTCTGAATCGTGAGACCACATATTTTTGTCCTTTAAGCTGCTCAGCAGGTGGTAGTTAGTTACAAAAGCCTTAGAAAAGTAATACAATGGCATTGCTGAACCCGGCGTTATTTCAATAAAAGCTGCTCTTTCAAATGAGCATGACCAAGTAAATGACAACACACTTGTGCAGAGTTAGATGCTACTTATGCTTAAGCTAAGATTTACTTATAAAGGTTTCTGTCCATAGCCCACGGATTTTAACTATGCACTAATCCTTCATGAATACAAAGTGACAAAATTCCATCCATTTTTGAAGTATCTCTGCTTTGCCTTGGTGAATTATGGACAGATAAATAAATTCTGGAAAGTAATAATATCTAAACCCTACACTCTTAATTCTTAGTAAAGCTTTTTAAAGACTAAATTATAGAATATGAAAGTAAACTTAAATAGGATTGTAAAGAGTATTTTATAAGAGCACTGTACTCACTAATAATTTATATTTTCATCAAAAAAGATCTTCACATATGTCTTATTTTACTAGAGAATAATTTGTTTTCTTTTTCTTTGTTTTCTAAGTAAATTGTGAAAAAAGTTCCATGTATGCTGTTCTCTTAGATGCTGTTCTCTTAGATGGCTTTTTATTTGCAAGAGAACCATCCCCTTGTCTCCTATCCACCCTTTATTATCATCATGGTTTACACTTCACCTTACTCAAATGAGAAAGGGGAATAAATAGAATATGTTGGTCATTTACAAAACTTAAGAATCTCAACAAATGTAAACATTCCATGCCAAAAACATAGGCTAAGATTTACAGTATCAGCAAGGATGAAAATGAAGAGAGGGGACTTACAGGAGGAGGGAAGGAGCCAGGAAGGCAAGAGGGATGCGGATTTAAAAAACAAAGTTCTGCTGGGTACATGAACCCACTCCCCAAGATGGTTATAAGCTGCATGCATTGCAAACACGTACTAATGAAAAATAAATATAAACAAAGCAATTTTTCAAATATGTGTGTTGTTGCTAAACCTTGCGATAATGCTTTTTAAACTTTGGTTTTGCAGTCTAAATGTGGAAGTATTTGCCTGCACAGCTAGAGACATTACATCGTCCCTCTGATTAAAATCTTTTTGATAATGATGGTCATTTTGGATGAAATGTAAAGGAAATGTAAATAATCACACACAATCATATAGAAGACAGTAGCACTGTTCTACAAGCTAAATGAAAATGGCTGTTTATACCCTAAATTAATGGTTGTTATTTGTGTATATTTGGAGATACAGAAAATAGTACATATTTATATTTGAAGACATAGAAAATGTCTTCGTTCTGTTGTAATATATGGTAAATTTTATTCATTGAGAAAATTTCAGATTAAGGCTGTTATAGTTAACGTTTGCACTTTTGTATTTCATCCAGTAATTTCCCAATCTTATAAGGTGTATCTCTAATTAACTTAAATGGATGAAAATCCATAAGCATAAATACATAAATGGAGCAACTTGGTGTATCAGAATTATTACTAATAGGACCATTAAAAACTAACATTTTGTGCAGAGACAGAGAAAGTGATTGCCTTGGGCTGGGGTTGGGACTCAGGATGTCTGTAATTGGTCACAAGATGACTTTATAGGGTGGTGGGCTACACTCATAAAGGTCACCCAGCCAAAACACACCTACATCTTAACCCACAGCGCTTGTGAATTCTACCGGATCTGGAAAAATCATACCTTACCCGACTAAACTAAGGAGGCTGAGCTGCAGGATTATCCTAGACTCTCCTGGCCCTAAATGCAGAGGCATTGTCTGCCTGAGGCGGGGATGGAGGTAGATTTGATCCCCACACAAAGAGGAAGTGGAAGGGAAGACTCATCCATCTGTAGGGCCTTGTCCACTGGGGTGACGTCACCCCGAGCCATGGAAAGCCGACAAGGGCGCGAACCAGAAGAAGCCAAGACCCAGCGGTCCTGTCTGACTCCCGAGCAGCTCTGCCCGCTCCCCAGCAGGGTCCCTTGGAAACAGACTTGGGCTTCCGGCCTCCAAAACCATGAGGAGATAAATTGCAATTAGGTTAAACTGTCACATTTCCGTCATTTATTAAAGCAGTCTAGGGAAACTAATAACTCTAATGACTATGTCCTAAGCTAGGTGATGACAGTGGCTGTACAATTCTGCAAATATGAGCATTCTTTCAGCTCTGCACAAAATGCATGAATTTTATGCACTATAGATTGTATCTTGCTGAGTTTAATTTTCAAAAGACCTTAATATACATAGCAAAAGAGTAAAACTTTAAAATGATGGGCAAGTTTGTTATTTGCTTTGCAATCCTGAAATACAGATGCAACATTTTTCTGGGGATACGCTTTGTCTTCTGTTCTAGACTGTGTGTTGATGCAACAACAATTATTTTTTTCCAAAATTAAATCTAAGGAAAAATTACTTCAGAACTTTAAAGAATTTATTGTTGAAAATTAGCTGTAGAATTTTGTGTTAACATTGAACAGAATATCATTTACCTTAGAATTTCAACAAGAGAAAATAGAAGCAATGTATTAATTTTTAAAGCACCTGCATCCAGAATAAACTGTCAAAAAGCATATTTATAAACCCCAGAATTTCTCAATGAACGAAAAATATGAACAGACACTTCCCAAGAAAGCTGGTCTATGGGTGGAAATAAAGCACATGGAAAGCCACCTCCACTCTCACAGTTATGCTTTCACTGTCCTCAGAATTACTCCATTGTATGTTTGACAGAATTCATAAGACCACAAAAAACTATAAATTTCACTTTGTGTAAATTATTCTTCCAAACTTGTATCAGGAAAAGGAACAAAACTACTTCATTTTCAGAGGATTGTAGAGACCAATTCATTAAATACAGAATCATCAAGCATTTATCCAGCCTTACCTATGTCGATGGCACCATTGGGTAAACTCCTCAAAGATGAGAAAAACCTAAAAGTGGAATCTAAAACAGAGCGACTCATGGAAGTACAGAGTGAAAAGGTGGTTACCAAGAGATGGAGTAGAGGGGGCAAGTGATGACATGATGGTCAAAAGATAGTAACCTCAGTGGAGACCAGAGGAGTGAGTGAGTGTGTGTGTGTGTGTGTGCATGTGTGTGTGCGTGTGTGTGCGCATGCGTGTGTGCGTGTGTGCACGCGTGCGTGTGTGTGCATGTGCGTGTGTGTGTGCGTGTGTGTGTGTGATATACTGCCAGTAGTGATAATAATATATTGCCAATTTTGACATTGCTAATAGAGTAAATTTTTAATGTTCTCATAATAAAAATATGGTAAGTGTTGGGGTAGTGCTATGTTAATTTGATTTAATCATGTATAGAGGTGTATCTTGCACGGTGTATCATACATAACTGGTATCTTGACAGCATCGTGTGTGGTACCTCATATGTACATGCAGTTGTAATTTGTCAACTAACAGTCAAAAGACCTGGCCATCTTGGGGATCCAAGCACTTAACAGTTTGTTTCAGGAGTTTCAGTTTTTCTCTACTTTGTTAAAATAAATTCTGAAGGTGCCTCAGTGCTGATAATCCTCCCAACCTTCATGGCAGTTAAAACTCACCTTCCTGGAAGGCACATGGGCTGTGAAAATCCATTCTCTATGGTTTAACTGTTAAACCCAACACTGTAGTTGCCCATTTGATGTTAAAAAAAAAGCACCATTTGGCTCTTCTCACTTAGTGGCTCTTCTCCTGAGGTCCCACTTCATGATTCTCTTCAGAAAGATGACACCGGCAGCTCTAGAGCCAGGGCTCTCAGGTCTTTCATGAGGAAGATGCCAATAGAGAGGTTCATCAAGCTCAGCTGATATTGATGATGATCCAGGCTTGGCTGCTTCTTATTTCTTGGAGGGGCAAAATGCATGTGGGGGCAGCAGGAGGTAACACATTAGGATCCCGCAGAGTTCAGGCATAGGATGGCGTCTGCACAACAAACTGAATCTCCTGTGGAATGTATCAGGTTACGGTGGCTTGTATATATCATGCTAAGGTGGTCTGGATACATTTAAGAAAATCTGGAAGAAATTGTTGTGCAGAGAATGTGAAACTCATGTTTTCCTGGTCTGTAGACAAAAATAGTTTACTTAGGTACTCAGTGAGATGCTTTGAGTTTTTCTACGAATCCTCCAGGTGGTAATTTTGCACAATAATGGGAAACGAAATTATTAACCTTGGGAATTTATTCTGTGTTGCTATTAAGTCACTTTCATGCTTTACCTTAGGGGTGTTCTGAAAGTCCTTTTCTTTGTATCTTTGATAGATCTGTTACCCACAATCACACTGCATTTTCCTTTGAAATTATTGCCTCTGTAGCTAAAGCTAGAAATATTTAATACAAGTCGAAGCTTCCCTATTTCCCAGAGCCAACTTTTCTTTCTGCTGCAATTGACTGGTTTGGCAACACAAAGAAAATGTGGCCACATGAGAATGGAGACTAACAAAACTGCCCAAATCTGTCCAGTTTGCACACTTGCGGTTTAGGTGGAAGGGAAGGGAAGCCGGAAACTGTCTTTAAAATATATACCTTCTTCCACAAAGGGCCACTCTCGTGCCTTGAGTGCTTGGCTCATAAACTGGAGAAAATGTGTGATGTTAGTGTGGGGGAGGAGTTTTCTCTTTGTTTAATTTGGAAATGCTGAACGCTGCAGTGGTTCTGTGCAGAATATTAAAACCAGAGGGGTGTGAAGTGTGAGCTCCGCTCCCTAATTCATCATTGGTTTCCTTGCTGATCATTCCCTGACAAGGAACAGCTAGCTGCTCAGGAGCTTGCCGGTCCCCACACAGTTCGCCCTGATGCTCCAGTAATGCCTCTAGGTGCCCAAGTGATGGAGAGGGTGGGTGCATTTTGAGCAGGTGCCCCCTGAATATTTGGAAATAGAAACAGAAAGACAACGGGGGAAATGCCACCAATGCTGAGTATTGACTGAGTCTCCTAAGATTCATAATTTCACCACCCTCAATGAGAGCATTAGCAGGGAATTAATTAGTCATGATTGTGACTGGTATTCAAGTCCCTGATTTTCATGGGACTGATTTGTTATCTCACCTAATTTGCAGAAATGTCATAACCAAAAATTTCACATCTGCATGAAAAATAATTCACAGATGATAAAAAAAACCTGTAAAACATCCAAATAATTAGTCTGCAAGCTACCAATCCTGCTGACTAGAAGTTGTTAAAGATAACAGCCAATAAAAAGGAATTCCCCAAGAGTTTAGCTAAAATTCTACTTTATCCTTCTTATAAAGGGAGGAGACAACCTGACCAGACTCGGTGTTTTTAGGAACTCAAGCTAGGTACAAATGTCACAAGGACAAACTGCGGAGTAACTGGTCACAGAGCGGGTTTGTCCCTGGAGGGAGGAAGAACACTCCTGCTGCTCTGTCCTGTTCTGGGGCTTCTTCCCTAGAAGGGAGTTGGACCCATCCTGGATCCTCCCAGGGACCACTGCAGGATGGAAAGACCTGGACATTTCCCACTTCCAGAGAATCCCAAAGATTGCAGCACACTGGTAGCCAGCCGGAGAATGCTCACACAGGAGCTCACAGCACCAACAGGCTGCAATCTGCAGTGATAACGATGCAATCACATGGCTCCCGTCATGGACTGCAGGCTCACATGAAGGAACCATGAGAGCCCCGAGACTACAGACGTGCAGGATGCAGTGCTGGAGCTTACCACTTCTCAGTGTCAGCTTCCAGTGGTGTCAAGACTGGGGAAAGGGACCCCAGTCTGTGGTGGACCACTGGTACTGCTGTCTCCATGTTGGCTAAACCTTGCCCTTCTTCATGTATTAACACGTGCAGAGCTGGCTAGGAAGATACTCTACCTGCTCAATGCAATGCAGATGGGTCTAGCAGAGGCGCTGATGCGCAGCCTTGGAATCAATGCGACAAATCAGTGATGCCCAGCCTATGCCTCTCAATTACCAAGTGTGAGCGGGGCTGAGAGACGCCATGCTGTTAGGTGGGACTGAGCCTCAAAAAACAACGCGTAATGTCTCAGAGCAGGAAAGCCAGACATCAAAGCTGAGGTAACCAACCAAAAACACAAGACACTCCCTCAAAGTGTGTTACACAGATTCCTCCAAACCCAGAGGCTGCCTGTTACCGGAATCCTATACTCTCCCTGCGTTCCTCACTCTGCATATTGCAGAGGGGCCATTGTTCCTCCCACCTAGCCAGCTCACAGTCCTCACATTCTTCCCTCTATGCTCACAGTCACTCAACCCTGAGTCACTCCCCTCTTGGTGAATTCCTAAAACCCAGGTTCACCTTGGGTCGTAGCCTTAGCTCCAGTTAGAAAAGATAAATTTAGGACCCCCTTGGCTTCCCATAATACACAAATCTTCGTCTCCTTATTTTCACCATGGGTTATATTGGAAGTGGTAGATTGGAACTTATCTACTAGGATTCCAAAGATTTTTCATTGGTATTCCAAATATAAACTCATCTGGACCACAACGAGGTCCTAATCCTGCTCTCTGTATCAGTCTATCTGAAGCTCTGCTAAATGGACTTGGAGGTGAAAGACCATCAGTCCTCAGGTAGCTCGAGATCTTCAGTGATTAAGAGACAGTTTCACTCCACAAGGAGACAAGAAGATAGAACAAAATTCATTCCATTATGTTTCGGAAGTGAAAGACACCAAGATCACCACCCTTCCCTGAACCCACACTGCAGGCCTGAGAAGTGTGCTCCACCCACGATCACAGAGGAGCAGAGACCGGGACACTGTGCCTTGACAAAACTTGTGTCTAATCTGAGATCCATGTTCTTCTCCAAGCTTGTGTCTCCTCCAGCAAGTTCTGTTGAAAATCGTGTCTTTTCCTAGTTGCTGCACCTGTGAGTCATCTTCCCTTTAACTCATCTCAAACTCCTGGGACAAACCAGGAAAGGTCAAATCAACAGCTGGTCAGTGTGACAGTGGTAATGGTATCTGAGCATATTTGGTTATTCAATCTAAGAAGTTCAACCACAATTTCCAAGTCTGTAGTGTGACTTTCGTGACCTCTAATTTTCCCAGCATCTGCTTTTGGATAGGACAGGTGTGTCAATCTGTCTGGTGCCCAGTTGCTTTATGAGATGCCAGACTAGATGTGCAGGTGAGGTATTTTGTGGATATGATGAACATCAACAAGAGACGGAGGCTGATGACATCATACGACCCTCCATAGCATAGTCGGGCCTCACCCAGTCAGTTGAAGTTCTCAAGAACAAACACTGAGGTTTCCTAGAAAGGAAGATGTTTTCCTCAAGATGGTGAGGGAGAAATCCTGCCTGCGCATACAAGCTGCCTGCCAGCTTGAGCCTTCCCCAGGGCCTGTGCACCCCCCACTCTCTACTTTGGTCCCAGTGTCTAACTCTTTCTCACCACTGTTAGAGCTTTAAGTGCAAATGTGTCCTCCTCAGAAAGATCTTCTCTGACCATCCTGAGGACAGAGGCATCCAAAGAGCATCATCTATCACAGCCCACAGGACGTGACTGGATAGCACTGAGAAAATTAGGTTTTACTGCTCATATGCCTATTTGTGCTGGTCAGCCACCACAGAGAAACCTTGGTGAGGCAAGGGACCTGGTGGGCACTGTTCACTGCTCTCCCATCCACACTGAGGACAGACCCTGACAGATAGGAGAAAACCCCACACCTCCTCAGGGCAAAACAGGAATGAGTATTTCCTCCAGTCATCTACTGGCATCAGGCACGAAGGTCAACCTGATCTCTGCAGTTCCACATAGTCTGGAAGAGGAAGTCTCTGATTAATGAATTATTAAAGAAATATATGGCAAAATTCCTAAGTTAATAGTGCATAACCTGATGAGTCTCACTTTAATAGCCAGTGCCCACACATTCGCCTCATGTCAATATCATACATTCCTGAAGGATACCCCATCCTGGCTTCCCACGGCATAGATTTGTGTACCCATATGTGTTGTCCTTATGAGGGTTTCTGAGGTCACAAAATGGAATCAGATTTTGTCTTCTCATTTGTGTTTGGCTTCCACCCAGTGTTTGAATTGTGAGACCTGTGCATGTTTTCATGTGTCTGACGTCAGCATGGCCACAGCCACTGCTGTGTACTTTTCACTGGTAGAATGTGCTTAAATATGTACTTCACTGCAGATGGTCATTTCATTTTCCCCCACTTGAAGTCTTTGAAAGTCACAACTCTGATTGATTTCTAGTGCACCTCTTCTGCTCATTTTCTCAGAATACATAATTCCCAGCTGGAGAACTGCTGCATCACACACTGTGTTCCTCATTCACCCAGCTGGAGCGCATGCTGTGCTTTGGATAAATACCTCCCCAAGGGCCCTGTGTTAAAGGCTTGGCCCTCCTCCTGTGGGGATACTGGGAAGGGGTGGAACCTTTAAGAGTTGCAAGCTTGTTGGAATTCTTGGGGTGGTGTGGGAGCATGGCCTTCAGGAAGGTCATGCTGAGATCCTGGCTCCTCCTGTTTTCCCTTTCACTTCCCAGCTGCAACAGGGTGGGCACCTTGCTCCACCACGCTGCCCCCAGTGAGGCACCACCTCTCTAGAGGTGCAAAAGCAGAGGGTCAGCCAGCCAGGGCTGACTCTTCACAGCAGTCATCCAAAACTAATCTTTCTTCCTTGTAGGTGAATAATCTCAGGTCTTTCTTCTTTTTTTTTTTTTTTTTTTTTTTTTTAATACCAGTGATCGAACACTTGACCTCACGCTTGCCAGGCATGTGCTTATGCCACTGAGCTAAATCTCCAGCCCCAAGGTCTTTTCTTACACTAATGGAAAGCTGACCTACACAAGAGATAATACAAATTTTCCAAAAATTTCAAGATGTATTTATACCACTAACAACATACAAGAATTCCACTCGCTCTGCACCTTATCTGTAGTGTATATTGCCTGTTCTTTTTTCATTTTAGGCATTATGAAATGTGTATTTTAAGTCTGTCTCTCCTGATGATCATCTGTTTCATATGTTTCTTGGCCCCTTGATAATCTTTTAGTATCTGTTCAAGTCTTTTGCCAGATTTTCTAATACAGCTATGCATTTTTTCATTTTTTGGAATGATATATAAGTCCTTTTCTACACATGTATGATAAATATTTTCTCCCAGTTTCTGACTTGATAGGCATTCTACATAATATCTGTTGGTGAAAGTAAATTTATAATTTTAACATAGTCTGATTTACTGCTTTTCCCTATATGATTACTATTTTGGTGTGTATTTTCTTATCAACCTTACAGTTCTGAAGATATTCTATTTTCTTCTAAAAATTTCATTGTTTTATCTTCACTTTTTAAAACTGTTATATAGGCAACATTGATTTTTATGTACAGATTTAACCACATTGTCAATGCTTTTATCCTTATGGATATCCAATTACTTCACATCTATTTTTTAATACTTTTTCCCCAGAGGCAGAGTTCCATCATAAATCACCCGGTGCTTTATGGATAGGATACTTCTGGGTTCTCTATTCTGTTCTATTGGCCTATCAGCCTTAATCACTATAGCTTCATAGTAATCTCTTACATTGAACTATTTAAATTCTTCATCTTGTGTTGTTCTTCCACAATAGTACCTTTCCTAGTGCTTGCCTGAGTTATGTTTTTATAGGACAATCTCATTTTCATGTTGATAACAAAATTTAAGCTAAAAAGAATGCAGAAGAGAACTAATATTACCGAGGAGGAGGTGGAGCAAGATGGTAACTGAGTCAGCTCCTCCAGCAGTCCTGTCCCACAGACACTCGGGTATGAGCAGCTCTTGACACTCCTAATCACCTTCTCAAGAGCTAAGGAAGCCAGGTGGAAGACTGAGGGGCCTAATTTTAGCATAACAAGAACTGACACAGAGAAAGGTGTGAAACAAAGTCTCTTTTTTCACTTTCCCCAATTGCACATAGCATAGAGACTCCTCCCACATGGTGGAAGAAGAAATTAAGTCCAGACTTTATCCTTGAATACCATTACCAGTCACACCATGATGAAACCCAGGGCTAGGCACAGCCCCATGACCCTTGGTCAAGCCCAGTGATTGTGGCTACAGTATGGCCTGCCTATTTCCACCACCACCCATCCCTCCCACAGACAGCACAATGCAGAGAGGATAACTGCTTGGAAGAAGAAAAAAGAGGTGGAAACTAAGTCATGATATAGGAACCTCAGGCTGGTCTTTCTGTAGGATTATTCCCAGAGCTAGGCAGTAAAATGACATCAGGCCAGTGATTACTGATGAAATATCTATGCCTATCTAGTCCAGGAAATGTTTGTGGGAATAGACTACACTTTTTGGCACACAAGTACATGCTGGGCAACAGGCCAGTTGCAGATCTGGGACAAACCTGGGCTTGGAAGATCCTCTAGTGCTGAAACAGTAACAATACATCAGCAGCTGACTTATGGAAATCCTGGATTTATGGTGTCATCTTGAACTGAAATAGCAGATGTGAGGGTAGGCTCAAAGAAAGTAAGCAGCCTGGTTACAGTTTCTGAAAAGATCAGCACAAAAAGAAGCCAGATTATTAAGGCAGATTATGAATAAATAACTTAATAGATAGATGATACCACACACCAACATCCATCAAAAGGATTCAAAGGAAAACAAAACAGCAATCCCATCTACAATATTTTAATAATACTATAAACAACTTTAACCAGAAAGATGAAAATTATAAATCATTGATTTAAAAATTTGAAGAGTAAAACAATAGAAAGACAATAGAAGAGTGTCCAAACACCAAAAGAGTCTACAGATTTGCTTTAATTCCTGTCAAAATACTAAAGCTATTTTTCACAGAAACTAGAAAGAATCCTAAAATTTGTATTAAATATTTTTAAAGGTCCAAATGATCAAATCAATCTTGAATTTTAAAAAAGGAGACATTATACTATGTGATTTCAGAGTATGTTACAACACTGTAGTAAACAAAGCAGCACGGAATTGTCATCAACACAGATTCATGGAGTAACATAAGAGATTATTGTGCCTAGATGTAAACCTCATTGAAAGGTAACTTATTTTTTAAAAGTTACTAAAAACATGCTTTGGGAAATAGCTAGTTCTTTCCATAAATTTTGGTGAAAAAATTGGACTTTCACAAGAAGATCAAATAATATTACTAGCTACCTACATCTCATCTGTCAACAAATCAGCACCAAATGAATTGCTAATCTAAAGATAGTATCTGAAACTGTGAAATAACAAGGAAAAAAAATACATAAAATGCTTCAGGACTAGGAATGAGAAAAGAGTTTTTGGATAAGACCCCACAAGTAGAGGAAATAATAGACAAATTAAATTTCATCAAAATAAAAGGCATTGTAGCATAAAGGAAATGGTTATTAAAGTGAAAGCCCACCTGAGAATGGAGGAACTATTTGCAAGCTATACAGTTGACAAGAGGTTAACATCAGAGTATGTAAGGAAATCAACTCAGTAGCAAAGCATACCCAAAAAATTAAAAATAGGTAATAGTCGTGAAGATACATTTCTCAAAAAGAGACATGCAAATGGACATCTGGCTCATGAAAAACACATCACTCAGCATCAGTGAACTGCAAGTGAAATCCACCACTCATCACCCCACCCACAAAGAACAGATCGCGAGCAGCTGAGCAAGGCAGAAGAAAGATGGAGAAAGGAAAGCTGGGGTCCATCTGTGTAGGATGTGGACACATTATTGAAATAACACCTTGATCTCCACTAATGTATGCAAACAATGCATGTTAATCCAAAAGGAAATAAAGAAGATGACTGTTATCTAAAAGACAAAAGGTAACAAACACTGGCAAGGAGGTGGAGAAAGAGAAGGAAGGTTGATGGGATTAATAAACATTATGGAAGAGAGTATGGATATTCCTCAAAAAATTAAAAATAGAACTACAACACGGTCAAGCAGTCCTACCTCTGAGTATCCAGTGAAAATGAAATCGATATGTTAAAGTGGCATCTGCTCTTCTTGTTCACTTCAACCACGTGCAAAAGAGGCAGTGAATGGAAATAACCTAAGGATCCACAACCCACGAATGGTTAAGGAAAATGTGGTAAACACATACAATGGTCTGTTATCCAACCACAAACAAGGATGACTTCCTGTCATCTGCAAAAACGTAGGTGGAACTGAATATCATGGAGTTAAATAAAATAAGCCAGGCACACAAAAGCAAGTGCCGTGTGATCTCACTCATTAAAGTCAACAGAATCTGGAAAGT
Organism: Hydrochoerus hydrochaeris; assembly: GCA_004027455.1. Taxonomy (NCBI): domain Eukaryota; kingdom Metazoa; phylum Chordata; class Mammalia; order Rodentia; family Hydrochaeridae; genus Hydrochoerus; species Hydrochoerus hydrochaeris. The sequence continues at coordinate 7,180 of PVLA01001528.1, read as the reverse complement.
TTACCTCACAGAAGTCAAGAGCAGAGTGGTGGTTACCAGGGGCTGTGGACAGCAGAGGTGGAGAGCAGAATAAGAACTGAGTGTGTCTTTACAAGGTATGATGAAAACTACAGTGTAGGCCGCCTCTGAGTGCCACCCCACACCAAGGCAGGATCCCAAAACACGGCAGAGTGTTCTTGGCCACCTCATTTACTGCTTCTGGAATCATGTGCTTTCTGGCTCTTTCCTGAAGTCAAAATGACCATGATCAGTGAAAGTTTTGAACTGGTTCAAGACATCAAGGCAGACACAAAGATGACTCCGTAACTGTTTCAGAAAGTCAAGAACTTAGAACTGTGGGATAAGTATGCTGAAAGTGAGGAAAGTATTTTGAAGGGAGTCACTTCAAATTCATCTTTTACAGCAATGATTTTTAAAAAGTAAACATTCACTGTATTTTTGGGTCTCTCTCTCTCTCTCTCTCTCTCTCTCACACACACACACACAGAGGCACACACCACCCTGGATGTAACTGCTATGGTAGACACTTCCACAACCCACAGTTTATGTTTGTAAGCAGAGTTCCACTAAGACAGCCACACACATTTGCTTGTATGTTGTCTGTGGCAGCCTCATGGTACCATGATGATAACCACATGGCCCACAAAGCCTGTAACATGTACTCTCTAGAGCTTGACAGGAAAATAGTTTGCCAACCCCGATCTAATGCTTCAGCAATATTCCTGAGCAGGACTGTGCATACATGGATACCTCGCTAGTGTGTTTCCTTCCACATTTTCTAATGGGATTGTACTACATGAAAAGTGATTGATTATAAATCATGGTCTTCAGGTAAGAACAATGTATAAACACTCACTCATCAATTATAACAAATGTACCCTAGCAATGGAAGCTGCTGCTTATTGAAGAAAACGAGGACTGGGGAGCTTTCTGTCCTCTCTCTTATCCTAAAACTGCTCTAAAAAATAGTTTGTTAGCTTAGAAAAATGTTTTCTAGTGCACTATTTCAAAGGTTCATATGTATAAACTATGAAAGTAGTGATAATGAAATCTCATTATAATAGTAATTAAAAGAAGCGATTCATAAACTATTTTGGGTAAAATAACTCTCACATTAGATTTGCAAGGGAGAGGATTTGGCACTTTTTAATTAATTCATATTAGTTCTTAATAATGGTTTCATTTTGGTGTAAGATGCCCCCCAAAATTTAAAGTCAGTCTATTATGGACTTGGCCACATTAGATTTAAAGATTCCAGACATGCGTTTCCATCTAGAGAGACACTGGCCCAGGCTCTGCATTAGAGCAGGGGTTGGCAAGTGAAAGCCAGATTTTGTATAATCCTTTATTAACAAGGTTTTAAAACTTTAACTAGTTTCTATTTTTTAGGGTTAACAGCAAGGCTCTCACTCTTTTTCTTCCCCTTCCCTGCCTTTCTCTCCCCTCCCTCCATCTCCTAGTCCTCCATTTACAAAAGATCCGTCTCCACTGTTCCAATTATCAATGGTCTTAAAAGTCCAAAAATCTAAAATATTTCTTGCCCTATCATGGAAGGCCCAATATATTCCAAAAAGGACCATGTGTGAAGGGCACCTTGACGTCTCTCTCGCTGAAGATACAGCTGTGTATGTTACTGGCATCAGCCTGCCCCAGGACAGACTTTCTCTGCAGCCCTCGTTCCCAGCCTTAAACAGAAGAATCTCTGTCTGCGTCCCAGATCCTCCAGTCTGTGCTCCTAGCCAGGTGAGAAATGGACAAGTACTTGAAAAGGAATGTGGGGATAAAGTAGCGCTTTTAGAAGAAGAGGACAATGAATGGTTTTGCTGAATCCTCCTCCTGTAACACAAGAGATACCTGCACACAATACCCTCCCAACACACCTGGACTATATACTTAGTTTTCTTTGGATTCAAAGATGTAGTCTGGACGTATTTCTAAAATACAACTCTTAGAATTCTCATGTAGCATCTGAAGAATGGTTTATCATGAATAAAAACACTCAAGGACTTCTCTGTAGTCTAAAGTTATTTAAGAATTTGTAGCGTTTACAATAATCTTAAATATGTTCAGCTTAAGTGACATGCTTGAAGTGTGATACTGATCCTTTTTATGCGCAATCAAAATTAGAAAGTATAAAGTTTATCACAACAGGCTAGCAGGTAGAAACCCGTATTAATCTAGTATTAAAAAGCATTTATCTCAACAAAAATATTCCCAGAAGATACATAGATCATCATTTCATTCCAATATCACAAGAAAAATTGGAAATATCTTAAATGGCTTTACTTACACAGGAGATTGATTTTGAAGTTGTTTACATTTATATAACAATACCTAAAACTGTGTAACTGGCAGATTCACCTGTGATAGAGTTAAGTGCAGATATGCATTGCTAAAGAGCATGAGGTGGTTGTGTGCACCCCAGAAACTTGCTTACTACAGGTCGTAACTTTTTCTGAGTTATCTAGAGTATTTTAAAATCAACAATACGTATTTTTTTAAAAAATATATTTCAGCTCTGGAAATAAATGGTTTATGTGAGCTGAGATCTATTGGTTGATAAATCTGAAATACTGGTTTGGAATTAGAAAGCCATCTTGCACTAAAAATGGCCCATTTTCTCCCCTGAACCATTCTCTAGTCTAATTTCCTGCCTGCATTTTACTTCTGAATTGCATGAAAGATTTGTAGAATACCATTAGCTATGGCTGAGGAACCGCTTTCATGTTCAATTCTTGTTTTTCACCACTTCTAACTTCTTGCAAATATTCACCTACAAGTCTTCCAGGCAAAGATAACTCCTGCTGGAAAAGCTTAGGGGGAAAACTCCCCTTAAGCCCTGCTAGCTATATAGGCATAAATCAAGAGATTTTTTTAGAGCAGTGAAAGAAAAAAAATTCATATAAAATTTTATTTATGTGCAACTTCAAAGGGTTTGCATTAAACACTCCTAAATTTGGCATGGTTGGTGTTAAGCCAACTACAACTGCAGTCACTGAAGCATTAATATCTTTGTGGTCTATGGACCCATCGCATAGTGGGTCTGTTCATATGTAAATGCTATTCTCTAGTGTCTGTTTGCTTATTTGTTTTTAGTTATACCAGCAAGTCAGTGTGGCATTTTGCTTCATTTCTCTCTCTCTCTCTCTCTCTCTCTCTCTCTCTCTCTCTCTCTCTGGTTTTGTATAGATAGCACACACACATGGCACAAAGTTCCAATGAAATTAAAGATCAAACAATGAAAATTAGTCTCCTCCACCACTGGACCCCCAGCTCAGCCTCCTGAGAGTCCTGACTGGGACAAGACAAATGGCTGTGATGTCCTTCCGGAGAAGTCCTCCATGGAGAAAGCACATGTGCACACACACCCAGACTTCCTTGTAGGTGGGTTTGTCTATTCTGCATTGCAGTCTTGCAAGGTCAGAGGGCTCTTGCTGCAATGTCAGGGGAAGGAGGCTCCATCTGTCTGTCACCACCCATGACTGTGGGTCCATTTATTATCTCGTCCATCAGCTCAGCCACATGCCATCACCATGATACCCCTGGTGAGAGAGAGGGCAGCTTTGCACCTCTCTGTTCGCTCTGGAAGGAAAGGTGGTCGTGAGCCCTGAGACTCCCAGGACCTCATCCTATTTTGATACATGGTAACTGCAACATCTGGATGAACTGTCCCTTGTGCTTGTGTGGGAAGGGAATGCTCATCCTGAAATGTCCGCCATCCTCCTCTGTGCCCCTCCAAATGTGCAGAGATGAGCTCCACAGAGGCAGGAAAGTACCACACCAACAAAATAGGGATGCCCTTGACGTTCCCACCCATCATTTCCCTGAATCTCCAGCCAAGGAGTCCGGTTCTGCAAAGGTAAGGGGCACAGATCACCCAGGCCATGCCCTGCACCTTCCCCCACGCACAGCGCTGGGGAGGGAAGGAGAGGGGAGACCCATCCTCATCGCAGGTCCCTGGAGCCACCAGCCTGGTCATCCGGGATGGAGAAACTGAAGGCTGGATGAAGAGCAGGCTTTAAAACTGAATGGGTGTTTAAAAGCTAATGTACAGAGTCCAGATGCTATTAGAGGACCAGGTTCAAAACAATGTATGGTTGACCGTACAGCATCACCCGCAGTCATGAAGAGAAACAGCGACACCGTGGTAACCTTCTAACAAGTTCAGACCAATTCCTCCATCACCTTGACTCATGAGTTAGGATGGGGAAATAGGTAGATGCTCAATCTGTCACTGTCGTGAAGGGTCAGGTCCTGGCTGGCTGACCCTCCTGCTTTAGCACCTATAAAGAGGCGGTGCCTGCTGGGGGCAGTGTGGTGGAGCAACGTGTCTACCTGTTGCTGCTGGGAAGTGAAAGAGAGAACAGGAGAAGCCAGGATCTCAGCATGACCCTCTCTAAGGCCATGCTCCCTCACCACCCGAGACTGCCAGCAAGGTCACAGCCCTTAAAGTACCCTTTGCAGTACCCTCGCAGGCGGGGGATCTTCTCTATACTTTATGCACACAGGCACACACATAAGAGACAAGGGCACCTGCCAACACGCAGCAGCTGCTAAGAGATCTGGAAGTTACCGAAGCACAAGAGTGGCTGGGACTAAGGCAGCGGAGCTATGTGGCCACCCTTCCTTGTCACGTGGGTCTCCAGCAAAATGTGCAGTAGGTGAAGACCAGGTAGGGGGAGAGTGCAGGATACCAAGGAACATAGATTGGGCTGTCCCCCTCCAGCCCTGTGCATGGAAAGCTGTCCTTTGGCCTGGAATCCCCACTTCCGCTTCCATACTTCAGGGCATCCTCTTCAATATTAGGGGGCAGGGTAGCTCCTTCTTGTGCTTCTGAATTTCCACTATAATAATGAAGCATGAAGCAAATAATTGGATGGACTGAATAGAAAGAGATGGCTCTGGGGGACTAATTATGGAAAACACAATGGTTCTTTCCAGCACTGAAAATAAAGGTAGAGAGAGTAACAAGAAAGTCAGGCAAGTCAAATCCCACACCACATTTAGTGGCTCCAGAGGAACAAGGTCTCTGCAGGAGACCAGAGCTGGGGCAGCTGCTGTGACACCTGGGAACAAGATAAACACAAGGGGCACAAAGGAAAACTGCCCTGCTGAGCCCATAGTCTGGGGACAAGGAGAAAACGGGGGGCCTGGTTGAATTCTGCAATGGTGAGGACAGGGCAGGCAGAGGGCAGAGTCCCTGGAAGGCCCTGTCTGTGGCTCTGTCTGCACTCGGGATGTGTGCAGGAGTCCCTGGCACCTTCCTCCTCCCATGCACTTTATTATAAAGTGAGAGTCCCCAAGTACTGAGACCATGCAAGCTGGAAGAGCTAAACCCACTCAAGTGTCTGACTTCCAGGAGCAAGAGCTTCTGGAAGGGGCCAGAGATACAATGTCTATCCCTAGAACTCAGAGCCATTGGCACACAGGAGGCCTTTACCAGGGATGGGCTGAGTGGGAAAATAAATGCGTGAGAGAACTAACACTGAATGGTGCTCATCTAGATGGTGGTCATCTAGAGCCACTAGATGGTGGCTGCATTTGAAATTGTATCCAGGTGATACAATATCCAGGGGATGATGAAATTGTATCCAGGTAGCTAGGTCAGTGGTCCCAGGCAAACATGAAAGAGAATCTGCAAAAGTTTAGGAAGGGCCACGTCTAAATACTTTCCCCAAACAGTAAAATACATCATATCACATGCCTATGTGCATGCATGCCTATGTTTATGGAAGTGGCCTGAATGTCCACCAACAGATGACTGGGTAGAGAAAATGTGATATTTACACCCAATGGAGTATGACTCTGCTACAGAAAAGGAGAAATTTGTGTCAATTATAGGAAAATGGATGCATCCTGAGACCAACATTAAAGTGAAATAAGCTGACATATAGGCTTAAATATCAATGATTTCGCCTAAGTGAGAAAGCCAAAATATAAACAAATTAAAGATAGATAGAGGGGTCCCTTGGTTCCTGAACTTAATTCTTTCCATGATCCCAGTGTCAAAACAAATTGGATGAGAACTGAGCCAAATTCAAAGGTTAGGTTGGATGCTGAACTTCTGGCGAAATCTGCTTTAGTGCTCATTCAATGTAATTTGCAGCCAGAATGGCAGGAAGAATTAAGTTTGTGAAAGAAGGTAGCACTTTCCTGATCTTTTGCAAAAGGGACCATGACTAGAGAGATGTAGGGAAGGAGAAGGGAAGGAAAACCAGAGGATAAAAAGGAAATCATTATGGACATGTCCTTCCCCCAGTGGATGTCACTAGGATGTGCTTCAAATGTACAGTAATTAAAAGTGAAAACTGGAAAACCAAAGAGTTTATGAAGGGCCCACCCATTGTGCTCTGACACCACCTTGCAATGCAGAGGACACGACTGGCCATTCTCCAGATTCCCGTCAAGTGAATATGCACCAGGTAAAACAGACACAGGGCCAGTCGGTCACCTGCTGAAGAGCTCCTTCGTGTTCTTGGACAGGCTCTGCGCGCTGCACAGTACATGGACACGAGAAGGACAGGTCTAACGCCACTTTCCTGCCTTAGATCCTGATCTTGTTACCATGACAACTCACTCCATACATTTGTGGCCAGATGTGATAAAAATAGGAGAGTGGCTTTGTCTAGTGAAATTAAAAATAAATCCTCAAAAGTGGAAGACAAATAATAGTTCTGTATCCAAAAGAATTTAAAATGTATTTGGACAAGTTAATTCAGTGGTAAAGTAGACTTAAACATGCCTAAAACTGTTAAAGTCTTTAGAATAAATGTTAAAAATAGCATTTTCTTAAAAATGTAAAATTGAAGGTAATGTGAAAGAGTTTTGACGTGACACGGAAGAACTTTACAGGCTTTGGAGACCATTCCAGTTTTATTTGACTGATGAGGATACATGATACATGATGACTTGCTGTTCATGAAAGTCTGATATCAAAACGAAGGTCTCGACTTCTGCTTCACACTGCTAGTGACTTTCAACCTCTCCAGCAGAACCACTGTGAACATCAGAATATGTTCCCATGATACTAGTATATGTTATGTGTATGAGAAAAGATGCAGTGGTGTCTTGGTTTATGAACTTAATGTGTTTCATAATTTTGGGAAACTGTGTGTGGAGAAGACAGTTGTGGTTCAATGAGGAATTGGAAATATTTTGTTGGTGAACTGAATTATTTGCA